>OY998259.1:33011198-33608698 GCA_963922045.1 Persicaria maculosa | reverse complement strand
AAAAGATAAAATTGTAATGAGGCAGATCAAGATGTTTTCTTCACAAGATATCAACAACTATAACAAAGATGGAGTGTTGCATAATTTATTATGATCAATTGTTAGAAGCAAAATTAAGAAAAGCAATACTAATCGAAGTGAAATGCAGAGAATCATTTAATGGCTAATCCTTGCTTTTACTTAATACATGCAAATACGAACATGGAATAACGTGGATTATGAAAAAATATTAAAGAACCTACTATGAATAGCCACCTCTGAGAGCATAATACCAGGCCAATACTCCTGACAAAGAAGTGAATTTTGTGCAATGGCGGTTGCAAGATCCGACATAGCAAGTGATGCGGCCTTTGCAACCTATCAAAAAAAAAAACTTAACTCAGTAATAAGGACTCAATGCGAGTCATTAATTTTGTCCAAAATCGTTCCAAGCTTACCTCGGTTGATATTCCAATGATTTTACAAGTACTACCAGAAGCACGAGTAATCATTATTATTAATTAATAAAGTTGCTTTCATTCACATAAAGTATTCAAAATTAGTCATCCAAGTCTCCTTTAGTCGTTGTAGTATTACTTAAATAGATCAAAAGCCAGCAAATTCATCAACCAAAATCCCTAACTAAAGCAGGTAGTAGATTAATACTAAAAATCTACACAGGCTTACATGAAAAAGTATTCCTTTAAGCTGCTTCCGAAACTTTGAGAGCTTTTTCCGCATGTCAAGTTTCATAGAAAAACCAGCAAATCTACATAGTCATCCAAATCTTCTTTCAGGGCTGCAATATTACATAAATCAATCAAAAGCCGGCAATGCCAACACTGCAAAGAATTATCTTTCAATGGTTACGAGCTTACCATTGTGAGTAGATCTTTTTGAAGTTTCAAGAAAGAGACATCAAACTTCCCAAGAACATGAGTAGGTGCTTCAACAAAGTTTATCACCTAGGTTGATGGACAATATGAAAAGAAAATTCTGGTTGTTTTCATTGCATAAAAAGAATGATTACTTTCATATGTCAGGAAATAGAAAAGCTATGTTAGGTACCTCATCCAGGAGACCACTTGAGGCAATTATATGCCCTCCAATTCTCTTTACCAAGGAAATCGAATGTTCTAGAATTGTTTGATTCCATTCCTGCTAGTATATTAAATCTGTAAGTTAGACAAGGCAAATAGAAGTTTACAACATAGAGCCCTAGGACTCAAATGAAACACAAATATATAAACAAATCATCTCAAGTGTATCTGAATTGCAACAGACAAACCTGCACTTTTAAGCACATTTGCGTAACCATGTACATTCTTCACCTAGAATAGGAATATGAAGGTCAAGATTGATTATTATTGACTATAAAGGAAAAGATATGCATCGAAATTTATCTACAATATAAACCATTGTGATGACACAAAAGAAACTGTGATAAAATAAAAAGCAAGTTAAGTTGAAACTCTTGCATAAGTAGAAGTTAAAAGGTGACCTCCTGTTCATGTTTCAGTCAACATAGGATACACAAGGGTAAGTGGCAAACCATAAACTTATTATTCATTTTTTTTTTTTATCAATTTCCAATTCAGACTTACATGAGCAAACATAAGCAATCGAAGCAGTCTCTAGTCTAACAATTTCAAGAGCAATTGACACTAACAAAGTGGCCATCTTTGATTGAGATAGGCTACACAATTCACACTAATTTCATTAGCCACCCCCTATGATCAAACAATCAATCAAATAAAAACTACAATATCAAAATTCAACTGAAACAGATATCAATTGAACAACTCTTGCACCTTGATCAAGCTCACATTGATCACACACACACAAAAAAAAACACTAAAACACACATAAAAAAAGTGTATGCAGATACATATCCAAATTAGCACATAAGCAACAACACAAGGAGAAAAATGTTTACCCGAATCGACATATTTCTTGTATAATCCATAGTTTTCATGATCAGATAAGGAAAAAAGAAAATTCATTAGGTATTTATTTCTTTAATCTGTTCAATCTTTAGGTCTCGATTCACAAAGGTCGAATGAATTTAAATCGAATAGGTCTGTATGTATTTCTTCAATCTGTTCAATTCCCGGTCTCGGTCCACAAATTCATTAGGTGTGTATTTCTATAATCTGTTAAGCTTCAGATTTAAATCGAATAGGTAATAGAAACCTATACAGAAATCACACACAATCGCACAACAAACAGAAAAATTCAAACCTTAGAAATAAGAACGGAAAACCCTACAAAGGTCGAATGGATTGAGACCTAAACCCGGCCGAATGCACAACAAACAAGAAAAGCCAAACTCTAGAAAGAAATAACAGAAAAATCGTAAAAAGATGGAATGGATTGAGACCTGAACAGACGACGACAATGGTGGTTTAGGATTTGGATGTTATTGGGGGCGATAGACATTGCAGCAACGAGAAGAGTCGTGCAAAGATTACCAGAGCGGGTTTGATTTTGATGGGAAGGTCTGGGCAAGGACGGACGCAGATCGAAAGCTATCATCTCCCCTTCTTCTCTTTCGCTAATCTTCAGTCGTTCGGACTCTGCAAATTGTGAGAGAGAACACTGTTGCCTACAAAGTACGAAAGGAGTACATATTTTATTTTAAAAATAAATCAGTAAACAATAGAAGTCAGAACTGCTTCAATAAGGTTGGGAAAAAATGCTTTTTTTTTTTAATAAAACCGCTTAATTAGCCTAAGAGACGCTACAATAGAATATTTTAAATCGCCGCAATAGCTAATTTACCAACAATTGTCCAATACATTCACAAAACCGTTACAAAAACCGCCACAATAGATAAAACCGCCACAAAAAATCAACCGCTACAATTAAATGTTACAATAGATATTAATTGTAGTAGTGTTTGGATTGTATGACACTTACAATACTTTTGGTTTCAGTTTCAATCAACCGCTACTTCTTGTGGTATTATTGGCTGCTTATAGGTGGAATTGACGGTTCAACTCCTTGGTGGCTGCTGGTTTGTTCCTCTTTGTTTGCCAGGTTGCTTCTAGTGTGGGATTATTCCTTGTACTGGTGGCTGCTTCGTTTCTTCAGCTCGGATTGGATAATTGTCTCCCTTCGCTTATTCGTTTGGCTGGACTTTTATCATCATATTTGAATTATCATGACATAAATAATATTTTTAGAAAATGACATTCATCTCTTTTATCATAGATTCATCAAAATTATACATCGAAAATAACTACTAAGTTGCTTAAAGTACTAACGAAGAAAAATAAGTACAAAATGAAACTACCAACTATTGAACCATAATCGCATCTAATATTTTGGTAGATCCGCATTACTCTCTTCATAACCATTCCATGTCCCGAAGTCACAAATTTGATGATTTCATGTACATATTTTTCATTGCTCGTTCGAAAGTTACAATAGTCATAATTTTCACTACCAAAATTTCCATGATGACCTGCAACTTTTGATTGACTTTGGAATTGGTTAAAATTATCATAACCAAATGATGATATTTGAGATGAATTTATTATCGATTCAAGTCGAAATGATAAAGATATCATCGAGTCACGAAAAGGAGATGTGAAAGTGAAAAATTATATTAGTATTTATAGGCAGTTTAGTCTGCCAAAATTGGTCACTGAGAGAAATGAAAAAATCGTATAATATATCAAAAGAGAATATTTAAATTATTTTTCCTTGTGAATACTCAATACTCCCTCCGTCCAAAAATACATGGACTTTTACTATTCATGCACGTTTTTTTAGGAGTTAAAAACTATATAAAATATTAACTTTTTTATTAATTTTTTTTAATAATTACAAACTTATTTACCTTCTTAAAAAGCGTGCGTGAATAGTAAAGGCAATGTATTTTTGGACGGAGGTAGTATGACCGAGGAGGAAGATCATTTTATGCAATTTTGCCAAAATCTAAAATAAGGAGACGGATGAAGTAATTGAAAAGAGCTCATCTTGTGTTTGATCTCCAGAAGAGCCCATTTTTGAACTTGGGTTCTAACTAAGCCCAAAATCAATGCAACACAAGAGGCCCATAATTATTTAATTTCTTTGTATAAATCAATTAATCCCTCCAAATTGTTTAGCTGCAACAAACGGAAAAACGGACTGGCGTTAAGGTTGGGAAGACTGGAAGTGGCCAAGTGAAATGGGTCAACACTTGCAACTTCCCTTGATGCGTCGTCATGACTGTTATAGTCTGTTATGCCGCAACCACACACCGATCCGTTTGAGTTTAAAACTCATTCAACCCCCCGTTTCACTTCAGTTAAAAAACTAAAAGCCCCCCTTTTACGGTGCTACCCACCCCAAATTTACTGCACTATCACACTACTCGCCAAGTTTGCATTTTGCATAATTTGGCATCACCCAAACAAAATCCTGAAAACGCAAACCCCCCGAATTCAGGTAACCCTAAAGAGGCCCGCTCTGGCCCATCCCCAATTTGCCATCATCAAACTCACACAATTTGTCACAAACATCAATCAATTCACCTCCCAAAACCCAATCATCTCCCTCAAAATCCCCAAAATCAGTCTGTAAAAAACCGAAATTCACCAATCTGTGGACTTATGCCACAGTCTGAACTCGGATGAGACTGCAAATGGTGAGCCAGGCTCGAGGTTGAAGGCCGACCATGGTGGCTACTCTCATTCGCAGCGGTTAAAAAAAAAGAAAAAAAAGAAAATCGCATCCCCGCCTTCTTCACCTCCCGTCGACATCCGATCTCATCTTCCGGGACTCAGTCGCTAGGGTTTCAATTTTTCTTTGATGGAGCGAGATAGGAGTTTCGGAGCTGGCGGTGACTCGTCGTCGTCGAGGGCTGCGTCCTCGTACGAGAAGAACGGCGAGCGGACCAGGTTCTCCGTCGAGCTCAGGCCCGGGGAGACCACCATTGTTTCCTGGAAGAAGCTTATGAAGGATGTCCCTAAGCCTAATGGCTCGTTTCCTTCCTCCTCCCATCCTGCCGCCACTTCGGCGCCTGAGCCTTCCATCGCCGGAGTTCACCCTGCCCTCGAGTCCCGACTCGCTCCTGTAAGTCTTTGAACAATTTGCTGGCAAATTTTGTCTTGTGTGAATACTCTCTCGCAATTTGGCTGTTAATTCTGAATAGAATATTGAGTAATGTGGATTTTGAATTGATTTGCATGTATTTTGATCAACATGGAAGATTTGTTTGTGATGAAGATTTTTGCACGCAGGGACAACCAGATTCTAATGAACTGAAGGACGCAGCAGGTCCTAGTCGTTTCAATGCTGTTATTGAGAAGATTGAACGCCTTTACATGGTAAACAATTTAGTGCTTATATTTGTTGGTTGCTTCTTCATTGTGTCGTCTGTGTATAATAACTACATCTTTTTTAGGATTTGCATTTGCATATTTGAAGTTCTGATGTGCTAGATTTTCATCATAGGGCAAGGACAGTAGTGATGATGAAGATCTTAATGATATTCCGGACGATGATCAATATGATACTGAAGACTCATTTATTGACGATGCAGAGCTGGTTTGTTTTCTTACCGTAGTTAATCCTGGTTCTATCTTTGTTTGTTATTTTCCTTTGGTAAAAAAAGTATCTCATCTAAGGAGCCATTTTCTGAATAAATTAAAAATACCTCCTGAAATCTTGTGGTTTCATGATCATTGTTCTTCTCCAGGATGAGTATTTTGAAGTCGATAAGTCAAAAACAAAGCATGACGGGTTCTTTGTGAACAGGGGGAAGCTGGAAAGCATGTGAGTTGTTCTTCTGTTTAATGTCCGTATAGTCCAATGCATCCATTTGTTAGTCGCCAAATCTTATCATCCTGACTTCACTTATCTCTTGCACATGCTGTTTCTGGATAATATAGTAAATCTCATCTAATGCAAGCAGAAATATGTTTCATACCTGATACCGTGTTGGTTCGTCTACTTTTATGTTATGCAGAGAGGCTTCCCTGACACCTAATGAGCAGCCAAAGAAAAGGAGGAGGAAAGAAATAGTAAAAGCTACTGAAACTAATTCCCAGAAATTAAATGCGAATGGTAAGCTTGTGATCCATGCTTACATATTTGAAAGTTTTCAATGTTGACACTGGTTAAAGTGCCTAACAAGTTAATTAGAAGCACCTGAATTTTCAGATTCTGGAGGTATAAGATATCAGGAGAAAAGTGGGTCTGGACATATAAAAAATTTGTCTGTGAAAGCAAACAATGCAGGGCAGTCAGAAGTTTCCTTCCATCACAGAGAAAAGAATGGTAATCGTGACCTAATAGACCTCAATGTTGCTGCCATCAAGCACCCAGTAGTGAGTACTGAGTAGTTGGCCTTACCCTTTCCCCCTTGATTTCAACTTGGTTCCTTTTTAGTTGCCACTCTACTTTATAAAAGCAAATAATCTTGCAGTGACATGATGCATTTTTTTTATGCAGAAAACATCTCTAGCTCATAAAAGAGAAGGGTGTAGCCTTAAGCCTAAAAGTACTATGCTTGATAAGGCAATCAAGGAGTTGGAGAAGGTGGTTGCAGAATGTAAGTGTTGTGATTGCCTTGGTTTTAGTTCTTTCCATATGCAAAAATGTTGATTCTTCCTTCTACTTGTTGATCATTGTTCATTGAATTTGCAGCTAGACCACCTGCCGTGGACCTTCAAGATGGCGATGCTACTTCTCAGGCAGTAAAAAGGAGATTGTCTCATGAAATAAAACAGAAGCTTGCTAAAGTTGCTAGAGTAGCAGTATGTGAAGCAGTTATTATCACTAAACTTTCTTCTTCTTTTTTATTGGTTTTTTGAAGGCTGAGATGGTTGTTAGATCTCAGGTTGCTAGGTATGGATATGGAGATAGGAGAGTCACATTTTTTTTTAATGCTTTCAGCAGTTGAGCCATGGCAAGATATCGAAGGAGCTGTTAAGTCGTATAATGAATGTTGTTGGCCATTTAGTGAATGTTAGAACACTGAAGGTACTGATTCAGTTTGTTGAACTTTGATAATAGTATATCCCTGCTGAGTTTTATTCGTTGTGGTTTTTTTTTAAGCTGCCAATGCATTCAGTTAGGAGGTATTAATAATTTATTTAATCCCACCTTTCTTTTTTCACAGAGAAACTTGAAAATAATGATTAGTTCAAGTTTGCCAGCAAATCAAGAGAGAGATAACAAGTTCCAGCAGATAAAGAGGGAGGTTGTTGAGATGATCAAAACACATGGTCCTCCGCTAATCAGCAAGGTAAAATTTTGCATTTCTTTGTTCTTAAATGGTGTTTGTAGCTAGTTACTTTTACTGTTTCTTGTCTTATTGGCCTTGAAAGCTGTTATATCTTTTTAACGAGTTAATTATTTTGATTACGCCATTACAGAGTGTTTTGCTGAAAAAAACTCCCATGAGCAATTATCACGCCCTTCATGTATTTTTCAAGTTAACAATTTGAGCTATTTCTTATCATAGAATCCCATTCCCATACCATATGTGATATTTATTAATATCATATGTTTTGTCAGGCAATAGAGCAACATCCCGGGGGTGCTGAAAATTTTCAAGAATCCCGTCATGGAGAGAAAGGATTGATGAAAGTGAAATATACTATGGAACCTGTGCTAGAAGACAAGATTTGTGATCTCTATGATATCTTTGTGGATGTATTGCTCTGATTACTCTCCATCTCCTCTCAATGAATTTTGTCTTATTTTTATGGTGCGAGGGCCTAATTTTTTTTTCCTTACCTAAATGATGTCTTACGTTTGATGATAGCAGGGGCTTGATGAAGACGTGGCTCCACAAGCCAGGAAATTATACGCTGAGGTATGCTTTCTCTTTTCTTTCGACTATTATTATTTGACATGCTATTTGACCTTTCTATTCCAATTAGCGTCTGTGACACTATATATACCACATTAAAAATGCACATTGGCATACTTTTTGCTGCTAATGGGCAAAACATTTGTGAATTTAGGTCTTTTTGGTCACATTACAAGTTAATTGGAAATACTTGTATGGTAGTTTAATAAAATGCTTTATGCTGCTATATTGTTTCAATTACCCTTTTATCTCAGTAGCTTGTTTCTTGTAAGTTGTATTGTATCTAACTGAACTGTTAAAACACTTACGCAGCTTCAGTTACATTTTTACAAACTTCATAAGATGAGTATCCTTTCATTGTTATTTCAGCTTGCTGAATTATGGCCCAAAGGAGTGATGGACAACCATGGGATCAAGCGTGCAATCTGCCATTCAAAAGAGCGGCGGAGGACTCTCCATGACAGAAATAAGGTTGACTGAATTATCTACCCAATGTGAAAATTTTACTTGCATGTAAATTTTAGATCTCAGTGTTAGCTTGGCTACCCAGGTCTGACACTGGATGAGTAAAGAATTTTTTATTAAAAAAAAGAGAGTAAAGGGGAATTGGAGAACTGTAGAGGATTACTGGTATTCATTGCAAGATATTTTTGTTTTTATACGAGGCAAAGAGTATGATTTATTTGCCAACCGGACAAAGGTGAAGCCAGGTTCAAAATTCTTCAAACCAAGAAGATATCCTTCTTGAACTACACACCACTAAAATGCTGGTAATTTTTGTATTATGTTTTGTAGGAGCAGGAAAATGTCAAAAGGAAGAAGTTGGGGACAATGAAGGTGGAGGAGACTCGGGCTGAATCCACTTCTGCTATGCAGCCTCAGTATATGCCAGAGAAAGTAATTTCTGATTTTGGTGGGCGTGTTGTGAAATCACATAAGTCCACATCCGTTATTCCCCCAAGCACAGCCTTTGATCTACCTGCCCCCTCGTTGAATCCTCAAAACCTTGAGCGGACAAAACACGAGAAAGCAAAGGGGTCAGTTAGCAGTTCATATGGCGAATTCAGAGCACCAGATGGCACGGTGGTGAAAAAGAAAGTTAAGAGGAAGCCAGAGCCAGACATGAGTGAAGTTCATCCTCGGCCAGAGAAGCTCCTGCTTCATAGCGAGGACAGACAGAAGTCCCATAAGCAGCAAGCGCCTGTGGTGAGCAGTACCCAAACTTCGAGCATTACGCCAACCGTGCTGCCCAGTTTCAAACAGCTGACATGATAGAATACAGTTGGGTATTTCTCCCCTCCCCTTTACATTTTTGGTGTCGTTGTCTTCTGTAAGTATATATGAGTCCTCACTCCTCCCCACCCACCCCCCTTTTTCATATTTCATGTCAGACTTTAAATAGTTGTAATGTAGAGCTGCAAATGAAAAATTCCAAATTTCTTGTAACATGTCTTGCTTAGTTGTCATTTTTATCTTGAGTTGTAAGCCTACAAAGCCTGACTTGTGTAATTAGATTTAGTTTAAAAGGCACATCAGGTTCATGTCGAGGAATCTTGGCCTTGTAACAGCAATATTGATTTTTCAAGCCTTCACTGCAGGCTTCCTTATTGGAGCCCATGTCGAGCCCTTGAAGTCTCGCAAGTCGCAGTCCATTTCTCTCGGTTATTGTATACATGGGACCAGTCAATAAAGCCTAAAAAACTCAAGGAATAAATGAGAGCAACACAAGTGAAAAAGACTTGGTTGACAAAGACTATTGCAATTTGAACACAAGTGAAAAGGACTTGGTTGACATGGGCAAAGATTTGAACAATCCGATTTGGGATGGGGTAATCTGTCGAAACAAAACCCGATTGGAATTCCCGAAGAGTATTGCAATTTGCAATTGTTCAAAAACAACAAAAGTCACTCTTATCCTTTAACCAAAACGTCCAAAAGAGTAGTGCAATTGGTCAACACCGAACGTCGACGATGCAAACAACGAACAAAATGAAAGGAAAGAGTTTATAAGAGAAAATGAAATAAAATCGAATTAGGGCATGGAAATGGAAACAAGAAAAGACAGAAAATGCCAAATAAATTACATGTACATCCAAATATATCTGGATAAAATGTTTTGTTGGGGATAAAGAAGAGGTCTGAAATCGGACATAAAAACACCGAATTTTGGTAATCTTGTTATAATCTACACCATCTTTGCTTTCTTCTTCCTCTTGATCGCTACAAAAATATATCGCATTAGACAATTTGAAAGAGACAACCCATTAACGGGGAGGTGGAGAATACGTTTATTATTATTCACATCTGATCAAGCTTTCGATTAGCTATGTGGCATGTTGGTTGTTGCTGCTGGTTGTGATCGATATGATTCACTCTCCACCAGCAACCGGCTACGCCTCTTTCCACTTGTGCCCATCTGGGCTCTGTAAATTTACTCATTTCCGCCCCTGCCTGACCACCCACAACCCCAAGCTCTCCTCCGATGGGGCGGGGCTGGTTTGCCGGAGGAGATGCCGACGGGGGCAACATCGTCTTAAGTTCGTCGTTGCTGCTGAACTCTCAGACCCCCTTTCTCTCAATCTCGGCTTGGATTCTCAGGTGCTTCCTATAATTTCTGTCAATTTTTGTTCCTTTTGATTTGCGATATTGTCAATTTCCATGAATTGAGTAGCAGTTTCTTTCTAGGGTTTTGTGGTTCTGCCCCCCTTTTTCGTTTTTGCCTTTCATCAATTCGTTTCTTTAGATTAGTATTTGACGGTGCTGTAGTTCAGTTTAGTTCAGCTCCCACAGGTGCAGAATTGGGTGTTTCCGCCCAAAATTTGGGGTTGCCTGAAAAGAAAAAGGGAAATGATTAAGTTAGCTTTTGTCTCAAACAACAATCTTCAATATCCATGAATTGCTTGATTGAGTTGCTTCTGATAGAACATTTAACACTACCTTTTTTTGGGTGTTTTGTAGACCTTGGACTCTCTGGATGTATCAGAACTGCGCTGGATTGGACCTATTCCCGGGGATATTGCAGAGGTAGAGGCATACTGTAGGATCTTCCGTGCTGCTGAAAGTCTGCATAGCACACTAATGGATACATTGTGTGATCCGGTGACTGGAGAGTGTATGGTCTCATATGATTCCTCGTCTGTGGAGAAATCGTTGTGGGAGGATAAAATTGTGTCTGTGCTTGGTTGTATGGTTTCACTTTTACACAAGGGGAGGCAAGATGTTCTTTCTGGAAGATCATCTATAATCCCATCTAGCCGTGCCATTAAGCTGAGCGCATTAGATTTAGAAGACAAGCTTCCACCTCTCGCAGTCTTCAGGGGTGAGGTTAAAAGGTGTTGTGAAAGCCTGCACGTTGCTCTTGTGAACATTTTAAGGCCTGATGATGATAGGAGTTGTGATGTATGGAGGAAGTTGCAACGGTTGAAAAATATATGTTATGATTTGGGTTTCCCAAGGGGTGATGATTCTCCTGAACATGCATTGCTTGCGAATTGGGCTCCTGTTTATTTATCTAGTTCGAAAGAAGATGTGAAGTCTGGAGGTTCTGAAGTTGCTTTCTGGAAAGGCGGGCAGCTAACGAACGACGGTTTGAAGTGGTTATTGGAGAAAGGTTTCAAAACTATTGTTGATCTTAGAGATGAGATTGTGAGGGATAATTTCTATCATGCTGCCTTAACACATGCAATCGAGTCTGGCAAAGTTGAGTTAATCCAGCTTCCAGTTGAGATTGGGATGGCACCATTAATGGAGCAGGTTGAGAAGTTTGCATCTTTGGTCTGTGATAGCAACAAGAGGCCTATCTATCTTCATAGCCGGGAAGGGGTTTGGAGAACCTCAGCTATGATTTCTAGATGGAGACAGTACATAGCTCGGGTTGAACAGCAGATAGTTCCAGGTGTAAATTCCAACGGATATTCACTCCAAGTTTCAAATGGATCTTCATTTTCGCGTGTATCTTCAAATGGAAATGAATCCTTGCAGGCTGAATCAAATAGAAAATCTGTTCCTGATTCACTTGATCAAACTTCCACTTATGGTGACACACATGATCGGAGAACCAATGGGACATGTAATGGTCAGCCTGTACCCTTAGACGAAGCAATAGGCATTCAACGTGTTCGACCTATACATATGAATCCTCTAAATGCTCAGCTTCCACCAAAAAATGCCTTAAGTAAGAAAACAATGTCTAGGTTTTTCAAGAGACGGAGTATATCATCTCCATCGTCAACTCCTCAGATGAGGTTGCAGCAAATGCCTGCTTCAAGTGAGGTACCTAAAAGTGGAACGCAAAGGAGTGAAAGTACCAATATAAATCCTGGACTTGAACTCCAAGAAGTAGGAACCTCTAATGGGTCCTCTCTGAGTGAAAATATCTCTCAGGATTACCGCTCTGATCCCTCTTCTAGTAAAATCGTTGACAAGTTCGGTGATAGTGAAAAATTTTCCAGTTTGACAAATAATGGATCAGCTACCGCGGATAATGGGAAAAATAGGACATCTGATGCCCCTAAACAGGGTAGAACAGATAATGCTAACCTGCCAGTATTAGGAAAGGAAGGGCTGGAGCTACTTGGAGGAGACATGTGTGCATCTGCAACTGGTGTTGTGAGGGTTCAGTCTAGAAGGAAAGCAGAGATGTTCTTAGTTCGAACAGATGGATTCTCTTGTACCAGAGAAATGGTCACTGAATCCTCATTGGCATTCACTCATCCAAGCACGCAGCAGCAGATGCTATTATGGAAGTCTACACCAAAGACCGTCCTCTTGTTGAAGAAGTTGGGTAAAGAACTCTTGGAAGAGGCTAAAGAGGTATGATGGGGAAGGTGCTTACGCATACTATAAATCTTCCTTAGGCTCATTCATGATGTTACAAACTATTCCTTTCTTACAGCCTGTGCTTCTTTATAAGATGCTTTCTCAATGGATATGATGAATTTTTGGTTACTCCTGTATCCACATGTTGTGTTTTATTCCTGTGAACTGATACTAATGTTTCCTCATCCCTGATGTGTCACGATGAATATGAATTCTTTTCATTGTTTATTTATTTTCAGTAGAGTTCAAATTGGATGTATGGTCATTTTATGAGTTGGCTTCTTTCTCCTGATTATTATATTTTTGGTTTTGTTACAGGCTGCTTCTTATTTGTATCATGAAGAGAAGATGAACATTCTTGTTGAACCAGAAGTTCATGACATGTTTGCAAGAATACCAGGTTTCGGGTTTGTTCAGACATTTTATACTCAAGATACAAGGTAGTATATCGGTGAATTGAAGACTATGTACATAAAGTGTGTCTTCCACTGTTTCTGAGGTAACCGCTTATTTTTTTCAGCAATCTGCATGAAAAGGTAGACTTCGTGGCATGCTTGGGAGGAGATGGGGTGATACTTCATGCTTCAAATTTATTTAAAGGTCCAGTTCCACCAGTTGTGTCATTTAATCTTGGCTCCCTTGGCTTTCTCACATCCCATGTGGTATGCTTTTGTGCAGATGTTGTTTCTCTATTTTCTTTGTAATCTTTATTCACTCTCATATATCAACATCTGTTTATTTCCCTCTTGCATACAGTTTGAAGACTACAAACAGGACCTTAGACAAGTTATCCATGGTAATAACACCAGGGAGGGGGTTTATATTACTCTGAGGATGCGCCTCAGATGTGAAATTTATAGGAATGGAAGAGCAATGCCTGGTAAAGTATTCGATGTGTTGAACGAGGTGGTGGTTGATCGTGGTTCCAATCCATATCTGTCTAAGATTGAATGCTATGAACATGACCGCCTAATAACCAAGGTGACTTAGCAATCACAGTGATTCAGATTTTGTCCTGGGCGACTATCTTTGATTTTTTGGGCGTTCACTCCCTCTTTTGGCATGTATTTCTGTAATTGATATTATAATTGTATGTTTTTCTATGCTCATATGCTTGCTCCTTTGTGGGTAAATATCCTTTCAGGTGCAAGGTGATGGAGTAATTATAGCCACGCCAACTGGAAGTACGGCATATTCTACATCCGCTGGAGGCTCCATGGTAAGATCAGTTTTTTTATGTGTATTAACTTTGGCGGACATCCTCGATTGTTTAGGTTCTTGTCATAGTTGAATAGAAGTTCATGGTCCATTGACATGTTTTATTTCTTTTTCCCAAAATGGGCTTGTTAGCAATTTAGCACGTCTTTTAACTACTTATTGGACCCCTCTTAGGCAGCTAAAGAGATGCATCGGTGTGTATCATTTCCGTTACAGCAAATACCGAAAAATCCGAGTTTGTTAGTTTTCCCCTTTGGTGACAGCATATCATCTTTCTACATAACACCCAACCTCAGTGGGCCACTCTTTGCTCCCAACTTCTATTTGTATCATTTGGGAAAAAGCTTCACAAAGAATGTGGAATGCAGGTGCATCCAAATGTTCCTTGCATGTTGTTTACACCAATCTGCCCGCATTCGCTCTCATTCAGGCCAGTGATACTTCCAGATTCTGCAAGATTGGAGTTGAAGGTGAAACTTCCGTATAATTTTGCCGATTCAAAAGTTTGAGAATGTGTTACATTACATGTTATATTATACTTTCTCCAACAAGAAAATTTGAGCTTCTTGTTTGTTTTATTCCTGTCAAGCAGATACCAGAGGATGCACGAAGCAGCGCATGGGTCTCATTTGACGGGAAGAGAAGGCAGCAACTCTCGAGAGGAGACTCTGTTCGGATATTTATGAGTCAGCACCCTCTGCCTACTGTCAACAAGTCAGATCAAACATGTGACTGGTTCCACAGCTTGATAAGATGTCTCAATTGGAACGAACGGCTGGATCAAAAAGCCCTTTGAAGTTTTTCGTTCTCTTTCAGTTCATAAAACCGCACCAACACCCTCGTACCATAGGTAAATTTTACTGTACATATTTGTCTTCATCAAAGCAGTAGTATACTGATGATATAGGAACATACCTAATGCCCCTCATTCCCATCTCAACTCGGCTCCCATATTGAAGATATGATTTGTGCTTCCCCTTCCTGAATTACTAATAATTTCATTACCAATAAACTTCAGTTTGTCTTCTGGGAAATTTGTAAGAGATCCTTAGTTTCTTCCCTTATATTTATCTGTTCTTGGCAATGGCTTTTGTCCATTCAGCCCATGTTACCTTTCCTCTAGTTCTTCGCCTTCCAATTTTCGACTAGACCCTCTTTGAGACTGCAGAAATTGTGTTATTCATCTAATCTGAGGTTTGGTGTGTGTAGTGAGCTACATCATATCTTTCAACCTTCTTTTTGGGTCTAAACCAGTTGTTATCCACGTCGCGTCGGATAGGCTCAGGAAATTACAAACAAGGTTTCTATTACAACATTGTCAAAATTACACCTGAAAGTTAAAAGACCTTTGAAGTTTGCTGCTTATGACAGACCAACATCAGTAGGCAACCAAAACCACACCCTTTAACTTTTTGGGTTGTTTGGCTTTCACTTTATCAACTATTACACTGTTTTTAGGACTCATACCCTTCCTAATCCAAATATGTGACTCCCAAAGGGACATACACACAAACAATATTTAGGCTCTTAAAATATAAGACATTGAGTAATAAACATCTGTATAGTTCATCTTGCCCATTTTCATGTACAACTACACTGCCCTCAAAGCTTGGAACCTCGGCTCTTTCGGGAGGAACTTCTGCTCTGCATACACAGACATGTAGTCCCCGAACAAGAACTTCGGGTAAATGTCTGCATTCTTGTTCTTCAGGCTACCATCCGGTCCATCCCCATTGCTGCCCTCTGCACTTTCCTT
Source organism: Persicaria maculosa (assembly GCA_963922045.1). NCBI lineage: Eukaryota > Viridiplantae > Streptophyta > Magnoliopsida > Caryophyllales > Polygonaceae > Persicaria > Persicaria maculosa. The sequence continues at coordinate 33,593,117 of OY998259.1, read as the reverse complement.
TTCGACCAGCTCTGGAGCTGGTGCAATCATGGCCTTCAAAGATGGGTTATAGAAGGACGCGATGGACCTTCTATTCCCATCCGGGGTAGCCAAGATCCTGTGCCAGACGCTCTTGTACTTGCCGTTGCTCAGAACCTCAATCTGATCACCGGTGTTGATCACTATTGCATTGGGGATGGGCTGCACATCTATCCACTCCCCATCCTTGAGGATTTGGAGACCACCCACCTTGTCATCTTGGTAGAGCAGGATCACACCCCCCGCATCGGTGTGGGCTCGGAGGCCCATGACCTGCTCTGGATGTGGGCATGGTGGGTAGTGGCTCACCTTGGTTCCGAAGAAGGCGGTCTCCTCCTCGTCACCCCCGTTGAAGGCCCTATTGATGTAGCCCTTGGGCAAGCCCAAATTCTCATCCATCACTGCCATTACCCTCTGAGCTAGCTTCTTGATCTCCATCCTGTATTCTGCCATTGTTTCCCTGTGATTTTTTTTTTCAAAAATAAATGTCAGCATATGCATCATCTCCCCCTTTGCATTTTTCTGTTAAAAATATTAATAACTACTACTCCCTCCGATTCAAAATACATGTCGTTTGACTTTTTAACACATATTTTAAGGAGCTAAAAACTATATAATATATTAACTTTATTATTATTTTTTTTACAATTTAATACTTATTACCAACAAATATTAAGTTGTAAAAAAAAAGAATTTTAAAAAGTTGATATTTTATAAAGGATATGCCATTATCCCTGGTTCAAACTTCAAATACTATTCAAAAAGCCCAAAACAAATTTTGTATGAAAAGTTAAAAAAGGAAATAATGATTAAAATTTAGAACAATGTATTTTAAATTATAAATGAACTATATTCATTTCCATTTACCTTCTCAAATTTTATATCAAAGAACTCTTAATCTTAATTGAGCCTTTAAAGTCCTCATTGTTTATGCTATGTCCCAAATATCTCCTCAGCCTATTAAACGATCTATGAAGTCTTCAACATTAAGGAAGTGATTAATATATAGAGCGATTTGGGAAGTCTAAACGTTGAGGAGGACTTTAATAGGCTGATGATCCATTTGTGACAAAGCCTAAACGTTGAAGACTTTTGACCCCGTTTGGCATCAATATCTAGCCCCAACATCAAATGTTTATTGTTTTATAACCTAATATCGATATCCTTGATATCATATTTTTTTTCCTTATGATTTAATCTATTTAATATACTCATTTGAATAGATGTATCACTTGATATCTTGACATTGATATCTGATATCCAGATATCAAGATATCAATACCAAACAGAAACTCAATTGAAATGCTAGAGACCTATTAGAGACAATGAGGAAACGTTAAAGACCATACAGATAATTTATCCCAAATGTTTAAGATTGAAAGGGCAAAGAGAAGGGCTTACTTGAAACCAGGAGTAAGAGAAGGGCAGTGATCATCATCCAAGACAGCAAAGACATCCTCCCAGTCCACTCCTTCCACCTTCTCATGGCTCCCTCTCTTCATTATCTCCTCCAGCATCTTCACCGGCTTCGACTTGTTGAATCCTTCTTCCCTCTCCATCTTGTAGCACTCTGAAGTCACTTTCTTCACCCTCTCTAGGAGCTCTTCTGACACCCCGTGATTCACCAGCTGCAACCCATCAAGCATACGGATCCGAGATAATTAATGACAAGAAATGGATCCATACTCTTTCCATAAATGGTGGGTTGGTGACAATATCACGGTCTGAATCCTCTGTCTCAAATGTTGTTGAGACAGAGGATTCAGATAGGATGAAAAGAGAAATCTAACCTGAAAGAATCCCCATTGTTCACAGCATATGTGGATCTCAGCCAGTGTTTCGGCCCTGTCTTCTCCTCCGAGCTTCGAGAAATCGATCACAGGGATTGCCATGGAGAAATGAACGACTGAAGAATTGTTGCTTTTGCACTTGTTGGTTTGGGTATGTGGAGTAAGGTGGTTAAGGGTATTTATAATGCGGTTTCTTTCCCGCCAATCTGGTCTGGGTGTGTCAGTCAACATTCAATTAAGGGCATATATGTAAATAAAATTTTAATTAATATTTTAAGCTTCGTTTATTAGATCAGGTCGGTGTTAAAGTACTGATGCAGTAGTCTTCAAGATAGATTTTGGACGGTTAAAACTTAAAAACCTAAAAGTCAAAACTCAAAAGCTTTCTTTTAACCCTCCAAAATTAATTAAACTTGAAATAGGTGATGGTCCTGATGGAGCACGGACACCCATACGAGTATGACCAAGGATGTGTTTGGCAACGGGACGAGAGTAGGTGGATGGGGATGGAAGGGATGATGATGGAATTTCGGGGTGGATTGGGTGGAATTTTGAATCCAGTTTAATCCCGTTCGTGTTTGGTTGTGAGTTAAAGTTTATGGGATGGAAGTCATTGAAAAAGACACATTTGCCCCCACTTATTGACATAAAAGGACAAAAATGCCCCTCCAAAATACCCCTCAATTAAACCCATCTTCAATTCGTCAGAAGTGGGTGGTGCCGGTCAAGAAAGTGCGAAGAGGAAGAGGGGGGTGTCGGCAGGAGCAGGGAGGCCGGATCGGACAATCTGATGGTCGGAGGGAGTCGGAGACGGCCGGATCTGGAGAGCAAAGGAGCGGCGACGGTCAAGAAAGTGCGAAGAGGAGGAGGGGGGTGTCGGTGGGAGCAGGGAGGCCGGATGAATCGGACAGTGGTGGCAGGAGGGAGTCGGAGACGGCCGGATTTGGAGAGCAAAGGAGCGGCGACGGTTCTTGCATAGGACCTGCGAAGAGAAAAGGCGATGAGGACGAGGCTACGGGGTGCGGAGAAGGGAGGAGGGAGGAGGGAGGGGCAGCTGGTGGTGACTTGGTGGTCGGATCTGAGGAGACGAGCAGGCCGACGATGTGGTGCAGGTCGGAGGATGGTCGGAACACGGTCACTGAGAGGATGTAGAGGCGAGGGAGACGGAGGCGGCGAGAGAGGGTGAAGTGATAATTCAATGAAAATTTAAAAATATTTATGAGAGAGGAGGGGCAAATCTGGGCACCCCCACCTTCTCATTCCCTCCATCTCCCTTCGATCAGGTGCGTGCCACACCCCCTTTCATCCCCCGCATCCCCTGTGCGCCATCCTCTTCCACCCCCTGCATCCCCTTGCCAAACACGCGGGCACGAAACCCGAAAACCCATCCCCACCCCCGGCACCCCCTCGCACCACCTAACAAACACGCCCCAATTGACCATTTTAAAAGGGTCATTAAATACACCACTAATTTTTACTGGACACACTGCTAAACTTTGCAATCCTCTGCGGACCGAGCTCTGTTACCCCTTGCGTACCTCACCGGGCATCGGGCCCACTCTAAAAGGTCATTGACAAAACGTCTGCAAGACGTTGCGGAGAGAGGTCCGCAACTACTTGCGGACTAGCTTGGAGATTTTTTTTTAAAAATAAATAAATACAGAAACACATTATATATAAAAAAAAGTCTGCAAGAGCATGCAAACCTTCTTGACAAATGAGACAATAAATTCCAAAAAAAAAAAACATACAGAAACCAAAAAAAAAAAATATAAATGACCCTGACATTGTTGTCCTGAGGAGATGCGCGCCTTGAAGATTCATCAGTCATGCGGACCTTTTCATTGTGTTGTGTATTTGAGCTGTATTGTTTTTAAAAATTTTTTTGCTGGATTGGTGATGTAAATGATGTCTGAAAAGGGGTAGATTTTCGGCTACTGTTTAATTGCATTTGCACAGGCTGATTTTAACTTGCTAAAGGTCTGCACCATGTTGCGGACCTTTTTGAGTTTTTTTTTTCCGGAAATTTCACGAGGTAACCCCGAGGTGTCGCTTAATTCACGCGGTGACCAATTGTTTTACCCCTTTCATATGGTACCGTTGGGGTTTTGAATCCTTTCACCTCGTGCCCTTCTCCTTTAATTTTAACAGCTTCCGTTCAAATTGACATAAAAGAAACGGGGAAGAAAAGAAGACACCGGCAATAAGCCAAGAACCCCTCGAGCAGAAGGAAGATGCAGTGGCGGGTGGCTGGATCTGCTGGTCGCTGACGTTCTTCGTGTGGCTCATATCTGAGAGGCTCTCGTCATCCCTATTCTTCTTCGGTCCCAGATCTGATGCTGGTTCGTGGTCCATTGGCCTCGATGAGGGCTGTTTTCGGCCCTTGGTGATGGACTGCCAGGACTGGTAGGGCGGAGCTTCTCGTTGTTGTCTTCTTCGATCTTCGATTCTCTTGTTGCAAAGCCTACAAATCGAATTCATGAAACAAGTACTTCCGAGATTGTTCAATCCCCACAGAAATTCCAATCCCAAACCGGGTGCCTGACTTGGATCCTTCGCAGGCAGCAACAAGCTCGAGTTCTGCCGGATCCTCACCTTCTCCCTGAGATCTGGTGTCAAGGCCTGTAATCGACGTCGCTTATGCAGATTGGGCACAAGTGAGAGGGGGTCGGGTTGCTAATTAGGTTTCCAACTACGACGGCGTCGAAGTCCCTACCGTAGACCTGGTCCCCACACCGGCAGCAGAACAACTCGGTCGACATCAACAACGATCTCGTGCCCCGGTGGCATCAAATCGGTGTGCGCAGCGGCGTGGGACACTTCCAATGCCGTCCCATGGACTGTTCCCGAATACCGTCCCGTGGGGTCTTGAACTCACCGCCGTCTTCCGTCTCAGGGGTGGAGATCGTGGCTTCCATTCATGACATTTGTGGGGCGGAAATAGCCGCCGTCTTCCGTCTGCTCGAGGGTTGGGGCTTCCATTCGTGTCAATGCAATTGATTTTTTTTGAACTAATGGAAGCTAACGAAAGCTGTTAAAATGAAAGGAGAAGGGCACGAGGCGAAAGGATTCACAACCTCTAGGGTACCACATGAAAGGTGTAAAATAATTGGTCACCGCGTGAATTAAGCGATATCTCAAGGGTACCTCGTGAAATTTCCGTTTTTTTTTGTTCGACTGGGTCTGTTTGCTTGTCATGTTTTGTATTGCATCATTTTTTAATTTACGTTATATGTTTAACAGTTTGCTGTCAGCTGACTTTGTCGGCATGGTACCATCCTTACCTAGGCAAGTGTACGTGATAGATAAAGCGGTACATCTAACAATTTTTAAAAAAGAGTGGGCTAAAGCACATGGTCAAAATATTGTCATTGATACGGTAGCGGCTTCAGTTTTAAAAACAATAGGAAATTATAGATTTTTAGTTTTCAAAACCGTAAAATATTTTCCGATCACTGAGTTGAAAATCATTAGAATCCTAACGATTACAACTTCAAAAAACAACAAAAAAAAAAAAAACAATCGAATGGACCGCGCTTGCAAGCCCATTAGGCCAACACCCTCCCCGATCACAGTTTTGAAAACCGTGGGTGGTCTATCATTTCCCAAATCCTAGCCCTACCTCCTAGCCATGAAAGATTCCCGTAAACCCTCAGTTGGTCACGGTTTTCAAAACCATGAGAAGGTTTGCTCCATCCCAACACCATATCCTTGTCCCTAGTCCTAGCCCCCTACGCTCGTGATATTCCTTAAACCATTAGCCGGTCACATTTTTTAAAACCGTGAGAGGCTTTGGTCATTCCTGATGACGCAGCCTACCCCCTTCATCTATGAGAATCCCGTCAAAGCTCAGTGGCCACGATTTTGAAAATTGTGAGAGCCTATATAAATATCGACTTGTTTCTCTTCATTCCAGACTACACCAGAAGTGAAAACGGCCAATCCTCGTGTTCATTCGCCTTCGTCTGCCGCAAGTAGTTCAGCCCTTCGTCGCTAACCGTTCATATCATCTTCTCTTTGACCATGATGTGAAAGCCATGGAAATAGTTCATTTGCCTCCGAGGTGGTTCCGGAGAAAGCAACTGACTGAGAACGATCGACTCTCGTGTTTGGGAGAGGACCGAGGTTAGTGTTGATTTAATTTTTAAATCGAATTGAAATTTTATATGCAATGCTAGGAATATTTGTTGAAATCAAATTGAAGAATTTAAAATGTTACTGTATTTGTTTAGATATGCTTTTATTAGGTTAATTGTACGATTCTGTTTTTTTCACCGCCCACATAACGAGTTCACCCCTTCATATTCTTCTCGTCGTACCACACCCTAGCAAGCTCAAACATCGACGAATAATCAGTGCCCCTTCCAAAGGTTGGTGTTGACTCTACATTATAGTGGATTACAAAATTTATTAATTATTACTACAATAAACATATAGCTTATGAATGTTCTATAACCTATATCAAATTTCATATTCATACAAGGACATATTGGTTTGAAAACTCTATATATCAAATGTCATTTCACAACTATAAATTATAATGGTAGCAATACGATATGTAAACTACAATATTAAATGTTATATTCATACAAGAACATATTGGTGTCGAATATTCTATAAAATATGTCAAATGTCAATTCAAAACTATAAACTCTAATGATAGCAATACGGTATGTAGACTATATTATATACATATTCTTTATAATGTCATGCCTGGAGGTTCCAAACAAGTTCTTCAGGATCACTATAAAAGTGGAGGTTGACTGGCACGTCATTTTGTTCTACGTCTGGAGATGACATGATCACAACAACACCACAACTTTGATACCGAATCACTCTGCTCTGGTATGTTTGGAGTACTACCTGCGAACTACACTATCACTTTGCTCTGTTAGACAGAATATATGTATAGGCCCAATTATCCAATTGTAATTAGAATTAACTCTCTTTTACTCCTATAAATATTCTAATGACAGTGAAGACAACCCCAATGGGGATTATTCACTCTGACATGGTATCAGGCTTTCTCTAGGGTTTTCTACAATTTTTTTTCCATAGCCTACCATCGATCCTCTCATCCTTCTTCCTCCCCCTCTGTCGCCGTCCATCCTCTGTCGCCGGTCATCTTCTCCCTATCGTCGACCCTCTCTCCTCCCTCAGTTGGCCTCTTCGTCCCCTGACAGTTGCCAACTACCCAGATTCTCCTCCACCCTCTCTATTGCCAGCCACCACCCGTTGGCCACCCTCCTTCCTCCTATATAGCCGCTCCCTCTCCTGGCGGCGCTCCAACCTCCATCTCTCTCAGCATCGCATCTCTTTCTTGTTCCCCTCTCTCAATTGCTCTCCCTTTTTTCGCCAAACCCTAATTCGGCGGATCTGACACTGTGTCCTGTCACCATTGACACTGTGTCCTGTCACCCTTGTTATTATGTCCTGTCACCCTCTTTCTGGCGGTAATCTACCTCGCATCAACAGATCGACGACGTATATGGCTTTCTACAATCCCCAACAGCCTCACGTCGGGGTTGTCGCCCCTCCAAGTCATTTACAGAGGGAGTATTCCCCATTGGAGCTCATCCACAGGGCTACCCGGCATATGCCCTTTCGCCTCCTAGTACGCCTGTCTAATGAGGCCATACCCAAGCCAACAAGGACTCCTTAGGCCCTCTCCGCACCGTCCGGATCATGCCTCACAGCGGGATCATCGCCATCATCCGCCGATTCGAATTGGTACATGGATAGCGGAGCCACTGCGCATATGTCGCACAAACAAGGTATTATTTCTTTCCCTGCTTCTAAGAGTCCTTCTACCTCCATTATTGTAGGCAATGGTGAACGCATTCCTACCTTGGGTCTTGGGAAAACCACATTACCGACCCCTATCACCCAACTAAACCTTAACAACATCCTCGTCTCCCCTGGCTTAATAAAGAACCTTGTTTCCATTCGTCGTCTTACCACAGACAATAATATCTCCATTGAGTTTGATCGCTTTGGGTTTGCTGTCAAAGATTTCACAACTGGGGCCCTGCTCATGAGATGTAATAGCGCTGGAGACCTTTATCCCGTCACCTCAAATATATATCCCATCACCAAAAACATACATCTTGTCACCTCTTCTGTAGCAACCAATCTATCAGCAGTTGCTCGTTCGACATCTCTTTGGCATGCTCGTCTTGGTCACCCGGGTTCTCCTGCTTTTGAGTCTCTTCAGTCTAGAGCTATTCACTGTGATAAAGGGCCGAAATCTACCAGTTGTCATGCATGTCAACTTGGCAAACATTCTAGGTTGCCATTTGCTAATTCTGTCACTCTTGTTTTTGCCCCTTTCGACATTCTTCACGGTGATCTATGGACTTCTCCTGTTGTTAGTCATGATGGGTTTCGTTATGTGCTTGTGCTCCTTGATGCCTTTTCTCATTATCTGTGGATCTTCCCCCTCAAATACAAATTTGAAGTTGTGTCCCACTTCATGGCCTTTCATACATATGTTTGCACCCAATTTAACCTCTCCATCAAATCCTTTCAATGTGACATGGGCGGCGAATTTAACAACAATGCCTCAAATCGTTCTTCTCCTCTCATGGCATTCGGTTCAGATTCTCTTGTCCACACACTTCATCTCAAAATGGGAAGGCCGAATGCATAATTCGCTCCCTCACCAACTCTATGAGAACCCTTCTTATCCATGGCCATGTCCCTTTGACATATTGGCCTTACGCAGTCGAGACGGCATGCTATCTTATCAACATCACCCCTTCCACAACTATCCAAAATTGGTGCCCAGCTGAAATCATATATCGCGCTACTCCAAAATATGACCACCTCTGTGTCTTTGGGTGCTTATGCTATCCCAATCAAGCATCTGTCACTCCTCATAAGCTCGCACCACGTTCCCTTGCTTGTGTCTTTTTAGGATACCCCTCTAATCATAGGGGGTATCGATGCTTAGATCCAATTTCCAAATGTGTCATCATCTCTTGTCATGTCACGTTCGATGAGACTAGTTCCCCTTTTTCCAATCTCCCAACATCCCCAAACACCCCGCCCCTTCTGATGACTACCCTACACCTCACCTCCTTCACCAATTATATCCCTCTTCCTCTCCGAATGCTATTACATCTCCAGCTCGGGCACCCAACCCTCCCTTACCGCAACCTGCAGCACATATCCAGCCACATGCTGCCCATATCCTGCCACATGCAGCACATATCCTGCCACCTCCTGCCCCCGTCCAGCCCCTTGTGCCCCCCGTCCCGTCACTTCAAGCTCCTGTCCCGTCAGATGCAGCCCCTGCCCTGACACCTAACCCCACACAGCTGATCAACCAGATCCAAACTCGGAGTATGAGTGATATCTTTCGCCCCAAACAGATTTTTGACCTCTGTTTCTCACATATCAGCCATCCCTACCTCCCACAAAACAGCCGCCTTAGACCCAAATTGGAATGCTGCCATGCTCGATGAGTACAAGGATCTTATTAGCAAGAATACTTGGGTTTTGGTTCCTCGACCACTTGGGGCCAACATTGTGCGGTGTATGTGGCTCTTTCGACACAAGTTTCGCTCTGACGGATCTCTTGAGCGCTATAAGGCACGACTGGTTGCCAATGACAACTCTCAGCAGGTGGGGTCGATTGTGATGACACGTTTAGTCCGGTTGTCAAACCGGCTATCATCCGTATTGTCTTGCAGCTTGTTGTCTCCAGGAATTGGCCTATTCATCAATTGGATGTGAAGAACGTGTTTCTACATGGTCATTTGAATGAAACCATGTACATGTTCCAGCCGCCTGGGTTTGCTCACAAGACCAAATCAGGCCATGTCTGTCTCTTGCAGAAGTCTCTGTATGGCCTCAAGCAGGTACCTCGGGCATGGTACCTTCGCTTTGCTACTTATCTACATCTACTTGGTTTTGTTAGTAGCAAGAGTGACTCCTTTCTATTTGTGTTTTGCAGGGGTAATCAGATTGCATATCTCCTTCTATATGTTGATGATATCATCCTTACTGCATCTTCAGAGTCTTTTAGATCTACTATTGTTACACAGCTCAGTAAGGAGTTTGCTATGACTGATCTCGGGCCACTTAGTTTCTTTTTGGGAGTCTCTGCATCTCGTTCTGCGTCCGTCTTGTTTATCTCCCAGGAGAAATATGCAAAGGAGATTGTTGCCAAGACGAAGATGACTAACTGCAAGCCTGTTGTGACTCCTGTTGAGACCACCGCCAAACTGTCTCAAGCCGAAGGTCCACCTGTGTCCGATCCCACATTGTATCGTAGCCTCGCAGGTGCTTTGCAGTATTTGACCTTTACCCGCCCGGATATTAGCTATGTCGTTCAGCAGGTCTGTCTGTTTATGCATGACCCTAGAGAGTCTCACTTTGCCGCTCTTAAGCGCATCATCAGGTACATTCAGGGTACCACTTCTCTTGGCACCACGATCACCCCATCTGCTTCTCCTCCATCAGTGGTTGCTTATACATATGCTGATTGAGCTGGGTGTCCAGACACCAGACGGTCTACATCCGGATACTGCGTATTCCTCAACGACTCTCTAGTATCTTGGTCTTCTAAGCGCCAACATGTGGTTTCTCGCTCTATTGCTTAAGCGGAATATCGCGGTGTTGCCAATGTTGTCGCTGAGTGTGCCTGGCTTCGCAACCTATTGCTTGAGCTTCATTGTCCTCTGAGTCAGGCGTCTATTGTTTATACGGACAATGTTAGCGCTACATACCTTGCTCCCAACCCGGTTCACCATCACAGAACCAAACATGTAGAGATTGACATCCACTTTGTTCGTGAGAAGGTAGCTATGGGACATGTGCGTGTCCTACATGTCCCCTCCTCGTACCAGTATGCAGACATCTTCACCAAGGGATTGCCTCGCCATTTATTTCTTGATTTTAGATCCAGTCTCACTATTCGCTGCCCTCCTGTTTCGACTGAGGGGGTATGTTAGATAGAATATATGTATAGGCCCAATTACCCAATTGTAATTATGGTTAACTCTCTTGTACTCCTATAAATATTCTAATGATAGCGAAGGCAACCCCAACGGGGATTATACACTCTGACATGCTCCACTATGTTTAATTTATAGGAAAACTACACTATCAATTTTGTCTACCCGGTACGATTGGAACTCAATTACCCCTATTTATAAACGAATTTAAGTCGGTTTAGCCTTGGGTTATTCTTGACAGTTTTCAGAAACGTGGCCGCATCATTTCTGATGATTTTCAAAACCGTAGCCGGCTTATTCATGACGTTTCTTGAAACCACTATGATCACGGTGTCAATCAGTGGCGGATCTGCGGGGGGCTCGGGGTGGCTGAAGCCCCCCGCTGGCCAAAATAAGGGTATATGTATATTTATACATCTGTTAATTTAATAATATATAAAAGTGAAGTAAAATGAAATTTGAATGACGGATTAGCTTAGCGGATAGGACAACGAAATGATTAATGGGGGGAGCGCGTCACCCCTAGTTTGAATCTCAATTCTCCCTTATTTTTCCTCTGTTACATCTGTTTTTTTTTTTTAAAACACCAACCTTTTTTTTATTTTTCGTAGCAACAGAGAGAACGTTGTTTCTAAATGGGGGGATGGTGGGGATCGTTGAGTTTCCTGAACTCGTATTGAGATTGAAATTACTTTGATTTGGAGATTAATGCATTAATAAGCTATTAGCCAATTCGGCACCAACTTCCTTTATAATGTAGATTAGTTGAATTCGATCATTTTTATATAATCTAGATTGAATTCACCAACGGTAGCACCACCGTTACAGTCGAGACAAACAATCATTTAAACAATTATTTTTATGTGATGACCAAAAAAACAATTATTTTTATGTAAGTTATTTTTCTTCTCTTCCTTTTAATTTGATTGTTTTTTCAAGTTGAATTGATTGAATGTGAATCAATTTTGATTAGAATTTGTGGAGTTGAGATTTGAGGAATAAGAATCAATTTCGGATTTTCGATTAGGGTTTGTGATTTGTAAGAAATAAATTTGTGTCTTTGTGATTTGAAAATTAAAATTGTGTTTTGTGGTTGTGGTGAGAAATAGATATGTGAATTTGTTGTTTTAGATTCGGAATTTTGGTTTGTAATTGTGGTTGTGATAATGAATTTGTGAATTTGTTATTTACAATGAATAACCACCATTAGAAATTTGCACATAATTTCAGAGTTGGTCAGTCAGAAACTTGTACTTGTGGACAATGGTTTTGCATATTTAAAAAAAAATTAATTAAATGATATTGTCGTTTAGTTGTAAAATTTTGAAGTTAAGTGTTACATTGCAGTTGGTAATGTAGGTTCCTGAATCCGCAAAACAGTATAGTGACGTATTGAGTGACATTCAACAAATAAGCGGGACTGGAGGTATCAAGGGTGTATATAGGTACAATCTTAGAGTCGAACATTTCAAACCGTCATTTTTCGGAAAAAATTTCCAACCCCCCCTATAAAAATTCCTGGATCCGGCACTGGTGTCAATGATGATATTTTGACAATGTATAAAGCAAATCGGTTAAAAAATTATTAATGGGGGTAATGATACAGTAAACTTAAAAAGTTAATTAAGAAATCTATCTTGCAATTATTAATTGGCCCCTTTTGACTTTTTAACACGTGAATAGGAGGTTATAGAACATGGATGATGAGTCACCTCTTTGGGTTGAGTAATTAGAAGTAGGAGCATATGTAATTGTACAACTTCATTCACTGAACTGCAGAGTCTGCAGGCGTAGTTTATGGGTTAAGCAAGCAAAGCCCAATAATAATTTTAATTTTAATTTTAATTTTAACTATTTTAACAATTAGGAATGTCAACCCTCTTTCTCTTTGTTTCTGTTTTATGTCCCCTTCCATTTCAAGGGGTCACTTGGTTACCCGTTAATCTGGCCGTTCTTTGGGCTAACCGCTTACCGGTCATAGTTTCTTTTACATTTATATCATACATGTATCAAAACACCTTGGGCTCCCTTTGCAACTTCAATAGCTTTTTTTGCAACTTTTAAATAATCTATCTACATTACATAAATAAAATCGATGCGTCCTACGTGACGTAATGTGATTGAATCTAGAAAAAAAAAATCCACCAAGAAAACTATTAAAATATAATTACATTTATTAAAATCGATGTACAACGTCTTTAGTGTTGTGGTAATATTAAAAAAATATTTTCATAATTTATAGAAACTTTTCGTATATCACAATCTATCTATATATATTTTAGTGAATTGATAAAAAAAAGAGTGTTTACCCATATGTCCATATTTTTCGCCATTTTTTACCAAACTATCCACATTAGCTAAAAATCCACCCTCTTTCCCCACCCTTTCCTTCCCTTGTTCTCCACACTTTTCCTCATTTCTTTCCTCTCCTCCCCTCTTTTCTTCCTTCCTTTCACTTTTCCTACATCTTACAATTATTTTACTTTATTTTAAAAAATAAATAAATTTCTTCCATTTCCCCCCATTTTTCTACTCTTCCTTTATCCTCCTTCCTCTCAATTTCCCTCCATCTTACGATTACTCCCATGACAAGGCCGACACCGCTGACGCCAACGTTATTCCACCTCTTAGAAAAAAAAAACTTCAATAAAAATACTTAATAGCATGGCGATAGAACAAGTAATGTCCTTTGATTTCACATGTTTCAGACTGTGATTTGAAAATAGCTTCGGCACAATTGACGCTGACATTGTTGATGCTGGCACCTTTGACACCAACGTTGCTGACGCCAACCCCTATTTCTCTACTATTCTCTTCTCTTCCTTTCTCCAAAATTCCTTCAATCTTACAATTATATTTTTACGTTTGTGCTATTCGCACGGCGGGATTTCGCAATCCGCACGGTGCCGATCTCGAAAACCGGCACTGGCGGTCTATCAACTTGGGAAGTCGACATCGTTAAAAATGCCGACTTGATCCAACGGTGATTTCCCACTCAATGAAGGGTTGCCGACCAGTGCAATGCTGCCGACTCCTTGCCGACTCGGGAACTCGACATCGACACCGTGCGAATAGAGAATAAATGATCGTGTGAATAACAGAACCCTATTTTTAAAACCAAAATCTAATTTTGTCAAGTTTTTAAAATTTATTAAATTTTTAAAATTTAAAAGTCGGTACCGACTACCGTTGTCGATGTCGATGTTGTTGATATTTTATTAAGTTTTTAAAATTTTTTAAAAAAAAACGTGTCAAAAAATCACAACTATTTTGACAAAAAAAAATAGCAAATTTAATTAATGATAAGGGACTCGATTACATCGTTATATACTTTTATACGTATTATGTAGTATTATAGTATCTATATATAACCTTAATTCAGAAGACATTGCTTACGTGTCAATCTTAGAGGAGTATTAGGAATGTTGACCAATTATGTTTTTTTCCTTTATTTTTTTATTTCTCCTTTTCTCTTTTTTTTTCCATTAATTTTTTCTAATCGTCCATTCTCTTTTATTCTTAACATATTTACTAACAATTGGGCTTAATTCAAAACATTGAATTCAATCTAATATAACCATTAGGCTTAACTCACATTTATGTACTAACTAACTATTGAGCTTAATTCAAAACATTGAATATAATTATTAGTTGTGACACATCACATTTAAATGCATGATTCAGATTTCAAAATTTCTAAAAAAGTTACAATGATATTGATATTATTATTACTAGGTGATTTAAAATATCTACATTTATGTATTATACTTTAGACGAGATATAAAAAAAATTATTTCAGAATTATAGGAGACATTTATGGTAAAGTTTTTTTTATCTTAACTTTTATTAGTATTTTATAATATATTTATATATTTTATTAATATTTTAGTTTTAAAAAACCGCGCCATGGCAACGGGAATTTTACTAGTTTATTAGTTAAGCCAGTAAAACTTAAACTAGTGATACTTTGAATATCATTAATTAACCCACTATTATATATATATATATAGGTTAGGTCTAGTGTTAACAAGCCTTATTGTGTTTTGTGTTAACAAATATAGGCCATTGATTTAGTGCAAATGAATGGATGAGATTATTTGGCTATTTTGGCTTTTTTCTTTAATTAAAAATCGATGGGACCCACTTCTTTCCTTGCCACTTGCTAAATAACGTGCGTGTGTTGCACGTTTTTTTTGGCGTTATATTTTTTTAACGTTGTTTTTTGTGTGGTGCACTATTCGAACTATTCGATAAGGTGATACAAACATTCGTTAACTTATACTTATTATTCGTTAGATAATAGAAAAAGAGTTAGTCAATTTTGCAACTATTCGCCAGGTTAATAGTAATTATTCGCTAAATTAATCGTTATTATTCATCCGTAAATTCATTAACAATGTTCGATGAATAATGACGAACAAATTACAGAATAATTACAGATTATCAACGAATAACGACTGTGAATTTGCCGAATATTCGATAAATTCACGAGCATGAATTCCAATAAACCTATATCTAATTGCCCCCATATATATGAATGATTTCTGATTATCAATGAATAATGACTCTGAATTTGTCGAATAATTTCTTATTATCAATGAATAATAGCTCTGAATTTGTCGAATATTCGATAAATTCATGAACAATCAATAATCCATGTACATCTTATTGCATATTAGCAATTTATCAATGAATAGTACTATGAACTTACCGAATAGCTGATACATCCATGAACAAGTAGGTAACTGTAATTCTTGATTTCCCCATCTAATTACCAAACTACCTATGAATAATTCCCTATTATCAACGGATAATTCCCCTCTTATCAACGAATATAAACTTTGAACTTGCCTAATAGTGACTCTGAAAGTGAAATTAATAGAACAAAACTAGAAAAATATAAATCTGCATATATAATTTGCATTTGCAACCTACGAAATGGCAACGTCACTGCAAAATCCACCATCACCGAATCTGAGGCCGTAAGAATTAAAGTGAAAGATGTGAACTTGTATTGCTAACTCTAATTTGATGTGAACATGATATTGCAAAATACAGTACGAAAATTTAAAAATCCACCATCACCAGATTTCAAAAAGACAAGATGTGAACTTATATTGCGAAATCTGCCATCACCAGATCTGAGGCCGTAAGACTCCGAGGCCGCCTCTCGCTGTAAAATCCGCCATCACCATCGCCGCCATCGCCATCATCATCACCGCCATCACCATCACCGCCTAGGAGGGCTAGATCTCGATCGAGGAGCACGAAGCCCCAATTTCAATCCCTCGAATTTCGACCGAAAAGTACCGCCTAGGAGATCTCGATCTTGATCGTCACGAGCATGCTTGAATAAATAGCAGGATTTCATGGACAAAAGAAGCACAGAGAGGGAAGGATCGAAGGCGGAGAGCAAGAGGTTGAAGATGAATCAAAGCGGGCATATGGGTATGGCTTTGGTTAGGGTTTTTTATACACGCGCTTTGGGTGGGGTTGGGTGGGTTTATTTTCCAATTAATTTATAATTAAGTTAATATATTGAAATAATCTTGGCCATTTATTTTCCCCCATCCAATGGCCTAGATTTGTTAACACAAAACACCGTAAGACTTGTTAACATTTGATCCATACTATATATATATATATATATATATATATATATATATATATATATATATATATATATATATATATATATATTGAATGTTGTTCAAATGTTAACAAGACTTACGGTATTAAATGTTAACAAATATTATCCGTTGATCGAATCCAAATCAAAGGCTACGATTTAACCTAATTTTTGGGGGGGTTTTTTAATTAAAAGGCTGGGGCCCACTCGAAAATCATTGTACTCTCACTCAAACGTGCGTGTGAAACACTCACCTAATTCATGTAACTGCTAGAATTCAAATTTGGAGAAAAAAGGGGGACCACCTTGATTTTTTTATCCTTTTTAAAAAAATATTTTCTCAATCAAATAAAGATAGTTGGATTCCGGATTTGGAGAAAAAAGGAGGACCACCTTGATTTTTTTTATTTTCTTTTGGTTACAACTTACAATTGTTAACTTCCTTTTTTAAAAATTATTTTCTCAATTCTTCATGAAATCGGACGTGAATATTTGTGAGTATGTGAGATGTTAAAGTGGAGATCTCATATTCATCAAATATTCATAAATTATTCATCAAGTTGCGGCAAGTCATCTTCATCATTTATTAAAGATTCAACAATAACTCACATATATTCGTCTCACATTCAACAAATATTCATCAACTATTACTCCATATCTCATAATTATTCTTCACATAGTTATACAATATTCATCGACCCATCACAATTATTCATTAAAAAACCATAAAAGATTCATCTAGTATTCTTACAAGATTCATACACCTGCATAATAACTCTAATATTCATTAATATTCTTCACATTGGAAGTTGTTGTTTTCTGTCCAATTTCATATTGTACTGGTTGCTCTTCAAATTAAAGTTGTCACTGCTGACCGTTTCCCGTTTCCCTGTTGATTTGTCTGAAAATGCTTCGTTCCCTACGATGGGGTTTGTGTTTCCAACTCTTCTAGCCATCATCTTCCTCCCTGCTAGACACATGCACGATTCATCAATAATTTACATATATTCATCTCATATTCAGCAAATATTCATCAACTATTACTCCATATCTCGTAATTATTCTTCACATAGTCATACAAAATTCATCGACATATCACAATTATTCATTACAAAACCATAAAAGATTCATCTAGTATTCTTACAAGATTCATACACCTACATAATAACTCCAATATTCATTAATATTCTTCACATCTTCATCCAATATTCATCAACCTATCACAATTATTCATTAAAAATCATAAAAGATTCATCCAGTATTCACCAAATATTCACCAATACACATGAGAAATCGATGCATCTTTCTACAAGCAGGATAAACATTCGGTAGTATAAACAAATTAATACTCGAATTTCATCATTAACCAACCGATATGCAGCGGAATTTAAAAAAAAATGGAAAACCATAATCGACATTCTCCTCTCTCCAAAAACCGGAGTTCAACCCACACCTAAATCAAAAATCGATTTTCACTACCAATTAAGCAAAGCATTATCAAAGAATTGAAACTAACCATGGTGTAGAATCTTCTCGACTAGCGAACACGGCTTGGAGATGGAGGTCGGGTTCGCTCCTCCAATCCTTCGGTTGCAGCAACTACTGCGGTGGTGCTCGTCGCCGCCGCCGTCCACATTGCTTGGCTGAATGGGGTCGCCGGTGAAGAAGGTGTCGGAGAGCAGTTGCGCCGCTTGGATGAACTCGCTCGCCGGTTTCGCCCTACGACAAGAGACGATCTGGGTACCCAAAAAGAAAGTGATTTTGTTTTATCCAAAAAAAAAGATAGATTTGGGTTGAATACACGCGCTTGAGAAAGATGAAACGGTGGATTTTCAATTTTCTAATTAAAAATTCCAAAATTCGGGAATGAATCTCAGCCCTCAATTTATAACGATCCGATGGCTTATAGTTGTTAACACTTGACACCATAAGAGCTATAAACACATGACCTAACCTAAGACTTGTTTGTTTATATTACCAATGTGGAGTTCTTTGGTCTCTCTTCACATTCAACAAAACTTAATCAATATTTATCCAAGTAAATTAGAAATTGCGACTATTTTGATAACTAAAACCCTTCTGCAATGTCCACCATATATCATGTTTTACTGCCAATAATCCCTTAAATTAATACGTGCAGTACTTGGATCGAATTAGAAACTAACTAATATTAGTATATATAAGTAATTAAAGCTAATTAATTTAAAGTTGATCACACGAGGATATATGTCACTATATATATATTGCAACCGCTCGATCAACTGGTCAGAGATCGAATATGTAAACTCAAGACCTAATTTTCTTGTTAAGTTGCTAATCACTGAATCACAAAACAGACAATATCTCAACTACATATATATAATTATATTATTTTGTCTCCAAATGACAGATCGAGCTACATAATCATTCATGCTTACAACTCCATCACAAAACGTACTAATTAACCATAGCTCTCATCTCGATCATCTAATGCTTAATTATATATAAAAACATATACGGATATACCTAAGCTATATAATGCATCAAGCTGCAGGTGCCACGTCACTTGCATCGTCGTCGTCATCATCACTGTCACCAAGGCCAGCTTCTCTCCACAGATTCTTTGAGATCTTGGTCTCATCATCTCCGGCGACAATAGGGAAGTTGAAGCGTACCAATTCCATGGCGTATGTCGATTTTTCTTCTTGAGGTCTTGGAGTAATGTAATTGTGTTTTCCATTGATGCACAAAACTACATTTATATACAAGCCAAAGGGATTGGAGGTGTGGAAGATCTTTCTTCAAGATATGTTTTGTTCCCTTTCTACTTGCAATCTCGGCCTTTCAAAATTTCTAGGGTTTTTTCGTGTTATTTTGTTTTTCTTTTCAAGTATCTGAAATACGTATAGTAGAGAAAAAATTGTGACAGTGATCATCGCTGATATAATAAATTCGCGAAGCATACAACATTGTGGTGGGGAATCAAAATTTGATACTCCTAACAAGGTGGTTAATTAAGCTTAATTTGTAAAATTACAAGAAAATAGGGTTCCCAAGTTCAACATAAAAGGGGAACTCATGTTAGGAGCATGCCATGGAGAGGCCTCACGTGGAAGCAACACTCATGCACGTTCCCATGCAATTAGGTCACGCGTTAGTCACGTGCATCCCCCAGCCAAGTGGGTGGTCATGGCTTGTTCCCACTCCCGAGTCAACTCAGCTTTTGACTCACAACAAGCCAATACAAAATCAATGCAGAAAGGTGTGGTTGAGATGGTGAGACCTCACCTAAACCATCTAAGTTGTGTTAATTCAAAATCCTCTATTTATGTGTATTATGTATGTCAGGTAAATCGCTGGATGTGGCTCAACTCTCAAGAAACATGGATTATCGCATTCGGAAAAAAAAAATGAGAACGAACATCTGAAAAAATTGGAACGATTTCTAGACAAGCAGGGGAACAAAATCTGTTACAAGTGTCCTAATATCAGAAAATTGGGGTTTCCACCCCTATGCCTATTTATACAGAAACTTTCCACTTTGTAACACTATCAAAAAATCTAGCTTGAATACTTTGGTGCAGAACATAAACCACATGGTGTAATTGGCAAGCTATACAACACTTCATAGATGTTCTGCAGATTGATGGCAAATGAAGCTATACATACATTGAAGGTTGTCATCAGATGAATAGTTCTTGAGATTCCATGGGTGAAGACCAATACCGCAACAGTGATTCTACGGTCAGCCTTCTTGTAGCACTGAGCATAGAGATGAAGAATCGGCAGCCATCTATTTTGTATTCTTCAAGCGGGTTCCTGTGCCCGAAACTCCTGACGTTTACCTGCATTTGAATTGGATAAGCTTTTTTTGTCAAAAAAAGCCAAGTGCTATGTAGTTTTGGAGTCAAGAATAGTTCAGTCATGTACCGCGGAACTAAGCCTGTTCATGTTGACAAGATGATCCCGCCAGAAACAATCAACAGTTTTGATCAACACAGCTCTCTGCATTGACAACAAAAGGGCACATGTGGCTTCAGTTAGGTGAGATTACCAAGCACTTGACATATAGCCGTTGTCCCATCTACATGAAAAATAGCCAAACTTTGCCTAATACTTTGTATTGATCTCATACCTCAACTTCCCTGACGTATGTATCATCAAATCCGGATTCTTCTACTGCCTCCAGATACGAGGCTATAAGAAAATCCCCAAGGTACTTGCGCAACATATTAACTGTGACGCGATACTTTCCATCCCTGTTTGACATACCAAAATATTCTACAATTGAGGAATTGCATTTGGAGAGTTGTATAAAACATGAAGGTTATTTTACTAACGTGGTCAAATCATCAGTGCATATCATAAGCCAACGTTTCACGGAAGAAGTTTTTCTCCGGATCCCTCTGAAGACTTTGGGAGGTGCCGGTAAGTGTGGAGGACTGAAATTAGCAATGTCTACAGAGTTTAAGGTGTGCAGCTGCGATAGGGAGTTCAGCAGTGCATCCTCTGTAACTTCCACAAAAGCTTCTGCATATGAAATTACCATTTTGAGCAACTATAGTGAGATAATGAGCTACATCCTCCTATTCCTTCTTCAATGCAACCAAAGGTTAGATGGAAAAAACGCACGGAGACTCACCATTAAGTACCTTTCCCCCGACAGTCTTAAAATCCTTCAGGATCTTCTGTAGATTCCATGCAGAAGGATGCTGAAAAGCAATTTTAAAGTAAATTAGTGGCTTAACTTCACAAAATTCCAAAATGCAGGAGTAGGAAGTTCCAGCAAAGGGCCTGTTGGGCTAAAAATGTCTTAATTTCTGCAATATCTTACTTCAGTACATACACACGGGAAACTCATTTTGCATTGACAGCATTTACAACACGATGCAGCGGGTTTCAGAATAATGAATTACAAAATTCTTTGTACATATTTTTTACAGATCGGGCATAATGGAGAAAACTATACCTTCTGAGGATCAGCACTGCTTAAGACAGTTTCATCTACAACACCTTGCATGTGCCTGTATGTATTTCTCTTTAGCAATCACAAAAAATAGCAAAAAATGCTCATTATCACAAAGGAGTATGCTGTGGGGAATCATGCTTGCTACATGATATAAAGAAAATTTGTATGTGAAATGACAGTAAATACAGAAGTCAGGATACAGAAGAGCTTACTGCAAAATGTGTTGTGAAGAACTTTCAGCACCACCTGTCAAAATTGACTGCCTCAAATCATATACATGCTTCCTCTGAACCTGATAAGGAGGAATACAATTTACATGGTAATTCTAATCCTTGAATTGGTAAATAAAGAGCGGTCATCCGGGGTTCGAACCGGGGACCTTTGGGTACTACCCGCAAGTCCTTTCCAATTGAACCATTCCGGAATGGTTTTGGTAATTCTAATCCTTGAACCAAACAAAAACAGAATGATTGTTGATGACAATTTTTTGAAATATTGATGTAACCTCCTTTTAATTCTGTTGGAACAGAAACCGATTAATCACAAATGAAACTGTCCAAAACATAGAAAGAATACCTCTAATACTTCATCAAACTCTACCAAGCTCTTTCTGATATTAAAAAAGTACTTTTCTGCATTAACCTGCAAGGACAAAAGCTACATCCAGAACATATACTTAGTGTCATAAAGGCACAAGCTCAAACGGCAGTAAAAAGTTATATGTGAGCCATGTTCAATCCTCACCTGTTTGACAATTGTACTACCTTCAATAGGTATATCTTCGTCATTGGTAATCCTGGATATTAGTCTGACAGCCCATTCAGTATCAAAGTTGAACTTTTGAAACATTTCATCCTGCAGACTGTTGTTCGAATAGAGCAGAAAATAGTTAAGCTACCTCAACCCCTTTCAACTGTTGTAGCAAGAAAATAATCATTTATACAAAAATATATCACGTTACAGGCAATTCTGCCATATCAACAGCAATTTCATCATGAATGTTGCTGTGAAAAGACAAGAACAATCAAATGTCAAAGGCAGCGTGAAGCAGCAGTCACCAGTTCCCAGCTTGTCAAAAGGTTTGATGGAATAGCTTTGATTTGCACACAGCATTAAGAAGCCCTCAATAAGGAGATAAAACCCAAGCAATCAGGCCTGTAATTACATTCCTTTTGCACTGAAAACACATTGCATTTGCTTTATTACATTCCTTTTGCACTGCAAACGCATTGCATTGGCTTCTCATATAAATAAAATAAGAACGGATTTGGTCAAGCATATCTAACGATACATAGATGCATAGAAACATCAAGGTATAAAACAGATTAGGTGATAATCCAGCAGCACAAAATCTGACCACCAATTCAAACCAATTTCTTGCAATTTTCCTCTATCTAAATTGTCAATTTTCATCAAGCAAATCAACCATTCAACAAACAGGAACCTTGCTCAAGATATGCAGAGACCCAAGGATAAAAAAACATGAAAAGATATCCGCCCAAGCAGCCAAGAAACTTACACCCGTTGGACTTTGTCCCCCATGGTTTCATTGAATTCTACCATGTTAACTTGTCCAGATATCAAGAACTCTCAAGGATGAAATTTATCAATCTTATGCAAATTTAAGACAAATTTAAGACCAAAAGGGCAACAATACCTGATCATAAACCTTGTTGACCCAGGATCCCCTTGCCTGCCTGCTCTGCCACGGAGCTGTTAAAAAGCAATGCATTATTATGGCCAAAATCATCCAACATAAATTTCTATTGATAGGAAAGTTTTAAGAGCATAGAAAAAGCCCATAATAGGGCGGCTGACATTGTTATCCAATGCACAGCATAATAAGGTTCATAGGCAGAGGGTTATCTAAAGGCAACAAGATAATATCACACTTCTTTTATTTTTTTTCTTAACAGTAGGTGATGGGCAATGAGCCCACAATATTACTACTAATGGCAAGTAACAAAGCTCACCTCAACTCCTCAAGCTCTACATATCTCACAAAAGTACATATTAAATCCATAAGGCTATACCCAATAGGTAGGGATATACCAAATATGGCTAACCTGATTATCTATTCTCCGAGACTCGTGCAAAGATGTTCCTATCACATGAAGTCCTCCCAGCCTCTTCACTTCAGTCCCTTCTTTAGAGCAGTGCAATTCACAGTCACTCAGCACTGACGTATAAGTAAGAGCGACGGTGGGACCAAGGGGATACATTTCAGATTCTTCATTGGCAAGCACCTGTAGCTCCTCGGAGTCATGTGATTGACTCATTTCAAGAGCCTCTGAAATAACAGATTTTGCCTCCCGATATGTCCAGCTCTTGCCCTTGCTTTTAGCAACATATTTAGCTTCATGAATAAGACCAATGAAAAATATTTTAGGATTGAGAGCCATGCTTTAAGTGAAGAAGTGGATGTCAAATAAAGAGGAGATTGGCCAACCCATCAATGATGCTTTTGCAAGCAAAGCCAAGGATGATGCTCCAACTTTGACTTTAGACAATGCCTACATAGAAAAGCAACATACTTTGAACAACTACAGATAGGCGACACGTCTATAACTAATGATTATGACATGAAAATACCTGTTGTGAGGTGGGTTCACCATCAAGTTCAATATCAGGAGTGTCTTGAGTAAGATATGGGAGCAAGCAATCCTCTACAATTTCTCTTGCAAGCATCTTAACATAGAAATACAGTAATACACAGCATAAGTCACTTTTTATGAGAAAAAGAGCAAGAAAGCCTAAAGCTTCAACAACTGCTCATGAAAAAGAAAGATAACAGATATATGATTTGCTTGTTTTTTTAAAGGGGGAAAAACACAATCATTCACACAGCTGAATGAAAACTGATTTACTCTCATCATGAATCATAGTGGAAAGCAGAAACTTGACATTACATAAAACCCTTGAAACAATTTGTATTAGAAACAAAAATAGGTGTGGGAAAATCAAAACCTACTTTTGGGTTTCCTCCAAGAATGATATCTGTGCCTCTGCCTGCCATATTGGTAGAGATGGTGATAGCATTTTTCCTACCTGCTTGTGCAACAATTTCAGCTTCCCTAGCAGCATACTGGATTGGAAGATAAAAGCCATGTAAAGACGGATAAATGGGAAGCCAGGACCACAAGAAATAAATAAATCAGCTTGAAGTTTTATGCATAACCTTGGGCCGCGCATTCAGGACATTGTGTGGTATATTTCGTTCTGTCAGCAGATTGGATAAATATTCCGAGTTCTCAACGCTGCATTATAGAGATTTAAAACCTTAACATATTTTGCAAATTATATTGGGTAAATGCGTGATGGAACACCTTAAAGTACCTGGTAGTCCCAACAAGAACAGGGCGACCCTGTATAAACATCTGCTCCACTTCTTCACTGACATGTTGAAATTTTCCTCGTGCAGTCTAGAGTGCCACACAAGAAAAGGATTGAATGAGCCAAATTTGTGAAATTAATAAATCAAATTTGTGAATTGAAAGTCAAATTGTGAAATTAAAGTTCAAACTAAGTTACGAGTATCAGCTTCCTTACTGCAAATGCTTGGATGGGTAAATCTTTCCTGATGTTGGGAAGATTCGTTGGAACTTCAATGACTGGAATCTGGAACATTTTGAGGAACTCCTTTTCCTATACAGTGAATTAAAACAGACATAATACCATGAGGGAAAATGAAATCCTAAAGTATATCAAAGAACAAATACCCAATTCCAAGAGATCCATACTTCAGTTTTTGCAGTCCCAGTCATCCCAGACAATTTTGGATATAGCTTGAAAAGTGACTGGTATGTGATTTGCGCCACCACTACCGTATCTGCCTAGAAATTCCATTTCATTCAAGAAAATCAACTGTGAATAGTGTCATCGTCCACATATACCATTTGAAAAAATATGATTTTAGTATCATTGATTACCTCAATTTTTAGACCTTCTTTAGCCTCTACAGCCTGGTGAATTCCCTCTGACCATCTCCTTTTCTCTTCAACTCTGCCTGTCAACTGCCACAATATTCGGCAAAGGTCATTACTGGTAAACACAGTTTCACAGGGTAATCAACTCATATTTATCATATGCATATGAGCACATCACAGAGCAGGTAGAGTGAGGTAAAGTTAACTCAATGTACATCCATGAACAAGTTTGCCCTCCCTTGCAATAAATGCCATTATAAGCCATGTAGGATATGATATAAAGGTGGGAAACAGGCAATGCGGCATTCTGAAAACATGTAAAACAAACTGTACAAGGAATGAGAGAAATGTAATTAAAAATATATAATATATTGCCACAGAAAACTATAGACCAAGCTAATCAAACCCCAGAAGCAAACATTGCCTGATCCAAATTCCATGATGATAATTTGCAGAAACAAAATAGTAAAAAAAAAAAGCCAAATGAACCAGGATGAAAAATGCTATTAAAAAAAAAAGTTCATGAATAGACCTCATTAATGATAAGAGCCTTCCCATTTCTGACAATATATTGGACATCTTTTCGATAGAACTCCTTAGCCTTCAAAGCATTCATCACAAACCTGCAATAATTTGGACTTCCATGACAAATCCGCATGTACTGCAAAAGCCAAATCTGAGAAGACTGACGATTCAGGTTTATTCTAGACTAGTACATTAATTTTCTTTGCACTTTCCAGATAGCAGTTCTTTATCGGCAAACTTACTTGACTCTCACTAATCAAAACCAATCACTTCATAAAAATAATTTCCAAATTAAAGGTTACCTGGCCCAAGGATCATTCTCATCCCACAGATCTTCTGTTTCAAGAGCCCTCTCTGCCAGATAAATGCCGTCCTCTGTCAACTCCACTGAATTATCCTTGAGCTCCACTTTGTAATGCTAGAAGGAACATAGGTTTTAGTTAAAATAAGCAGCATCAAGTTGAGAAGTAGTGATTAAAAATGGAAATTTTGAACTCACAATATCTCGTACAAGCAACTCGGCTAATTTGGATGCAACTGGGTACCGCTCAGCATCTTCACTTGCCTGGAAATAGTAGAATGATGGGTTTCTTTAAGAGATCTACTTCCATTTCTTACATTATCATATCTCTTGCTGCCATAGAAATTCAGCCTCAAAGAACTGGCCTACCTCGCCACTGATTAGTAAGGGGTTCCTTCCTTCATCAATCAATACAGAATCAACTTCATCAAGAATTGCGAAATGGAAAGGTTTTGGCCTGTTTCAACAAACATGATCTTGTAAAAACATAAAAACAAAACTAGTACAGCAATCAACAGAACCTCTAGGTACATACCATCGCATCACGAGTTGTCCACTGTCACTGGCAAGATTATCTCGAAGATAATCAAAACCGAGTTCCTGATGAGAAACCAAATAAATGAATGTCAGAGAGAGGCTAAAGGAGATGAGCATAAAGTATAATCCAATTATAGCAACCACAATAAGAAATAGTGAGGATTAAGTAAGAATTGTCTTGTAATCAGTGTTCTAAAAATCGCGCCTAGGCGGCCTAGGTCCGCCTATACCCCGCGCCTAGGCCCATCTAGGCGCCACCTAGGCCCGTCTAGTCAGGTGATTATTTAGTTTTAGCGTCTAAGCAGGTGATTAGTTGAATTAGGGTTTTTTAATCCCCTAAGTCGGGATGTATCTGCTTTTGAATCGACCCTATGGTTTTGGATTTTAGGAGGTTTAGAGTCGCCAGTCGGACGCGTACTTTAGTGTTTATTTACCAAAAATTTGGGTTTATGAGTGTTATTATGGATTATTATTATTACATTATACGAATTATTGACATGTGCTATACATTAAAATATAAAGAAATAGTCAAGTTTGTTCTAAGTCCGCCGGTACCCGCCCAACCGCCTAACGCCTTTTAGAACATTACTTTAATATAGCAAACTGTTTATGAATAGAAGCTGCAGCAAGATAGAAAATAACATACCGAATTGTTGCTGTAGGTTATATCACAATTGTAGTTAAATTTCCTTTCTTTAGTTTTCATTCCCCTCTGCAAAACCCATATAATAGAATATGAGAAGTTGAAACATTACAAATAAATTAATGCTTCTACTTAAGACTCAAGGGGGGAAACTTAAAATCCAAGTTAAAAATAACACATTAGATGGATATGGAACTGCTGATAGTAAAATGTAGGAATAGAGTATTATACCTGTATAAGGCCAACTGAAAGACCCAAGAAACGATGGACACGGCCCATCCACTCAGCATCACGATGAGCAAGATAATCATTAACAGTCACCACTGCCCAAAAGGTGAAATTTGTTTTAGCCTCATTGCTTACCAAACGCCTAATAGGCATAGAACATACTAGAAATGTCCAAACACTTTTCAGTTAAATGCAAGGAAATAAGGAAGAAAAAACATTTCCTTCATACGGTCCGTAGAATTATCACTCATTAGATGTATACTTCTATTAATTTATAGATGATGACCAAAATGCACTCGTAAGTCACAACAGGTCCCATGCTGCCCTGTAAACAATCACTAAATTTGCAACTTTCAATGTTTAAGCCATTCACAAGAAATAGAAGAGCTGAGTTATACCATGAACACCTTCTCCTGTCAAGGCATTAAGATATGCAGCAAGTGTAGAGACCAGTGTTTTCCCTTCACCTGTTTTCATCTCAGCAATGGAACCATCATGAAGCACTGCCCCGCCAATAATCTATAATGATACAATCCAATAAAACAGACAAAAAAGGACAATAGCACAAACATTTATCATCGCAAGGTCAAGATATAGTATTCTGCAGAGAAACGGGGAGGAGTGACATGCACCTGCACATCAAAATGGCGCATTCCAAGAGTTCTTCTTGCAGCTTCGCGAACAACAGCAAACGCCTCTACAACATCAACCATTAAAAGAGTCCCAATTACGGACAAAATTAAAATATATATAAAAAAACACTAAAACCAGTTCAATTTACAGTAGAGATGCTAACCAGCTTCAATATCAGCAAGTGAATCGCCTCTTGCAACACGATCACGAAACTCTCCAGTCTTTGCCTTCAACTAAAGAGGAGCATATAATACGTAAGAAAACCTAAACTCTTCGACATAATCCATGAAACAGATAACAATCATCAAACCTGATCATCTGAAAGACTCCGCATCAACGGTTCAAAACCATTAACATAACCAACGAGACGATAATAGTCCCTCACAATCCAGTGGTTCAAGCTGGTAAAATCACTCCATTTCTTCACCACATCACCAACTGTCTCCTACAACATCACAACTCAAAACAAAGAATTAAAAGAACAACCAAAATTCATAGGGGCATTTTAACAAACACCTTATGAGCAATCAAAAACCAACCTTGAGAGACGCGACAGCAACAGAACTAGGGCGGCGATTGGTGCAGTGCAAAGCGGGAGAGACCGAAAATGAATGAAGAGGGGTGGAGGAGGGAAGTAGGAGGGTGGGTCTGGCGGTCCGGCGAAGGCACGGAAGCTTTGTAGGATAATACAAAGGGTTGAGAAGGGCGGGCACGGTGGCCATTGGTGGCTAGCGGAAAACGCCCAGAGAAAGGGTTTCAGGTCGGTGTCGTGCCGGGCTTGACCACGTTGAGCGGCTGAGCGCCTTTACCTTTGTTAATTGGTATAAGACCGTTGGGACAATGGGACTTACCTACCAATTCAATTTAGCTTCACCACTTGATCTTGCTCCATTGAAGCAACTCCCCCGTTCATTTTCTCACTTTGCAGTTGCACCTTACAATCCTTCATATAAATGGGTTTAATAAACCATTACTCCCTCCGTCAAAAAATACATGGACTTTTACTATTTATGCACATTTTTTTAGGAGCTAAAAACTATATAAAATATTAACTTTTTTATTAATTTTTTTTAATAATTACAAACTTATTAACAATAAGTTTGTAATTATTAAAAAAAATTGATAAAAAGTTGATATTTCACATAGTTTTTATCTTCTTAAAAAAGCGTGCGTGAATAGTAAAGTCCATGTATTTTTGGACGGAGGTAGTATAATAGAGAATAGATATCTATTACTTATATATTCTCAAGTAAGGTTACAATGCCTTATATAGACATAATAAAGAATCAATATCGATCATCAATCAATATATATCTAATATCTAATATCTAATCTATCTATCTATATACATATACTAAAACCGATGCATTGGTGCCTGCGTGTCGGCGCGTGAGTGCATCTGCATACGTGGCGGCGCGTGAGTGTATCTCGCAAAACTCTCTCCCGTCAAAAAGGAAATCTCATAAAAATAATTATTTTATTTTACCATTAACACATATAATTGGATAGATAGAAGATCTTATAAAAGAGTAAATATTATATAAGGAAAAAACTATATCAATATAATTAATTGTTATTTTATATCTATCTATATTATTTTTTGAGGCCAAAATAAATAATTAAAATATTATATAGCCATATATGTAGTCACAATCCATCCGTACATAGATATTTTAGTAAACAAATGTAATAAATATATACTAGATATTTAATAAAAAAGAATATTACAATATTTTTAAAAATCAACTATCTAATTAAATTAAATGAGATTTAATATATTAAAATATTTTTAAAAATCAACTATCTAATTAAATTAAATGAGATTTAATTAACCATAGATTAGGAAAAAAAACTTTTACGTAGTACCTTATAAATGTAAATTTGATTTATATTTTGAGAGAATCTAATTAAAAGATATTTAGATTATATATAACCCGTTGAACTAATTTTATTTATATTTATATTATTTTTTGGAGGAAAAAAATAAGGCCAATTTGCAAAACTAACCTAAAAAACCGGTTGTGTTGCCATCTCTATCCCTTCTCCATATTATTTGCAAAAGGGTAGGCCAAATTGTTTTAATTTTGCATCCCAACCGGTTACACAAAGGGTAGGCACCGGTTGCATTGATGGAGGAGAGAGAGGGAGAGAGAGGGAGGCGTGTTGATGGGGAGAGAGTTGACAGTTTTGAAAAAAACTGTCACCTCAACCGTCTAGGAGAGTGGGTTATTAAGGGGTAGTTGAGCCCGATTGTTTCTCCATCTCTCTCATACATCTCTCTCATCTCTCTCATACATTTCAAACTTTGAAAACCGAAGGAAGAAGCGGAAGGGTTTCGAAGAAGAAGTAGAGCAAGGCGGTAGAGGAGACGACGAAGAAGCGGATATCAAGCCCTAACGCCCCTGCACACAAGTGACGACAACAAGTAAGTAAAGGCTAAACCCTAAAGCCCCCGAATTCTTTCCGATTGAACACAATATTAGGGCGAGAACTGTAGTTTCAGATCCAAATGTGTTTGCCATTGTTTGGAATGTAGAAATCAAGTAAGTTGCGCAAAGGTATATGAGGTTCCCTCTGTCATGTGAATTTCAACCATCGGCATGTACACATGAAGGGCTGGAAAGTTTCCGAAAGGAAATTGACGAGGGGGATAGAAAGGAAATTGGGGGAAAATAACAATTGGTCTTCAACATTGGCTGGGGTTAAATGGATAAATTGGGGGACAACAATAATTAGTTGGATGGAGAAATTGGGGGATTTGGGGGAATTATCGACATTGGAAGATTTGGGGGTTTTGGGGGAATTGGGGAAATTGGGGAAAGGCGCTTGCGTCTTATGAAAATAGGGCCAAGGGGAGTTCGAGATGTTTACTTTTGAGATGCCTTCCAACATTGGACTGAGTTCAGGGGAGACTTGAGTACATCTCATGTTTGGATTATGTCATGTTTTTACTAGTGAAATGTCATGTTTAGAACATTTACTGTCATGTTTTTACTAGTGAAATGTCATGTTTATTACATTTGCTGTCATGTTTGTTGATAGTCCTACATCTCATGTTTGGATTATGTCATGTTTTTACTAGTGAAATGTCATGTTTAGAACATTTACTGTCATGTTTTTACTAGTGAAATGTCATGTTTATTACATTTGCTGTCATGTTTGTTGATAGTCCTACGGTTTTGCTTCCCAATTTTGCAGGATATCAAGGACAGGCGAACATGTTGACTTCCGGGTCTGTAAGAAGAGTTCCCCATTCACAGACAACAGGCGAGGTACGGTGTGCATAGTCTTGATCAAAGGAATATAGTCGTGTCGATGTGCGAGTGACAGTTGTGCGTTATTTTTGCAGGCCATCTATGCGGTCCCCGAGGACCAGCACTACAAGGGCCGTGTAAACCAGTACGGGCGGCCGGCAATACTTGCAAACCTGGACAACTACCTAAGCGAGGGGGACTGGAAGAAGTTGATGGCAAGCCCGTTGGCCGCCATTGCGAGGCTTGGTTCCCGTGTCCAGTTCTTAGCCCAACTGGTGCACTACGTCCTGCAACGCCAGCTGCGGACGAGAAAGGAGCATGAGAGCTGGTACATGATACACGGCAAAATAGCTCGGTTCTCCATCCAAGAGTTCGCGCTGGTGACCGGGCTTAAGTGCTCATTCATGTTGCTGCCCGAGGAGAATGATGGGGACAGGTCGACCATCAAGGACTTCTTTGGGGTGGAGAAGATGAGGATGGAAGAGTTCGAGGTTGCATTCCTAGTGGCGATGAAGGGCAGAGAGCATTCGCCCGCGATGAATTTTAAGTATGCGTTGCTGATGCTGGTTGAGAGTGTGCTATTTGGGAAGGATCCCCGCAACTACATTCATGGATGGGTGGTGAATATGGTGGCCGACGTCGACGGTTTCTTGCGATTCCCGTGGGGTAGGCACTGCTACGAGAGGACCCATGAGTTCCTCAAAAACGCTGTTGAGCGCAAGCTCCAGCATGGGGTCCAGGGCCCTCGGCCGTCATATTTTTTAGCTGGCTTCCCCCTTGCCTTTCAGGTAGCGGCTTATATTTCAACTGGACATGCATATAATACAACTGGACACGCTTATAAATTAACTGGACACCTTTATATTTGAACTGGACACGCTTATATTTAAACTGGACAGCCTTATATTTACACTGGACAGATATTGACATCCATGGCCTGTGGTTTATGTAGTTGTGGGCTTATGAAGCTTTCTATCCAATCCGATCCCAATTTGCTGTCGTCCTTGACGTGAATGCCCACCCTCGGTGCCTGCGGTACGTGTCGAAAGAGCATAACATCAAGTACGAGTTAATCGTCAGCCTCATGGTGGAGGAGAAGGACGAGCTAAAAAGCTTTGACCTTGAAGACAGTGTGCAGACAGTGTTAATCCCCGATGACTTTGAGGCGAAAAAACGGGTGACGCACGGGGCTGTCTACCCTAGAGAGAAGACCGATTTGTTCTTCGACAACCTCCGCGTAGAGTACAAGAAGGGTGTGCACACGAGGGCGACAGCGGAGACCGCCACCCAGGCACCGACCCAGGCAGCCCCTACGCAGGAAAACACACAAGGGCCATCGGTGGGTGATTTCTCACTGATGTTGTCGAAGATGGATGACCTGGCAAGGGAATTAAGAGCTGACTTCGCTGCGAGGATCAAACCCCTTGAGGATGCCATCCGCCAGCTTCAGAGGACGGGGAGGGAGGGACTAGACGAGTCCGACCACGCAGTCTCGCTGGGAAGGGCGGAATCGTCGGCGGCGAATGAGGTAAGAGTTTCGTTCGCATGGAATAGCACCTTTGGGTACCCAATACTGTGCTTACTACGATGTTTGCAGGTTGAGGAAAAAGCACAGAGAAAGGAGAGTGAGCAGCAGGACCAAGTGGATGAAGAACCAAAGCCAAAGGATAGTGAGAAACAGGGCCAAGCGGATGCGAGCAAGGACCAGGAGATCACCAATGAGGTAGCTGGGGACAAGGCGGAGAAGGACCAAGGGGATGAGAACAAGGAGCAGGACAAAGGGGATGAGAACAAGAACCAGGACAAAGTGGATGCCGACAGAGTTTCTCAGGACAAGAGGGGGGATAAGGACGAGGAGGTGAAGAAGGCCAAGGTGGGGAAGAAGGGCAAGAAGCCCCCCAAGGGGAAGAAGGACGGCAAGGGGACAGCCGACGTTACCCACGTCCCCAAACAGACAAGCGCTGAGGCATGTCAATTCCATTCAACTGTCATGTTATGGATACTCAAATGTCATGTTATGGTGGTTAAATGTCATGTTAAAATTTTCCAATTGTCATGTCCCTTTCAACCGTGTGTGCAGGACGATGGTGACCGGGATGCCCAAGGTTTGACGAAGCCCAAAGGTGGCCGCCTGGATAAGAAGGGGAAAGCGGTCGTCGGCGATGCACCCACCCAGAAAACAAGTGAGGTATGTCACCTCACTACTAACGTTAATATGGTCCAGTTGAAATGTTCCTGTTGTCATGTTGAAAGTTTCCTGTTGTCATGTTGAAATGTTCAAGTGTTCCCGTTGTCATGTGTGTGCAGGGTGACATGGACACGGAGGACACCTCTCAGGTCGAGCCGCTAACGCGGAGGGGGACGAGGGCCCGTAAGGCTACTGCTGCATTTGCTGGGCACGAGGTCACTCAACCTGTGAAGAAGCCACGGGTGAGCAAGTCCAAGACCAAAAAGGACGTCGTTGACCTGGGCCTTCTGACTAGGGCAGAGCTGGACGCCTACGACGCTTGGATGAAAGAGGGCACAAGTCCTACACGGTCTATCGAGGGTACCCTCCTCGAGAAGAAGTTCTTCCAGGATCTAGAGGCGCCGACGAACTGGGTAACCTCTGAGGTAAAGCTCCTCCCCGCGAAAGTCTTTTTTGTTGCCTCACATATCAAGCAATTCCCCCTGATGTGCCTCTGACATGCGAGTTCTGTTCCGCAGCACATCGAGCAGGCATGCGCAATCCTTTGCAAGGCCATACTCACTGACCCGATGTTCGCCTCCGTCGCCGTGCTCGACAATTTCTTCCGGGTTTTGCTAGAGCGTCAAACCGGCTTGGTGGTCGCGGACGAGCTGAAGCTGTACATGGATGGTGTACTGCCAGATCGGTTTCCCAAGCCTTGGGCCTCCGTGGGCCGCATCCTGCTCCCCTGGAATTTGAAGAACGAGCACTGGGTGGCTCTGGAGATCAACTTCGCCGAATGGACCGTGCTTGTGTTTGACCCCGATACGAACTTCATAAGAGAGCGCCAGCTGACCCAATTGTTGAAGCCCGTGACGCATGTCCTGCCCACCATGTTCGCCGACCACCAGGAGATGCATGCCAAGCACAAAGGCAATGTTGACCGCCCCCTGACCCTCACCCGCGTGAAGGGGATCCCGCAAAACAAACAATCGTAAGTACTTGTCCCGCTTCCCTCATTTTTTGTAATGTTACCGAATATCCATTGACGCAAATGATGACCGTGTTCAGTGGAGACTGTGGCCCGTACACGATCCGGTACATGCAGTAGCTCACTATGGGGGACCGCGTCTTCGATGGCTTGGACGACGACTTCATCGCTGCATACCGTCAGCTCCTATGCGTCTCTATCTTCCACCTTGGCTTCGGTCTCAGCAACGATCCTAAGTAGTCCCCTCGTCATTATGTGAAGCAGTGAACATTGTTGGTTATTGTGGTTGTAGTTGCCGTTAACATCAATACTCTCTTTGGATTCCGATGTTTTGATGACATTTCTACCTCCTTTTGCTCTGTTTGGGATTGACGTTTTAGATTGTCGTTTTAGATGGATTATTGCCATCGCTAATGTTGAACATCTTTCGTTACCTCTGTCGTTTGATATGGATTATTTAGGTTTGTTGACATTGTTAATCGCAGACACTTAGGAAAAACTTATCAACAAATACGTAGACACTGTCATGTCAACAACAATACCCGTCATGTCTTACACATTACCCGTCCAGTTTGAAACAAGTGACATACCAGTTACTAGCAAAAAGGTACGACGACCCACACATCAACACACTTACGTACAAAGACGCAGTAGTCACCCCATCTGGGACTTCATGTGCATCTGAATAAAACCCAAAACCCACAGACGCATTCTAGTCTAGCTGACCAAAACCCAAAACCCACAGATGCATTAACGTCATGTTAATCCTAGTTGGTCGTCATGTTTTTCCTACCTGATCGTCGTGTCTTGTCCCATAGATTGTCTAGTTCGTCCGGCGCTTGTATCTCCTTTCCCACTGCGAGGGGTAACGTCTAGTCTTGGGTCTACCCGGACGGGCCTTCACACTGGGCGGGAGGCAGGTCTCTTTGGCAATTTCCGGGGGCACCCTCCATGTGTCTGGAGACGGAACTGGGTACAAAACGTCCGCGTAGCAAGCACGCCACGCCTCTCCCTTGTAGAAGTCATTGACCAATGAGTGGACATCCACCCCGCGCAATTGTGCAGCAGCCAGTGCGTGCGCACAGGGGTATTGGTCGACGTTGAACCGTCTGCAGCTGCATAATCGTCCCGTGAGGTTGACAAGCCAAGTGGACTGACCATTGCGGACCTCGAACTCGTGGGGGCTGAGCGGCCTGGCCAACATCGACAGAGACTCAGCGAAGTTTGCTTTAATGGCATTAGCGACCCAATCGCTTACAACTTTCCCAGGTTTTGAGGTGATCTCTCTCCGCTTCATGAACCAGTCCCCCACGGTCTCAAGAATGGCATCCATCAGCGCTGTGAGTGGCAAGTCCCGAGGATACTTGAAAACCGAGTTCAAGCACTCTGAGTTATTCGTGGTGGTTATGTTGTACCTGTTACCCGAGTAGCACGCCCTTGCCCACTTTTCGAATCCGGCCTCCCGTAGGTATTGGCCCGCGGCGGGAGAAACCGCACAGAAGTCATTGTACAACGACTGGAACTCGTCGTATGTGTATGCCTTGACCATGGAGAAGTATTGGTCCTTCATAGCGCTGATTTTGAACCGAAACCGGACGTTCTGCCATAAGTGCCATGTGCATATGCCGTGCTTGGCGAAGACGTAGTTGTCCCGTATTCCCTTCTCGATGCTAATATGGCGGTCAGATACCCACATGAGATCAGTCGTGTCTTCAACAACATGCAGCATCTGCCTGAAGAAGAACCCCCACGACCCATCATTCTCTCCGTCAACCATTGCGAATGCAATTGGGTAGACAGAGTGGTCGGCATCTTGTGCAGTCGCGAACAGGAGGCACCCTCGGAACTTCCCCTTCAGGAACCCCCCGTCCACTGACACCACCTGCAAATTCAACAACCTCAATGGTTACCGTTGTCATGTCGTTATTGACTAATGCCATGTCATATAACTTATATGTCATGTTATTTCCTGAGGACGTCATGCGGGGTAGTTGGTCGCTGTAATGGTAGTAGTTGTATAAGTTTAACGGCTTTGCAGTAAAGGTCACACAAGGTACGGAGAAGGAGGGACTGACCTTTCTTAGATAGGGGACCGCCCTCCGCCACACTTCAAGGCTGACAAACGCATACTTGAATCGTCCTTCTGTGTCGCGTTCTATCCTGGTGTACGTGCCAGGGTTGGACTGCTCCAGCATGTGCATGTACGAGTACATCCTCTGGTAGCTTTCCTCGTCTGTCCCGTAGGTGGTGTCCCTCGCCTTGATGGCGGCTCGCCGCGCCTTCCAGTAACTGGACGACACCCCCAGCTGGGATTTCGTCAGAGCCTGCACTTGCTCCGACACAAGGGCCTTCTTCGAACCAACGAAACTGCACATGGACAGGCGCATTGGGTTAGTGTTTATCGAAGTACCTGTCCAGTTTTATAACATTTCCCGTCCAGTTATATTTAACAGGCGTCCAGTTATAAACAACATACTGTCCATTTCGGTGAGCGAAGGAGATACCTGTCCACTATGTGTTGCCCAACCTGGGTGTATGTCGCACGACGCTTTTGTGTCATCATGTCGGTCAGGTCGCACGTGTGCTCGTCCACAAGCTTGGAGATAATCCAAATCCGCGTTTTCTTGTATGTGGAAACCCGACAAAGCCACTTGCAATTGGGACCACCGCAGCGCACAACATACAAGCTCTTCGTCGACTTGTTCACCTTGGTCGTGAAACACCTAGATAGGGCCGCCCACTTGATTGTCTGTTGGACCTCCTCCTTCGACCGAAACACTTTTCCCTCCCGGAGCTCACCCGTGTGCTGACGGGGACCCAATGGGTTCACCGCAACCATTGGTTCACTTTCCACACCCTCCGTATTCGGTCCCAACTTCTGTTTTCCGCGTGCGTATGCTTCCTCTATTTCCCTCACAGCCTGCTCGGCCTCAGTATCCCATGACCACGACTTGGTCGGAACTGCGCACCCGAGCTCCATCTTCACCGCATTTGGTAGTACCTCATCGTCGTCTGAGGAGCTCCCGATGTCAATGGGCACCCTTCCATCTCCACCCGGTGGAATAACTTCATCTTCCGGATCACTGCTGACAGAAATGACTTGCTTCCCACGTCTTATTTCCTCGGCTTTCTTTGCCTTCTTTCGCAACTCGAACTCCAACTCCTCATGTCGCCCGTACTCGTCGGTACTATTATGTAACTGGACACATTCGTTTTCTAACTGGACGCATTGGGCATCTAACTGGACGCCAGTTTGTTTTGCCTGGACACATCCGGCTACCAGGACTGCGTCTTCTTCACCACCAGCCACTTGGATGCCCGTATGTGCGTGATCTTCTTGGGTAACAAGCGACCCAATTAATGGCAGTATAAATTCCTCACCTCCCGCCACTGAGATACCCCACCCTCCGGAGCCACCCGTTGACGATCCTTGTGTAGGTGCCACAATGCTGCCACATAGCTTGGTTCGCAGGGAGACATGGAGGTCGACAGGCCACGATCGTTCTCCAGTGAGTCCGTTTACAAACTTGAAGGCCTGCAGGTCTTCGTCATCTCCTATTGCGTATGGCCTGCACCCGCCCTTCTTCAGCTTCCCATATGTGAGCTCCACCTCATGCCTTCTCCCATTGACGTTAAACTTTTCCATCACGAGTTTCTTTAGTGCAACGTAGTCGATACGTTCATCCACCAGCAGAGCCTTCTGGCTCTGTGACCCCTTGAAGACCCAACCGCCTTCTTCGCAAGCCCACCATCCTCCGAACACCACAGTCAGACATACGATTGTCTTCTCCCCTGTTCATTTACATAGAGAGGGGATACATTAAGTTTACATTAAGCTGTAGCAAAGTTTTTTTTCTCGTCATCTTCCTTGAGAGACTACTTACCCATTTTGTATCTGCAGGCGGTCGAAACTCAGTCCAGTCTATTCCACCAGCTGTCACGTTGTTTGCTGTTGGTTGTCACGTTGTGCTCTCCCGGTTGTCCAGTTAATATTAACTCGTAACGTTTTAACTTTAAGATAAACTCCGGCCCACTTGCTTCTTCTACATTGGCTACTCTGTGAATCTTCATATTTTTTTCCACCTGGTACCCATTAAATGCCACCCCCATCATTCCCTCCCATATCCTTATATAGATCCCCATATCATTGGCCACCAACCCTCCTCCTTTTAATTCTCCTACTGCAGTGCATTAATGTGGAATAATCATTGGACTGAGGTGGAGCTTCAATGCTTATATACTCTCCCCCTCTTCCCTCCTCCCTCCTCTTCCTCTTCAGGATTTTTTGGCGCAAATTTTTGGCGGGAATTTTCCTTCCCCGGACTGTTGAGAGAGTCCCTGTCAAACTCAATTAGCTTTCTCTCTCTTTGTCTAATCAAACTCAAAAGCTCCCTCTCTTGCCTCTCTCCTCTCAATGGACGTCTCTCTTTCTCTCTCTCCTTCCTGGACGTCTCTCTCTCTCTCTCTCCTTCCTTTTCTCTCTCTCGCCTTCCTTTTCTCTCCCTCGCTGAGGTGTCACGGTTGGCCCCCACTTTCCCAACCTGTTACCTGCTGGGCAGGTTTGCCGGATAACCGGTTTCACCCCATTTTATTCCGGGTTGGGTTAACCTTGCAACACTTTTCGGTTTTTGGGTTACCTTGTGCAATTCCCTCAAAAAATAATTTATATTTAGATTAACGCATCTAATATCTAATATCTAATATCTAATATCTAATATAATACTAAAACACACGTTGGAGGATGCCACATGGCGGATTCTCCTTCAATCATCTTACGTGTCACTTTTTACTTAAATATGGGCCCACCTTTCATTTAAAAAAATTATCTCAATTTAAATTTTTAATAATCAAACTAATTTATTAATTTAACTAAATAATCAAACTAATTTAAAAGTAATCAAGTAATTCAAATATGTATTAATTATCCAAATCTTCTATTTTATTAATTTAACTAAATATGTTTAATACAAATCTTTATTCATTATCAAATCAACATTTATACATTTTGTTTAACTTAATCACATAATACTTTACTTCAAACTTAATTTTATACTACATTACATTTTTATAGCTTTTTTTAAAATAAATAAATAAATTATTTATTTAATGTTAAAATAAATTATATACTTATCTCATTTTGATAGCTTTTTTTTATTAATTTCTATTTAATCTTTTATTAAAAGTAGTTGATTTAGTTACAATTAATTACTACTAAAATTAAGATGCTTTGATTTTCTTTTTTTTTATAGATTATCTACTTTAAATAATTATTTCACCTTTATTATTTATTAAATTAAAGTAATTGTATCTTATGTATTTTTAAATTAATAAATCTAATTAATATTTTTGAATATTTTTTTAGAATAATTTATTTATAAGCTAACTGCCAAGTAATACGTGTAAAACAATCTAATAAATTTATTTATAATATTTTTTAGAATAATTTATTTACAAGCTAACTACCATGCACTCTCACACGCGTAATTGGGAAAATATTGACTCAATTGCTTATAATTTCTTTACAAAATCGATTAATTTTCCTTAAAAATTATCTTAAGTTGTTTTTAATTAAATAATGAATTGTTTAAAATTTATTTGAATTTAATGACTTGATATAAATTTTCATTTCTTTTTGTCATAAAATCTTTACAAAATAGGAAATCTTTTAATTTGTATTACCTTTATTTCATATTTGATTTTATTAGAGATTTTCTCCAATTCAAACTATAGCCACACTTTTAAACTTTTTCAATTTCAATCTCTTTTTAATTACAAAACTAATTCGATGAAAAAATATATAATCTACCAATGAAAGTTTCAATTAATTAATTATTATTTTTAATCAACCATCATGTATAATAATAATAATAATAATAATAATAATAATGATAATAATAATAATAATAATCAAATAGAAAATCTGATTCTTTGGATTTTCAGATAATATTGCAATTTTTTATTATTCATCTGATGAAGTTTTTAACCAATTTTCAAAATATTAAATTTTTTGATGGAGTAAAATAAAACCAATTTATTTATCTAATCTCTATCAATCTTGCAAGGGAAGAATCTTTTTATTTTTAATCTCTCTTTCTATATATAAGGGCTTGAGTTTTCATTCACATCATACTAATAAAAATTTTAATTATGCACAATAACACTTCAAACTCCTACTTTATGTTTGTTGTAAATTGAGTATTTGAATTCAATTGATGGTTATGGACTTTGTTTTGATTCATCTGTGTATATATTTTCTTCTCATATATTACCATTTATATTATGAAATTGATTTCGTGTTTTTTTAATGCAAGATGGTGATGAAGATGAATGGTTAATTTTCATAAACGCAATGATCTAAAAAGAAAATTAACATATATACTCGACAAGATTAGAGTATGTATGCTTCAAAAATGAAAATTGAATATTATTAGTATGATTAGAGGATGTATGTTTCCTTTAACATAAAATAATTTCAAATTTCATATTTAAATGAAATATTGTACGGTTATTGTTGATTTTAGGCAAATAAAATACTTTTTTGAAATATAAAATTTGAATACAAGGTCAATATTTTCATTATCAATAAGTTATTAGCTCAATTCCCAATCCCCATTTTGTTTAATGATTTTTCCTCCACTTCTTCTTCATCTTTTTCTTTTTACAAATGAATTGAAAGTACAAGCTTGAGATCCAAAAGATTTTCATTCGTTGTTTTATATTTGTCATATGTTTTACGACACTAAGCTAACTATCCATGCTTTTGCCTAATATATAATAATAAAGCTTCTATTTAGACATTGCAAATCATATAACATGCTCAAATAAAACTAATAAAAAGATTTGATAGAGTTTTTAACTTCTTAAAAAAACATGTCAAAAAAATAAAATGGCCTATATTTGAGACGAAAGATTTTTTTTTACTTTTAAGTTTATTAATATAATATATCTTTTTTTATGTGGTCTCTATCCCAAAGTTCTGAAAATTCCATTCACGGGTATTTGTGGAATGTGCAGTCCAACTACCAAATTATTTGGTTCTACCTTTCAACCCATTACCACAACAAATGTGTGTTTAATGCTCAAAGTAATCAATCAACTTATTAAAAAACTTAGAAGGCTAAAAAAAACTCATTCTCAAACCACAGTGGTGACTCTAAACTTTATACTACCTCTGTCTCAAAATATCGATCGTTTTACTTTTTAGCACGTTTTTAAGAAGCTAAAAACTTTATAAAATATTAATTTTTTTTTATTTTTTAAAAATAATACTCCATCCGATTGGAAATATAAGACGTTTGACTTTTGTGCACGTAGTTTAAGGAGCTAAAAACTATATAAAATATTAATTTTTTGAATTAAATTTTTTTACATTATAATACTTATTAATATAAGAGTTTTTAGCTTCTTAAAAAACATGCCAAAAAATAAAATGACCTATATTTTGGGAGGAATGAAGCAATTTTTTAACTTTTAAGTTTATTACAAGAATATTTATTCTCCGATATTTTTATGTGCTCTCCATCCAAAAGTTCTTAAAAACTCCATTCACCTAGACTTTGTGTAATATGTATTTGAACTACCAAATTATTTGGTCTTACCTTCCAATCCATTAACACAACAAAAAATAATAGTAGAGGGCTACATTTTTATATCCTGCCGCGGGCATTTCAAATCTCAAACCCGACCCAGCAAGGAAGGTGAGACATTGACGTTTTGCCATGTATATTATATATTGATATATTGATATAATATAAGCATTTTTTTTCATCCAAATTTATAGTATTATTTTGCTATATTGTTTTCATATTATTATAATAGTATAATATATCTAATATATAATGTAAATAAATTATGGTAATATCTTCTATAAAATATAATACATTTTACAAATCCCGTGCGTTACGCATGGGTACTATGCTAGTATAATACTAAAACAGAGGCGTGGAAATCCTATGTGGCGGGTTCTGGTGCGATTCGCTTGCGTGTCGTTCTCTGGTGCAATCTGGCCCGGGTCTTTGACACGTCATTTAATGATGATCCAATATATTTTATGCCATGTCAGACGATTACCCCATCTATTTATACACGTGTCATCCTATGTGTCTATTTTAATTGAAGATTAAATTATTTTTATTATCAATATTCAACATCATATCTTACAAATCTTATCATTTTACCTTTGTTTTATAAATATTTTATCTAGGAAAAAATCTAGATTATTTATCTAAAAAGATAAATTTACTACCTAATTAAGATATAAGGTAAAATATTTATAAAAAAAAAATTCTAATTAAGATATAAGGTTATATTGGATAGATTATTTGATCTAAAAAGATAAGTTTTCTACCTAATTAAAACACAAGGTTGAATATTTATAAAAAAATAAATGGGATCATTAATTGAGATGATAAAATTATATTGACTTATTAATGACATGGTTTCAAAAGATAAACATGCAGTCTATTTATAATTTTCTGTTTATGTTCCAACATACATGTTGTAATTAATTAATTATCCATATGTCATCATTCATAATTTGATTATATATTCCCATTATTCCTATTTAATTTTCTGTTTATGTTATGTTATGATGTCAGTGTGTAACACCTTTATTTATGCTTCATAACTTTTTTTTAAAATTGTTTTCTTCTTCTTTTAGGCCCCAACTGTTGCCATTGTTTATTTTTTAGTCTTAAAACTCAAAGACTGAAATTCAGCAAATGAAAATGAGTAATCAATACCAATCATCTTATCATTATACCTTAAGTTATTTTATAAATATTTTATCTAGAAAAAATCTTCATTAGATTAATTTATATGAAAAAAGGTTAGATTAGTTTTATCACTAATGAAAATGGATTAAAATATATAGAGAGAGAATCATTATATATATATATATATATATATATATATATATATATATATATATATATATATATATATATATATATATATATATATATATATATATATATAGGGAAGAGTTAAAATGTAAAACATCCTTAGGGTGTAAAATTGTTTAAGGTGTAAAATTTAATTTTTAAATCAACCCCGTTTTCAAATCGACAGACGCGCCACAAAGTCGGACTCCCGCAGTAGCAGTGTACGCTCGGCCTCCCGCTGCCCCGCACCCACACCCACGTCGAGCCACCTCCGGCCACCACCGCCTAGCCGCGCTCGAGTCCTCCCCTGGGCGCACCCCCCGAGCCCTGACTTGGCTTGGTTCGAGCCTAGACGCGCCCACCCTGACCATTCGAAGCTTACGTCGCTTGTTCTCTCGTCGGCCTCCCACACCACCCACGAGCCACCTCTGGCCACCAGCCCCCACCCGCTCGAACCCCCTCACTCAGGCGCACCCCCCGAGACCGGAACCCCCATGGTTCGAGCCCAGCCGAGCTCACACCGAGCCCATCTCCCCCATAAGTGTTGTTCGGTGCTTTTGGCTCGGAATACCTTCGAAATCCCGATTTTGCTCCTTGTTTCAACTCGAATTTGGTATGATTTCTAACCCTAAACTTGTTTATTATAATTATTTAGATTGTTTGAATGATTTAGGTTGAGATTGAAAATCTAGGGTTTGATTTAGGAGCGGAATTTGGGGCTTTTCGCCAAAAGCCAAATTGATTGAAATTGATGATATGGTTGTGTTGTTGGGTTGATTTTGAGCTAATTTCATGTTCATATCATTGTCAAATTGTTTACGGATCATGAGCTAATTGAATTTTAGAATTTTATATTGCGATATGCTTTAGAATTTGGTTTTTTTTTTTTTGCCAAAAGCCAAATTAACTGAAATTGATGATATGGTTGTGTTGTTGGGTTGATTTGGAGCTAATTTCATGTTCATAGCATTGTTAAGTTGTTTATGGATCATGATCTAATTGGATTTTAGAATTTTATTGCGATATATTTTAGAATTTGGAGTTTTTTTGCCAACATCTAAATTGATTGAAATTGATGATATGGTTGTGATGTTGGGTTGATTTGGAGCTAATTTCATGTTCATAGCATTGTAAAATTATTTGTGAATCATGAGCTAATTGGATTTTAGAATTTTATTGCAATATGCTTTAGGTCGATTATGTTCTTCTATTTTAGCATGAAAATCATAATTTAGCCTATTAGCTCAATTGGTAGAGCAATGTGCGTTTACACAAAGATGTGGGTTCAAATCCCACATATGTTACGTAATAGACAAGAGCGCAACAATCGCAAATTGTTAATCATGCACATTATAATCTTAGTTATGCACCTTTTAACCTTAATTATGCACATTTTAATCTTATTTATGCAC
This sequence comes from Persicaria maculosa, assembly GCA_963922045.1. Lineage (NCBI taxonomy): Eukaryota > Viridiplantae > Streptophyta > Magnoliopsida > Caryophyllales > Polygonaceae > Persicaria > Persicaria maculosa. The sequence goes on along the minus strand of OY998259.1, from coordinate 33,548,273 downwards.
TTTAATTTTAAAAGCTTATTATGTATGCACACCATAATGTTATATTTGCACAACATAACATAGGTTACATAATAGACAAAAGCGCAACAATCGCAAAATTGATAATCATGCACATCATAATCTTAGTTATGCACTTTTAACCTTAATTATGCACATTTTAATCTTATTTATGCACTTTAATTTTAAAAGCTTATTATGTATGCACACTATAATGTTATATTTGCACAACATAACATTATGTTTGCACATTTTAATCTTATTTATGCACTTTAATTTAAAAGCCTATTATATATGCACACCATAATGTTATATTTGCAAAACATAGCATTATATTTGCACATTTTAATCTTATTTTTGCACTTTAATTTAAAAGCCTATTATATATGCACACCATAATGTTATATTTGCACATTTTAATCTTATTTATGCACTTTAATTTAAAAGCTTATTATATGTGCACACCATAATGTTATATTTGCACAACATAACATTATATTTGCACAACATAACATTATATTTGCACATTTTAATCTTATTTATGGACTTTAATTTAAAGCCTATTATATATGCACATCATAATGTTATATTTGCACAACATAATATTATATTTGCACATTTTAATCTTATTTATGCACTTTAATTTAAAATTGTTAAATGCTTAAAAACAAATAGACGATAAGTCCGCCCCCCGGACCCCCCGATGCGACGCCGATGAAAAATGATTCAAGACATATTAACAATAACCTTAATTGTGCACTTCATATTATTACTCATACACATCGTGATTTTATTCTTGCACTTTATCATTTTATTTATACACTTTATATTTGCATAACAAAAGGTATCGAAAACGGGAAAAAGTGCATTTACCCATAAAATTAGACATATTTACCTATTTACCCATAAATTAAACATATTTCAATTATAAATTTTTATAATTGAAATAGGCACATTTACATATTTACCCCATAATGAATTAGGGATTTTTTGTTAAGTGGCCATTTTGGGTCCAATTTTTAAGACATAGGCCACAAGGGTGGCAATATTAGGTAATAGGCCATAATTTCCAATTTTGCCCCTGCCCCTTATTTCTTCCCCTTCTCCCCCAAATTAAAACAGATCTGGAAGGGAAATTGAATTGAATCCGACATCTGGAGATGCCAAGAGCGCGGAGGAGTGGTGGCCATGGCTGCCATGGCGGAGGAGGAGGAGAGTGTGGTCGCCGGCGTCGGTGGTGGTCATGGTTGCGAAGAGCGCGGAGAAGGAGTGGTGGAGAACTTCCATCAGAACATCAGAGAGGCGGCGGGGAGGAGGAGAGTGTGGTTGCCGGCGTCTTCGACGACCACAGCAGCCCCGACGCGCCTGCTTCATCAACCGTCCGGTTCGTCTTTCCTCCTCCTCCTCGCCCTATCAGATCTAGGTGTCATCCGGTCGTTTTTCTTCCTCCTCAGATCTGCAGTTTCCTTCTTCCTTCAGTGGTGATCTGTGTTATAACAGTGTGAGAGTTGCCTACAAAGAGAAACAAAACACGGTTTGACTTTTGATTTTGATCAAATCTGAGTTTTCAAGGTTCGATATTTTAAACGGATTAGCCTAATTTCTTGAGATGCATTTGCTTTGGGGCAATCCCTGCGTGACCATTAAATTAGGCATGTGTCGGATGTTTGAAGATTTCAGGGATTTGCTGAAACTGAAACCCTTGGTGTGGTGTCTGAAATCCAAAGCCTCACTCTCCAGCAATTTTGTAGAGCAATTGAAGAGGTTAAAATTTGAGTTTGCAGGGATGAATTGGGCCATTGGGGGTGTATGTCTCCCTCTTAAAAAAATTCAATTCAAAATTGGTTCTCAAGATTTCATCTACTACTGTTATACTACGTAATACGTATATAGGTACTTTTTTTTGTTAGGCTACATATATAGATAGCTACTAACTATGGAATATTTTGACAAAAAAAATCTATGTATGGAGTATAACCACGACCCTTTCTCAAATTCTCCACTTGATATTAGTGGTGTCACCACCATAAAAAAATGTGTAATCACGACAAAAAAAATATGTGTCACCACTATAAAAATAGGGTCATAGACACTGTCCTCACTATAAAAACAGGGTCATAGACACTGTAACCAAAATAAAAACAGGGTCATAGACACTGTAACCAACGGAAAACCCTAGGGCAAGGGAAGCACAAACACTCTATAGGGGCTAATGAGAAGCCAAAATACATGTGGTGACAATTTTTCTCTAATTTCTAATTTCTAGTTTTTTAGATTTTTTTAAAGTAGGTCACCACAATAAAAATAAAATAAAAATGTAACTACTATTGTAACCACTATAAAAAAAATAAAGTCATAGATACTGTCACCTCTATAAAAACATGGTCATAGACACTGTAATCAAAGAGAAATCTTATCATAAAGGAAGAACAAACCCTGTAAGGGCTAAAGAGAAGCCAAAATAAATGTGATGACAGTTCTCTTCTAATACATGAATGGGTAAGAGGGTCATAGACTCTGTAATCAAAATAAAAACAATATCATAGCCACTGTCACCGCTATAAAAATAAAGTCATAGACACTGTAATCAAAAGGAAAACACTATAGACGTTGACCAAAATAAAAATAGCTTTATAGACACTGTCACCACTATGAAAAAAGGTTCATAGACACTGTAATCAAAGAAAAATCCTAGGAAAAGGGAAGCACAAACCCTATAGGGGATAATGAGAAGTCGATATTCATGTGGTGACACTACTCCTCTAATATATGAATGGGTAAGAGAGCCATAGACGTTGTAATCAAAATCAAAACAGAGTCGTAGACACTATAACCAAAGGAAAACCCTAGGACGAGGGAACCAAACCCTATAGAGTCTAATAAGAAGCCAAAATATAAATGGTGACCGTTTTCCTCTAATATATGAATGAGTAAGAGCCTAAGAGGGTAGTAGACGATGTAACCAAAATAAAATCAAGGTCATAGACACTGTCACCACTATGAAAAAGGGTCATAGACACTGTAATCAAAGGAAAACCCTAGGAAATGGGAAGCACAAACCCCATAGGAGCATATTTCAGTTTTTTCTTCTTCTATCAATACAATTTTGAAAATATTTCAGTTCTCCTTCATCATATGAATGGTTAAAACAGACATGGACGCTGTAACCACAGTTAAAAAAGGGACATATACACTGTCACCACTATGAACCAAGGGGAATAGACACTGTAATCACAGGTAAAACTTATAGATGTTTTCAAAACTATTAAAATAAAGACATAAACAATGACATATGCACTGTCACCACTATGAAAACATGCCCATGGACACTGTAACCAAAAGGAAAACCCTATGATTATGGAAGAATAAACCCCAAAGGGGCTAATGAGAGGCCAAAAGAACATGTCATGTACAATATGGTTTAGGGTTTAGGGTTAAGTCTTTAGGGTTTAGGGCCAAGGCCCTAAACCCTAAATCCTAAACCCTAAACCCTAAAATGTTAAGTACAGTACATCGTTAAGAGATGATTGTTGTAATCAAATGGAAAACCCTAGGACAAGGCCAACAAAAACCCTAAAAGGGCTAATGAGAAGCCAAAAGACATGTGATGGACAGTTCTCCTTCATCATATGAATGGTTAAAACAGACATAGACGCTGTAACCACAGTTAAAACAGGGAATAGAGACTGTAATCACATGTAAAACTTATAGATGTTTTTAAAACTATTAAAATAGAGACATAAACAATGACATATGCACTGTCACCACTATGAAAACATGCCCATGGACACTGTAACCAAAAGGAAGGCCCTATGATTATGGAAGAATAAACCCCAAAGGGGCTAATGAGAAGCCAAAAGAACATGTCATGTACAATATGGTTTAGGTCATAGACATTGTAATCAAAGGAAAACCTTAGGAAATGGGAAGCACAAACCCTATAGGGGCTAATGAGAAGTCAAAATACATGTGATAACAATTCTTCTCTAATTTATAATTTATAGTTTTCTAGATTTTTTTAAAGTAGTGTCACCACAATTAAAAAAATTAAAAATGTAACTACTTTTGTCACCATAATAAAAATAAAGTCATAGATACTGTCACCACTATAAAAACATGATCATAGACACTGTAATCAAAGGGAAATCATATGATAAGGGAAGGACAACCACTATAGGGCCTAATGAGAAGCCAAAATAAATGTGGTTACAATTCTCCTCTAATATATGAATGGGTAAGAGGGTCGTAGACACTGTAATCAAAATAAAAACAGTGTCATAGCCACTGTCACCACTATAAAAACAAAATAATAGACATTGTAATCAAAAGGAAAACCCTATAGACGTTGTAACAAAAATAAAAACAGCTTTATAGACACTGTTATCACTATGAAAAAAGATTCATAGACACTGTAATCAAAGGAAAATCCTAGGAAAAGGGAAGCATAAACCCTAAGGGGCTAATGAGAAGCCAAAAGAACATGTGATGTATAGTATGGTTTAGGGTTTAGGGTTAAGTCTTTAGGGTTTAGGACCAAGGCCCTAAACCCTAAATCCTAAACCCTAAACCCTAAAATGTTAAGTACAGTACGTCGTTAAGATATGATTGTTGTCACCAAATGGAAAACCCTAGGACAAGGTAAGCACAAACCCTAAAAGGGCTAATGAGAAGCCAAAAGACATTAGGTGGACAATTCTCCTTCGATATATGAATTGGTAAGAGAGTCATAGACACTGTCACCACTATGAAAACAAGGTCATAGATACTGTCACCACTATGAAAAAAAGGGCGTAGGCACTGTAATCAAAGGAAAGTCCTATAGATGTCGTAATCAAAATAAAAACAAGGTTATAGACATTGTCACTACTATGAAAAAATGGTCATAGACGCTGTAATCAAAGTAAACCCTATAGACGCTATCACCACTATGAAAACAGGATAATCGACATTGTCACCACTATAAAAACCGGGCCATAGACACTGTCACCAATATGAAAAAAGGTAATAGACACTGTAATCAAAGGAAACCCTATAGAAGTCGTAACCAAAATAAAAACAGGGTTAAAGACACTGTCACCACTATGAAAAAAAGGTCAAAGACACTGTAATCAAAGGAAAACCCTACGACAAGGGAGGCACAAACACTATAGGGGCTAACGAGAAGCCAAAATACATGTGGTGACAATCCTCTTCTAATAAATGAATGGGTAAGGAGATCATAGACGCTGTAATCAAAATAAAAATAGGGTCATAGACACTATAAAAACATGGTCATAGACACTGTAATTAAAAGGAAAAACCTATAGACGCTGTAACCAAAATAAAAACAGTTTTATAGACACTGTCACCACTATGAAGAAGGGTCATAGACACTGTAATCAAAGAAAAACCTTAGGAAATTAAAAGGGATAGCTTCGTTTTTTGGTGACAACTTCGTTTTTTTTATCGGGTGGTTGTCATCACGCTTATTAGTGGTGACATGAAATTTTTTTAGTGACAACTTCGTTTTTAGTTTTCTTTTATGGGGTCACTGTCTCTTATCGTTGTCACCACATTTATCACTGTCACCACCGAATAAATTGTGTCATCGATAAATACCGAATATAACATGCGTCATCAAACTAGATTAGATTGAAATAGTGCTTATAATGTTTGACATAGCATAGTTGATAAGATAATAATCAATAATGTAGGAGCAAAATGTAACATGAAGCTACAAGATATGTCAGAACTACAAGAAACTGAACAGTAAGATCTTCCGAGATATTAAAGTTAGGTGGGTCAATGACAGGGGCCATGTGTACAACACATAATCGTTCCATGATTCAAATCAAAGTCTATCTTTATATTCTATGATTTAAATAAAATCAAATTAGGCCGGAGACTGAACAATTTTGCAGCAAAATGAATAACAGTTAGATTGAAAAATCAAAGCAAAACAGAACAAAAAAAAAAGGTCAGATTACATGAAAATGAAACAAAGCAGCGGAAGTTGAAGAGTGATATCCATGTGAAAAATAGGAGGGACACAATCATGGTGGAGATAAGACAGCTCCTCTGCGGCATCAAAGACAATTCGATATTTCGATACCTCGTTGGCAATCCAGCATCCCACCTTTGCTGCTATGAAACAAGTCACCCAAACTCCCATTCGGCATATACTTATAAACCAGAAGCTTGCAATCCCTAGCAATGCAGCAACACCACAACTTGACAATGTTCTTATGTCTGATCTTCCCTAGTGTCTCCACCTCCGCTTCAAACCCGTCGTCCTTAATGAAACCGTCCTTCTCTACAACATCACACCCGTCGTCGCCTGCATCTGCCCTATTTCCAGTCTCCGAGAGCCTCTTAACGGCCACTGCCTCTCCACTGCTTAAAACAGCCTTGTAAACCTATCGCATCACAATATGAGTTCCAGATCTACTCAACACAGAGCAACTACCAGTGAGCAAGATTGAAATCGAGACCAAAAAAAAAAAGAAAAAAGAGGAGAAGAGAGACGAGATCAGATAGGGAGATCGAGCGACGAGGACGCCGGATGAAGAGTCCAGATTCTAAGACAGATCCGAATCTGAGAGTAATTCGAAGCAAGGGAACCTCTCGATGGACGAGGACCAGATGAAGAGCGCGAGAGGCGGAGAAGACGAAGCAAAAGAGGGCGAGAGGCGGAGAAGACGAAGCAACGGGAACATGTGTGAGAAAAATTAAAACGAGGGCAGTTTAGGGATTATGAAAATTTTTTGGCCCTTTACTAGCAAAGAAAAGCATTTAGGCCATTTAGTAATTGGTCCAAAGGCCGAAGGCCTTTGGACCAAATTACTTCAATGAATTATTATGTCTGCACAAAATAAAGTTATATTTGCACAATAGGATGTTATATGTGCACAAAATCAAGTTATACTTGCACAGCAGAAAGTGTTAACACGAAAAAAATCCTGGGACAAAAGAAAAAAAAAAATGGCCCGAGAAGGGGGGCACAGTGGGGGGCAGGGGGCACACGCATGTGCAAGGGGGGCAGACATTCTACTAATTAAATTAGGCCTATTAGAGAATTTTACACCTTAAGCAAATTTTACACCTTAAAGATATTTTACATTTGAACCATTCCCTATATATATATATATATATATATATATATATATATATATATATATATATATATATATATATATATATATATATATTCTATTAAATTATTAAACAATCACATTAGCCAATAGATATAATTCAGATCCATAAATGTTTATCTTTAACAAACAATTAATTTTTAAACCAAATTTATGCAAATATTGCTCACATCCCAATTAATTTATAAAGCAAATTTATATAAATATTAGATCCATTATACATATTGCTTTGTTTAGCGATAAAATAATTTTGTTTTGTGAAAAATTTTGGTAAGAAAATAATTAAATGGCGAAAATGCATAAAACTACCCTTTATTCACCTTTGTTTGCAATTAACCACCCCTTATTCAAAAATTTTCACATAACCACCCTTTATTCACCTTTGTTTGCTATTAACCACCCCTTATTAAAAAAATTTCACTTAACCACCCCTTATAACAAATTATTTGCAAGTAACCACCCATCCTCCCATTTTTCTATAAATTCAACTTAAAAGTAAAAGACGAAAATGCCCCCAAATTTGGTCATTTCGGGTTTCGCGTAAAACGGGTCCCGTGTAGATCCGAGTTGACTTGAACTCGAGTTTGGCCCGATTTCGGGTCAAATCGGGACGATTTCGGGTCAAATTGGGTCGATTTTGGGTTTGTCAATTTCTATTTTTTAAATTAAAAAAAATCATGATTTGGTAATTTTGTGATAATTTTAAAATCCTAAAATTAAAGACGTGGTTCCTAAGTTCTAGCTCTTGTAATTATATACTATATTTGATCTAAAATATTTGATTTTTACTATTTCTTGTAATTTTTAATAAAATTTATAAAATATCAAATTTTTAAATAATTTTTTAAAAATAAATAATTTAATGCAATTAGTATTAATCATAGAATTGTTTTAATATTTTAATGTTTTTATCTTCTTAAAAATCAAATATTATCGATCGGAGAGAGTATTATACAATACAAATAAATATAAAAGTTGATTTGAAAATGAAAGATCAAGTGATTGTAATTATAAAATATAATAAATTGGAATCGCCATAAAAAAATTAATCATATATAATTATAAATCAATCGGGTTAATCGGTTCACCGGATCAATTGGGTCAATCGGGTCACCGGGTCTAAACCCAAATGACCCGAAAAATTACCCGGTTTTCGGGTTCGGGTAGGAAAAAAATTTTGGGTCAAAATTTTCGGCTCTTGACCAAAAAAATTCGGGTCGTTCGGGTCGGGTCGACTGGTTTGGATCGTGTCCAGACAGGTCTACTATCAAGCATTGTCAGATGAGGGTGCAAATAAAGCGTCAATGACCGAAAGAGGTATGACTACATCTGACCTACTAGCAGAGGTGGGCATAACTTGCATACATTAATGGTAATTTTGTATAAATAATACTAATAAATAAAAACTGTAAAACCAAATTTGGGTGCATTTTAGTCTTTTACTTTTAAGTTGAATTTAATAGAAGTTTAATTTAAAGAAAAATGGGAGGATGGGTGGTTACTTGCAAACAATTTGTTATAAGGGGTGGTTAAGTGAAAATTTTTGAATAAGGGGTGGTTAATTGCAAACAAAGGTGAATAAAGGGTGGTTAAGTGAAAATTTTTGAATAAGGGGTGGTTAATTGCAAACAAAGGTGTATAAAGGGTGGTTTTATGCATTTTCGCCTAATTAAATTACATCATACAAATTGCAATTTCAAGCCTTTATTCTGTCTTAAAGATTAAATTTTATCATTAAGTATTCATATATATATATATATATATATATATATATATATATATATATATATATAAATTAAAAAGTCAAAAATAATATTTATATATATTTTTATGATACACAATTTGTACCTGAATAATAAAAGTCATACGAAAAGCCGTGAAAATCGCGGGCAATAATACTAGTAATAATAGATAAGTAAAACATAAATGTGACGTACCCTTGGTTTTCCATCATGTGGGAGTTAAGGAATGTGAAAGGGTGGAGAGGTGAAACATCCATCATTCATGGTTTCATAACATTCCCCTTGGATGCACACCTTTAACATTACAATCTGTCTCGTTAAAAACTTCGCATAGAAAAACCCAATGGGACATAAATTAGGACTAAGGGACAAAGAGTACAGATGTCGCTTGATACGCTTTGGTCATACTGCCTCATTAAAAACTTTGTTAGGAAAACCCAGTGGGACAAAATCTTATCGAAGGGAAAAAATAGTGTAATACGTATATTCTCCCCCTGATTTCAACATTATTCTTGCAACTTTCTCATTCCAGTAACCTCATCGAATTTCTTGACAATTCTGACTTCATGAGCTTCATGGTCGAGTCTGATCATTGTCTTTGATGTGTACAAGCCGAAATGTTTTCATATATTGCAATTGACATCTATGCGCTTGACTTATATGTCTTGGTGTTAAGCTACTTTAAATGCACAATCATACGGTACTTCATGACCTAACGTGCACTCCATCATTTGATCAGAGGGATGTATTGTATTAAATGGTGCGTAAGTTGCCTAGTTAAAAACTTTACCTTGGGAAAACACAGTGGGATAAAAACCAAGATTAACAAAAAGAGTACAACTTTTTATGGTATTTCGGGGCCTAATACAATGTCACAACTTTCACAATTATAGGTACTTCAGGTACTCTTTATAAGGATCCTTAATCAATTGCATGTCACGAGACTTTGACATTAATACTTCACGTATTTTCAATACACAAAAATATAAGGTGCTTCGGGACCTCGTGTGCTTTTCATCGTTTGATGCAGAGGATTTGATATATAGATGGTGTATAAGTTGCCTCATAAAAAATCTCACCTTGGAAAAACCCTATGGGATAAAAACCAAGATTAAGGAAAAGAGTACAACTTGTGCATGGTACTTGAGGACTCAATACACTATGTCACCATTTTCACAAATACATGATCTTTTAAGTACTATAAGCATCTTTGGGCTTAATCGCTTACATATAACGAGACTTTTTTTAGTCAAGCACTTCAAATTAATCAATCATTTTCATCTATGTTCATCAATTACACATGGAGTCAGTTCATCGACAACCAAAGATTATATCCACTGCTGGTGAATATATTTTCATATAACCCTTAATAGGTTTTTGTGTAATCAATTTGGCTTTATATTTTCTTTTGTACGAACACCCACTTAAAACTAATTGATATTATACTTTCAGTATTGGAACCGCGATTCCAATACTATCATGTTTTAAGAATCCATATTTGCATGGATTGCTTCTTTCTACCTCTTTATCATCATTTCGATGTCGACATCCATTATCTGTTTGATGATCATCATATTCTCATGGGCTCTTTCCTTTTCCGTCAAATCATAAACTAAGAGCATAATGATCTTCAACACTTCTGGTGTATTTGAGAATCACTTGATATTAATTGAGCTAGTATAATTCATATGACATTGTCACTTTCTTGGCCTTTTTTAAATGCATTCAATAGCATATTTGTTAAACCTTACAATCATTTCATCTATTGAACTTTTGATTTACTTGTATTTTATCTGCGGATTTGAAATAATAGAGAAGTTGCGTCCATGCAATCTCTTTCTTAATATAGTCCCATTTCCTCTCCCCCTAAATACCGAGCATATTATCACCTTTATAAAGCTTGAGGTATTTGATATAATTAGGGACTCAAACCTCATGCATCATTCAACGTCTTTGTGGTCTTTTAGTTAATTGTGGAGGATGGCCTCATAACATATACTCTCTTTTGAAGATAATTTGGGAGAAGTTATTGTGTCAAATTCGAAATGCAAAATTGCATGGGCCCTTTTGACTGACGACTCTTCTAGGTCATTACGAGCTACTTTATGCTCAATAATGCGATAAATAACATTCTCTACCTTTTCATAAGACCAATGTGTTAAGGCATCTATACTGGAATAACACTGGCCCATATGACATTGTTTTATGTTTGTAGTTGTCTCATTGAACTCGATCAAGAGACATAAAAGACTTTGCATTTACTCTTTATTATAGACGGTCTTGTTATTATTTTGCCAAGAGAACAAGCCGTAAATGTATGGTCACCCATATTGAGGATCTTCAGGTCCTAGCACTAGTACAAAAAAGCCCTAACACAACGGTTATTTTACAATACGCACAACGGTTTTGGAACCGTTGCATCAGCCCGTGTGATTTTTGACAATACAACGGTTGAGTTTATCATAATGGTTCACTTAGACAGCGGTTATAACCGTTGTGATAGATTTCGGATAACTGTTGTCTATGCACCTCCAAAATTGCGTCCGAATCATATTGACCGGTTCTAACCGTTGTATAAAGTCAATATAACTGTTGTCTCGAGTTAGGATATCCAGTTTAAACTGTTGTCTAATCACATTCTAACTGTTATCTAAGGATCTTGTAATTGTTGTCTAGGTACATTTTAACCGTTGTCTAAGATACTTGCAACTGTTGTATACGTATGTTGAAACCGTTGTGTATATATATTTTAACCATTGTCTATTTAATCGCTAACCGTTGTCTAAATTAAAAAAATGTTAACTAGATTCGGTTAAACCGGTGTCCAAGTAACTTTAAACCGTTGTATAAGTAACACTTATTCCTTCAATCTGCAAGGTCTTCGTGTTACTTTGTTTCCGCTAACCCTACAGTATGTTTACAAGATCATGTTGAGCGGGAGCAACGACGACAAGCCCGTCTCCAGGAGAAGTCGGTTCCCTTGCTGCTGGGCCCCACCGTGCATCCTAAGAAGAAGACGGCATCCCCGTCACAGCCGTCGAAACACCTCTTGTTGGCCCATGCTAGTGAGGTCAACAACGCTATTAAGGTAAGTAATCCTTGCTTTCTACTCTTGTTTAAAGAGTCTTGCTTGATTTTGGAGTCGTTGCACGATTTACCCCCTTCTGTTGCTCCACTTTTGCAAGAATTCAAGAATATCTTTCCCGATGACATCCCACTAGGCCTACCACTGTTGAGAGGCATCGAGCATCAAATCAAATTTGTTCTGAGTGCTACAATACCCAACAAAGCGGCGCACAGAACTAGCCCGAAGGAAACTTAGAAGCTGCAACGCCAAGTCGAAGAGTTGCTCAACAAGGGATATGTGTGTGAGCCCTTGAGCCCTTGTTCCGCTCTAGTCATCCTGGTATCGAAGAAGGACGGTTCATGGCGAATGTGAAATACCCCAAAGTATTTTTGGGTATTTCTGTTTTAATTTAAGTAAATAAATAAGGTCAAAATGAATTTATGATATTTAGTTTGAATTATTATAAATTCTTATTTGGAATATTTATTTAAATAAAAGCACATGTCGTTATTTATTAAATAAAGATATATGATGATTTTACTTTTGATTTATTTAGTTATTTATGTTATGTCACCAAGTTAGGATTTTAAAATAAGGTATACAAATAGCGAAAATAATTTTTGAAGAGAGTTTTCCGTTCATCTTCCCCGGAGAGCCTCCTGGTGAGTGTCTCCGGTGAGGTTTTTTCTGGCGAGTGGTTCTTGTGGGAGTGTTGCTCTGTCCCGGGTGGGTTGATGTGTCTAGGGATGGTGTTGATTGTTCCTCTTGCCTTTATCTCTTGGTTCTGGCATCTGGATCTTGCCAATATCCGAGCCTAACTTTACATGCAAACTTCAAAATCTCTATTTCAACCCTCATTAACAAATACCATGGAAGATTAAATCTCTACCAAAGCCAGCAAAGATGGACCACTACCACAAAATAAAGCCCACCCACTACAACTATCAGTTTCATGGAAATGAAAACTTGATATTGCAACTCTTAAAAACCTCTCAAAGTTTCCATTGGAAACTAAAAAATACCGGTTACCCAATCTGGAGGAAACCCTTTGGGTTTTCGACAGTTAATGAAAATTTACTCCTCAAATTTGATCGTTTAACCCTTAATCATCACAAATCTTTACAAATTTACCCTATTACCTATACTATTTGACGACACTAGATTTTCAGGTTACCTGACCCGCACCGAGAAACTCGGCGCGGCCCAACCTGTGTCGCGAGAAATACGGAGCCCTTTAGGGCCTCCCCTATTGGCAAGTTTCATCAACGTCGGTTTTTTACCAGCCGAGACTAATCCCGCTCGAAAAGGGTGCTCAAAGTTAGGGAATCCGGCCTAAACCGTTGGAGATCCCAATTTCCGACCCTTGCTAATGAGGCCTTGCCTTCCTATTTATAGTGCAAGTATTTGCACATGAACATTTACATATTGCCAAGTGTCGCGGGCCTAATGACACATGTTATGGAGGCATGATTGCCACATGCCACGACATGTGTGTGGGAGGCATGATCGCCACGTGTCAGTAGGAGTTTCTAGTGGATTCTCCCACATCTTGGTCGGGTTTATAATCAACCTAAAAACGGATTTATTTATATAGCAGGAACCCGATTATGCATATGATTATAAATATTATTTATTTTTTGGTGTTTCGTCACAGCTCCTCGAACCTTAGTTAAGATGAGACTTAGCTAGGGTTCGATTCAAACGAGACAACATATGCATTTGTACTTCGTCTTCCTTCGGAAGAGTACTCAATATATCAGACTTTTGGCGTAAAGTTTTAACTAAGTTTGTTTGGTCTGGGCTGTACCCAACTTATTAGTGGGTTGCCTACATATCTCTTGTGAAGAGAATCAAGCCTTTCGTAGTTCAATCAGGAAGCCTTCCGCGGATGAGAGCTCCGACATTTGAGGGGTTTTAATTTATACTCATTTATAGTTTATCTCCGCGAGCTTACAACTGCAGCAGGAGGCCCTCTGTGAGCATAGCTCCAACATCGAGGGATTTATCAAGTGTGTTCCAAGAGGCTCAAGCTCCGACCGGAGGCCCTCCGCGAGCGATAGCTCCATCATCAAGGGACTTAGTTTATACTCGTTAAGAGTTCATCTCCGCAAGCTTACCCGCTACGATCGGATGCCCTCTGCGAGCATAGCTCCAACGTCGAGGGAATTAATCAAGTATGCTCCGAAAGGCTCAAGCTCTGATCGGAGGCCCTACGCGAGCGATAGCTCCAGCGTCGAGGGACTTATCAAGTATGCTCCGAAAGGCGCCAAGCTTCGATCGGAGGCCCTCCGCGAGTGATAGCTCCAACGTCGAGGGACTTAGTTTATACTCGTTAAGAGTTTATCTCCGCGAGCTTACCAGCTACGATCGGAGGCCCTCTGCGAGCATAGCTCCAACGTCGAGGGACTTAATATAAACTCCGATCCGGGAGGCAAGCTCTACGATCGGATGCCCAACGCGGAGTCAGCTCCTGCGTCCTGGGACTTAAGAAAAACTCCGATCCAGGAGGCAAGCTCTACTACCGGATGCCCGACGCGGAGTCAGCTCTTGCGTCCTGGGGCTTAAGAAAAACTCCGATCAGGGAGGCAAGCTCTATGACCGGATGCCCGACGCGGAGTTAGCTCCAGCGTCCTGGGACTTAAAAACTCCGATCCGGGAGACAATACGACCGGATGCCCGACGCGGAGCAAGCTCCCGCGTCCTGGGACTTAATAAAATCATCGATCCGGGAGGCTAGCTCAACGACCGGATGCCCGACGTGGAGCAAGCTCCCGCGTCCTGTGACTTAATAAAAACTCCGATCCGGGAGACAAGCTCTACGACCGGATGTCCGACACGGAGCAAGCTCCTGTGTTCTGGGACTTAATAAAATCATCGATCCGGGAGGCAAGCTCTACAACCGGATGCCCGACGCGGAGCAAGATCATGCGTCATGGGACTTAATAAAATCATCAATCCGGGAGGCTATCTCTACGACCGGATGCCCGACGCGGAGCAAGCTCTCGCATCCTGAGACATAATAAAATCATCAATCCAGGAGGCAAGCTCTACGACCGGATGCCTGACGCGGAGCAAGATCACGCGTCCTAGGACTTATGAAAAACTCCGATTCGGGAGACAAGCTCTATGATCTGATGCCCGACGCGGAGCAAGCTCCAGTGTCCTAGGTCTTAATAAAAACCCATCTCCGAGAATATAGCTTCGATCGGAGGCCCGACGCGGAGCCAAGCTCCAGCGTCCATGGGACTTATCGAAAATCTCATCTCCGAGAATATAGCTTCGATCAGAGGCCCGACGCGGAGCCAAGCTCCAACGTCCTTGGGACTTATCGAAAATCTCATCTCCGAGAATATAGCTTCGATCGGAGGCCCGACGCGTAGCCAAGCTCCAACGTCCTTGGGACTAATCGAAAATCTCATCTCCGAGAATATAGCTTCGATAGGAGGCACGACGCGAAGCCAAGCTCCAGCGTCCTTGGGACTTATTGAAAATCTCATCTCCGAGAATACAGCTTCGATCGAAGGCCCGACGCGGATCAAGCTTCAGCGTCCTGGGACTTAATAAAATATTCGATCCGGGAGGCAAGCTCTACGACCGGATGCCCAACGCGGAGCAAGATAACGCGTAATGGGACTTAATAAAATATTGGATCTGGGAGGCAAGCTCTACGACCGGATGCCCGACGCGGAGAAAGATCACGCGTTAATAAAATATTCGATCCGGGAGGCAGGCTCTACGACCGGATGCCCGACGCGGAACAAGATCACGCGTAATGGGACTTAGTAAAATATTCGATCCGGGAGGCAAGCTCTATAACCGGATGCCCGACGCGGAGCAAGATCACGCGTAGTGGGACTTAATAAAATATTCGATCCGGTAGGCAAGCTCTACGACCGGATGCCCGACGCGGAGCAAGATCACGCGTAATGGGACTTAATAAAATATTCGATCCGGGAGGCAAGCTCTACGACCGGATGCCCGACGCGGAGCAAGATCACGCGTAATGGGACTTAATAAAATCATCAATCCAGGAGGGAAGCTCTATGACCGGATGCCCGACGCGGAGCAAGATCACGCGTCCTGGGACTTATGAAAAACTCCGATCCGAGAGACAAGCTCTATGATCGGATGCCCGACGCGGAGCAACCTCCAGCGTCCTAGGTCTTAATAAAATCTCATCTCCGAGAATATATCTTCGATCGGAGGCCTGACGCAGAGCCAAGCTCCAGCGTCCTTGGGACTTATCGAAAATCTCATCTCTGAGAACATAGCTTCGATCGGAGGCCCGACGCGGAGCCAAGCTCCAACGTCCTTGGGACTTATCGAAAATCTCATCTCCGAGAATATAGCTTCGATCGGAGGCCCGACGCGGAGCCAAGCTCCAACATCCTTGGGACTTATCGAAAATCTCATCTCCGAGAATATAGCTTCGATCAGAGGCCCGACGCGGAGCCAATCTCCAGCGTCCTTGGGACTTATCGAAAATCTCATCTCCGAGAATATAGCTTCGATTGGAGGCCCGAAACGGATCAAGCTCCAGCGTCTTGGGACTTAATAAAATATTCGATCCGGGAGGCAAGCTCTACGACCGGATGCCCGACGCGGAGCAAGATCACGCATAATGGGACTTAATAAAATATTCGATCCGGAAGGCAAGCTCTACGACCGGATGCCCGACGCGGAGCAAGATCACGCGTAATGGGACTTAATAAAATCATCAATCCGGGAGGCAAGCTCTACGACCGATGCCCGACGCGGAGCAAGATCATGCGTACTGGGACTTATGAAAAACTCCGATCCGGGAGACAAGCTCTATGATCGGATGCCCGACGCGGAGCAAGCTCCAGCGTCCTGGGTCTTAAGAAAATCTCATCTCCGAGAATATAGCTTCGATCGGAGCCCCGACGCGGAGCCAAGCTCCAGTGTCATTGGGACTTATCGAAAATCTCATCTCTGAGAATATAGCTTCGATCGGAGGCCTGAAGCAGAGCCAAGCTCCAACGTCCTTGGGACTTATCGAAAATCTCATCTCCGAGAATATAGCTTCGATCGGAGGCCCGATGCGGAGCCAAGCTCCAACGTCCTTGGGACTTATCGAAAATCTCATCTCCGAGAATATAGCTTCGATCGGAGGCCCGACGCGGATCAAGCTCCAGCGTCCTGGGACTTAATAAAATATTCGATCCGGGAGGCAAGCTCTACGACCGGATGCCCGACGCGGAGCAAGATCATGCGTAATGGAACTTAATAAAATATTCGATTCGGGAGGCAAGCTCTATGACCGGATGCACGACGCGGAGCAAGATCACGCGTAATGGGACTTAATAAAATATTCGATCCGGGAGGCAAGCTCTACGACCGGATGCCCGACGCGGAGTCAGATCACGCGTAATGGGACTTAATAAAATATTCGATCCGAGAGGCAAGCTCTACGACCGGATGCCCGACGCGGAGCAAGATCACGCGTAATGGGACTTAATAAAATATTCGATCCGGGAGGCAAGCTCTACGAGCGGATGCCCGACGCGGAGCAAGATCACGCGTAATGGGACTTAATAAAATATTCGATCCGGGTGGCAAGCTCTACGACCGGATGCCCGACGCGGAGCAAGATCACGTGTAATGGGACTTAATAAAATATTCGATCCGGGAGGCAAGCTGTACGACCGGATGCCCGACGCGGAGCAAGATCACGCGTAATGGGACTTTATAAAATATTCGATCTGGGAGGCAAGCTCTACGATCGGATGCCCGACGCGGAGGAACTCGAGCGTAATGGGACTTAATAAAATTTCCAATCCGGGAGGCTAGCTCTATGACCGGATGCCCGACGCGGAGCAGGCTCCAGCGTTTGAGGGACTTACGCTACCTCCTTTTTACATTAGTTTAATAGGTTACAAATGTAATATACTGAACACAATGAAGGTGGGTGCTAAAAAGGAATAAACAGATCAGGGACAACTAACGTCCATGTGTTTCCATCCACGACCGTTATCTTTCTTTACTTGGATGTATCCGCAGATGATCAGGTGGCCACCTTTTGAGTTTTCAGATCACTCTTTGAAACATTATCGCTCCTGATAATATTACTTTAAAATTCATCAGGAATCATATCGAAATATGATAGGCAGCCATCTGCAGCTGGCAACTCTCCGCCTGCTGCGCTAATTCTTCGTCGACGATCTATAAACCGAGCACCCCACGTCTGATCTGCTAGTGTTTTTTACAAATGTCGTATGCAATCGCTTATCAAAGGTCATGAACAATTGAAACCCATCACATGCCATGATCCTCAAGCATCAATAAATGAATCGCTCGCTCCCACCATCATTCGAAAGCTAAGCTAGGTGCTTGTCTAAATTAACGTTTTTGAACAAATTTAACCGGGTCAAAAATAAAAGCAGCGGATACTTTTACATATATATATTACCTCTTAGCGTGAGGAGTTCCCCACAGACGGCGCCAATGACGAAACTAGATTTTCAGGTTTCCACTTTCGGTTGGACCCAGGGGTGGACCCCGTGGAACCCAGGGCGCTCTCGACGGGCTTACCTGACCCGCACCGAGAAACTCGGCGCGGCCCAACCTGTGCCGCGAGAAGTACGGAGCCCTTTAGGGCCTCCCCTATTGGGAAGTTTCATCAACGTCGGTTTTTTACCAGTCGAGACTAATCCCGCTCGAAAAGGGGGCTCAAAGCTAGAAAATCCAGCCTAAACCATTGGAGATCCCAATTTCCGACCCTTGCTAATGAGGCCTTGCCCTCCTATTTATAGTGCAAGTATTTGCACATGAACATTTACATATTGCCAAGTGTCGCGGGCCTAATGACACATGTTATGGAGGCATGATTGCCACATGCGACGACATGTGTGTGAGAGGCATGATCGCCACGTGTCAGTAGGAGTTTCTAGTGGATTCTCCCACATCTTGGTCAGGTTAATAATCAACCTAAAAACAGGTTTATTTATATAGCGGGAACCCGATTATGCATATGATTATAAATATTATTTATTTTTTGGTGTTTCGTCACTATTATGATTACTAATCCTTGGTTAAGCATTAATGATAAACATGCAGATGAAGGGATTGGTGCGAGCTGGGCGGTGGAAGGGGCTCCTTTCTACCCTCTCGTCCTCGCCTCCTCGGCTCCAACAATACCAACCGTCAAAGTAGAAAAGAGCCTTCGATTGCAACAACCAAGAAGAGAACATAGCAAAAGGAGGGTGAATGTGGACATGGATGGTGGAAGCCCCAAGAACAAAAGCTCAATTACCAGGAAACGAGGTATGATTATGGCTAGTTTTTTTAATTTGCCTAGGCCTCTACATTCAGCTAAGTACCGTGAGAATAATTTCAGTAGTAAGAGATTTAGGACTAATTATCTGGAACCAAGTATTATAAATACTGGCACTCTCTGGCTTTCCTTATCCCTTCCCAATCTCACTTCTCTATTGCTTCTGCTGTGATTTCCATGGATCCCCACAACTCTTTCATGGATGCTCTCATCAACACCACCCAAACTGGTGTTGGTGGTGATGTCCAAAACCCCACCACTCTGCATGAAACCAATATGAGACTACTGCTCTGGTTTCCCTTCCTACTGACATCCATAGCCTTCCCATTCCTCCGATCAGTCAGGCGCCAAGTTTGGAGGTTAACCCCAATGACCCACATCCTCTCTCTGACCCCTTCTCTATCCCGGGTGTCAAAGATCTTCATACTAAGCTTTCGAAATTCAGCCTCATTGGCAAATTCGTCCAAACCCACATTGACATCAAACAAGTGGCTGGCAAGATGAAAGTCGAATAGAAGTCTCTAAAAGGAAGCTGGGGGATGGATACAATCGGAAACGATTGGTTTATCTTCCGGTTTTCAAACAAAGAAGATAGAGCAACGGTGTGGAGAAACAGGTCGTACCACGTACAAGGCTCTCTCCTAGCCATGTACCTCTGGACTGATAGCTTCAATCATATGGAGGAGGACACAACCTCGGCTGACATGTGGGTGAGGATCTCAGGTCTCCCCCATCAGTTTTATTCTGCTGAAGCTATTGCCTTCATTCTCAGGGAGGGAGGTGTTGGTGATCTCATAAGAATTGACCAAACGTCAAATTTCAGAAAAAAATTCAGGTTTTCCCGTGCTTGTGTTAATGTTTCTCTCTTATCCAAGCTTATCACCTTTATCCAGTTCAAGAAAAATGAGGCTGAGTTTGTGAAACTCCGGGTCTGGTATGATGACTTTTCGGAGGGGTGTGGGTGTTGCGGTGCCTATGACCACTCCTACGACGAGTGTCCTCTAAATGCTCCAAGACTCAGGAAGTTCAACCTTATTCTTGGAGAAAACCCCAATGTTGACCTGCTTGCCCCAAACCACCCCATTATTCCTATCAGAAATGCTCATGAACCCATAAATCAGGCCAACCCATCTGCTTTTGTCCCTTACTCTCAAGCTGACCATGACTTTTCTCCCATTCAGACTATGATTCCCCGTGTTGGGGAGTATGGTTTGAGCTCTGTGACAAGCACTCCCATGACCATTACTAGACTCCCTCCCCTGCCCCATAGCTCCCTTGGCTACTCGGCTGACCTCCTTAACCACCTCATATCTCTCAATAATGCTCATGTCTCAAGGTTCACTGCTGACAGTTCGATTCCTCCCTTTGCTATTGCCCCCTCTATTCTTCACACCATCATGGCACCTAGTAGCTCCAACAATACAACTTCTAACCACCCCCTCGAAGGCACCCTGGAGGTTGTCATTGTTGCCTAGGCTAAAGGAAAAGGAGTGGACACTGCAGTGGAATCTGAAAGCTCCCAGCTCTCACTCAAATCAGATCACTTTGTGGTCAGAAAAATGAGTGGTATTGTGATCAAGACTCAAGAAGAAGAAGATAATAACAGCCCTTCGGACTCTAACAAGCGTCGAGACGATGAAGACCTAACTGAGACATCTTCCCCGGCCTCAAAGAAGTCCAAAAAGAAGAAGATGTGATGATTAGTAAGAAGATTATGAATGAAGGCAGTGAGAGTTATAAAGCTCCCTCTATTTTAAATAACACCAGCCTTATTCATTTGAAGTGTCGACATTATGTGTTTTGCCTATCCCCCCCGATGGAAACTCTATGTCTAGATCCTTTTGTTATCTGATTTTAGGCATGATGTATTGGGATTTTAAGTCTTTGTGCCTTTCTGTTGCCAGTCCTTTTAATATTAATCGTAACCCAATTGATAGGCCTAACCTTATGAATTATGTTTGGTATTTATTTCTCCTTCTCTTTGTCTGTCTTGCTTTTATGTTGCTCCGTTTATTTCTGGTACCTCTGATGACTTTGTTTGGTCTTTTTTTGATTCCTCTGTTGATGGCTGGGAATGTTCTGGTTTTCATGCTGAGATGGGGACTGATTCCTCATTTTTCCCCGACTGTTGGTCTAGATAATTTGTTTATTCCTTACTTTTTGTACTCTGCTAAACCTATTGGGTGGTCTCCCATCAACAACCTTTGTTGTGTGGGGAATGCCCAAACCAAACTTTCTCCACAACACTTAATCATAGCAATAACCCACAACAATAGTCTCAACTATGGAAGGTATAAATATGACTTGTGCAAACAACATAAGATGACAGGCTGGCCATACTCTCTCATGGAAATTGACAGCATACGATGCAATCAAAGCCAAAATTGAAAGGTATAACATGCCAACACAGGACAGAACAAAGGTATTCCTCCCATCACATTGTTACAATAGAAATGTAAGTAAAATTCAATGTAAGGAGAACCACTGGAATGAGCTTATTTATAGCAGAAATAACTCCAAATCCAGGAAATTAGGGAACCCCAAAGATATAGATAATGATTAGAGTAGGCTATTTAATATTAGAGGCTCTAAAAAACTCCTGCTTTGGCAGGAGATCAAACGCATCAGGCTTAAACACAAACTGGACATTTTAGCTCTTACAGAAACAAAAAGCAGCTCCCCTCCTCTGGACTGGCAGTTAAGGGATGCTGGCTTCCATAAGCTGATATTCATTCCCTCAACTGGCACCAAGGGGGGGAATGTGGATCCTTATTAGAAATGAAAATATGATTAGTGATGAGGCAATTCTTGAAACCACTGATAGAATAGTAATGATCAAATTATCTGTAGATGGGTTAGCCTTAGCTTTCGCTATGGTTTATGCTCCAACAAAAGAACAAGAGAAGAATGTGTTCTGGGAGGAATTCTACCCAAAGGTTTACAAATATAATCTACCCATTACAATTATAGGTGATTTGAATGACATTGAGAATGATACTGAGAAAGTAGGAGGTGATTGCCCTTCTATAAGTAGATTTCGTCGATTAAAGGATGCCAAGCAAGAGCTTAACCTTCACACAACTCCATTCATAGGCTCTCCATTCACATGGAGGAAAAACCGCACTAATGTTAACAATACCTTTGAAAGGTTAGACAGAGCTCTGGTTCTCCAAGATGTCCTTGCCAAATTCAAGGACTTAGCCACACTCCATCATCAGTTTACCTCGTCTGATCACTGTCTAATTACCATGAATTTAGGTCTTACTAAGGTTGAGAAAGGTTCCCCATTCCATTTTGAAATGGCGTGGACCACCAACCCAGAATATAGAAACATGGTTGCAGAAGTGTGAAGGAATAAGATTCAAGGATCTTTAGGCTTTAAACTGGTTCAAAAACAAAAATTACTCAAGAAGAATACCAAACTGTGGTGCAAAACCCACAAAAATAATTTAGATAGGCAACTTCAGATTGTTGACCAAGAGATTAAGAATCTTCAAGACTCCCTTCCATGGGGCACTCTCTCCCGTATGGATGTGGAACGCCTACAGAGACTAGAGAACAAACGACTACAGATTATGAAGTTTAGTCACAAGTTTTGGAAACAAAGAGCAAGAACTAGATTTTTACAACAAGCTGATAAAAACACTAAGTACTATCAAGCTATGGCCAAGATCAGAAGCAATAAGAATACTACAGTAAGCTTCGTATCCATGATGGGGGAGCTAATAACATATAAAGAAAAAATTAGAGAACAAATCACGATGGAATTGTCTGAGAGATTCGTTGCTCCAAACATTTTTAACATCGACCCTCGAGAAATCAAACACATAACAAATGAAATCTCGAATGTGCAAAATGAAAGTCTAATTAAAGAACCGAAAGTAACAGAAATAAAGAATATTGTCTTCTGCATGACGGAAGATAAGTCCCCAAGACCGGATGACTTTCCTTCTGAATTCTACTCCAAGTATTGGGATATCGTGGGAAATTCTGTCTGTAAAACAATCAAAGCGTTCTTCCACTCCGGAACGTTCCTCTCGTAAATAAATCAAACCTTTATAGCATTAGTACCAAAAACAGAGAACCCCACCAATATTCACCACTTTAGACCAATCAGCTCTGTAACACTATTTATAAAATTATTACCAAACTGCTAGCTAATATACTAAAACCAATACTCCCTAACATCATAAATCCTTTCCAAGGAGCTTTTGTAGAAGGAAGATCAATCCAAGACAACACGCTCATAGCCCACGAGGTTTTCCACTCCTTCCATAAGCGGAGGGGCAGTAAGGGATGGATGGCACTAAAACTGGATATGGAGAAAGCATATGATAAGATCAACTGGAAATATATTGAGGCATCCCTAAAGAAATTTGGCTTCCATCCCCAATGGATCCAATGGGTGATGAAATGTATAACCACCCCTACTCTATCGGTCTTGGTCAATAACATACCAGGTAAACCGTTCAAACCTCAAAGAGGCATAAGACAGGGAGATCCACTAGCTCCCTACTTATTTGTCATAATCATGGAAAGCTTAGCCAGAGAACTACAATTAGAATCTACTCATGAGGATGCTCTTGTGGGAATCAAACTCACCCCTAATGGCCACTCTATACCTTTCCAAACCTTCGCGGATGATACGCTGATATTCGCCGAAGCATCTCATAAAAGTCTTGATACCATCAAAAACACAATTAATGACTTCTCCAACAAGTCGGGTTTAACCATTAACTACCAAAAGAGCACAATCCAATTCTCAAAAAATGTTGAGCCGAGTAAATCTAGAAGCCTGACTCATTAGATGAACATCCCAGTTGCTAGGAGTATGGAAAAATATCTGGGGATTCCAATAATAAATGACAGGGTTAAAAACTGTGTTTTTGATGAGGCCATATAGAACCTCAAAAAACAGCTTCCTAAATGGAAGGCATCGTCTCTATCTCAAGCGGGAAGAACAACCCTGATAAAAGCTAATCTCAGCTCAAAAACCAACTACCTGATGCAAAGCTTTCTTCTCCCTAAGGAGGTCTTCAGAAATATTGATCAGGTAAATAAAAACTTTTTCTGGAACAAAACTCACAATGAACGATA
The DNA here is from genome assembly GCA_963922045.1 of Persicaria maculosa. Classification (NCBI taxonomy): domain Eukaryota; kingdom Viridiplantae; phylum Streptophyta; class Magnoliopsida; order Caryophyllales; family Polygonaceae; genus Persicaria; species Persicaria maculosa. The sequence continues at coordinate 33,523,946 of OY998259.1, read as the reverse complement.
CAACCCTCTGATTAGTTGGGATAAAATCTGCTCTCCCAAATCCTCAGGTGGCTTAGGTATCCGTACAGCTGAAGAGCAGAACATCTCTCTTCAGATGAAACTTCTATGGAAAATCTACACTCAACCGACCAACATATGGGTAAAAGTAATCAATGAAAAATACCTCCGAAATAAAAATATCAATGACCTCACCATCCACAATACATCTTGGCAATTTGGCCGTCTTCTGAAACTTAAAGATCAGTTCCAAGAAGGCCTTCTATGGATCATTGGGAATGGTGAAAAGGTCAATATTTGGTCGGATCCATGGGTATAGGAGGGCACCTTAGATAGATATAGAGGTGAACATGGTTCTGACATGACGGTGTCCCAATTACTAACACAAGATCATAAATGGAATACAAATCTCCTACACCAATTATTTCCGGCCCAGATTTTTCACCAAATCGAACAAATAGATTAAATAGATTTTTTAATAGAGTCCCCTCTAGTTGCTGTTTATGTGGCACTAGAGAAGAAGACAATGATCATTTGTTCATTTTCTGCCCATATACAAAAGCAATTATAAATAAATATGAAGTAGAAACGGGGAACTCTTTCATTAGCATCGGGTTCCCCCTGGCATCCACCAAGAACATGGAAGCTATCTATAAAAGTAATATACATTTTGAAAAATTATGCATCATTTGGCATACCATTTGGGAAGCTAGAAACAACAGTATCTTTAGAAATAAAAATTTAGAAAGCATAGAGACTATTGCTATTAAGGCAAACAAAGCCATAAAAGAATGGATGGAGTCACAAGTAAAGGATAAGATATAACAAAAGAAAAGAAGAAATAAACATTCAAAATGGATTAAGCCTCCGATGAACACATACAAAATAAACGTAGATGGATCGGTCCGACAATCTGGAGAATGCCATACTGGGGTTATTGTGCGAAACTGGCATGGCCAGGTTATTGATATCTGTCATACTGAAGTTTCCAGGGGAACTGTCTTCTTAACAGAATCCCTTGCTGTATGTAAAGGGCTAGACTTAACTCGAAGTAGAGGATTGACTAATATTATTGTGGAATGTGATAACTTGGTGGTAGTTAAAGCAGCTCAAGGATTACAAGCTCCCCCGTGGGAGGCAATTAGAGTCATAGAGAGAATCAAGAGGTTGAAGATGGAGATCACAACAACTCAGATTCAGCATTGCTTCAGAGAAGCTAACTATGCAGCTGATTATATAGCTAAATGTAGTAGTGAATGTAATACCTCTACTCTCCCTTTGAATAGGGATCTTTGTAACATCATCCGTCAGGATGATCAAGAATGATCTTATGTAAAGACATTCTAATGTTTGCCTACCGTAAAAATAAATAAATAAATAAATAAATAAATAGTCATACATATATATGGGGAAACCAAACCATGTCTTTTGTTGAATCTGTCCAACCGAACCAAATGAAGGAAAATAAAAACCGAACCAAATTGAACCGGTTCTTCTTCCTTCCCTTTCACTGTAACGCTAAACGCTTTTAATGGAGCATGGTCTTTAACAGAGGAATTAATTCCTTTGACCTTTCAACTCTAAAACGCCTCTATTAATTTCTATTTAATTCCCTCGTATCAATCACGTGATCAATTCGTTACTTAACCTACGAATTCATCCTCAAATTCGTCCAGATTCAAAAACCCTAAGATTTGTAGTACGTCAAATCGACGTGGAAGATAAGGATGAAGATCGAAATTGATTTCTAGAATTGATTCACCTCTTTAATACGAATCGGTTCCCCTTCTTAATTCAATTTTCCGTTTACAATTTGAATCGGATTAAGGGCGTAGTTCTTCGAAGTTGTTGGGACTCAATTCCACCATTGGGAGTCAAAACCGAGCTCCTAACCCACACCGCGACGTTCCTTTCATCTCTAGGAATAATTCCATTCACAAAATTTGTGAAAAAACTTACAAAATCAAAAAGCCCCAAATTTGTGATATCTCTACGTCACCACCGACCACCACCGGTCAGCTTCCGGCCATCACGCTACCGCCAGGCGCCACCAGCAGTTTCACCCCAGCCCGGTAGAGCATCCTTCGTAAGCCCTCGTCGCCGCCGCTCCCTGTGGAGGCCGTCGCAACTCGCAAGCCACCGAAGCCTCGCCATCTACGGCAATCGACAAACCTGCGTGCGTACTCGTGTTGGGCTAAGGAAGGGGATGATGAAATTACAACTTTTCTCCCATTCTCTTTATTTTTATAAAATATGCCCTTATTCAGTTGTTAAATTTATAAAAATTATCCCACAGTTTTAGAATGTATTCTAACTCGTGTGAATTCTTTAATTCGCAGAGATAATCTCGAATCCCTACACATCCATCCCGAGACAAGATTCCCAAGAGGATATAATTGGTATAAATTCTGACTTTATAATTAATTCAATTTTTATTTGAATTAATAAGTCATTATGTGCATAAAATATCAATTATTAAACTCTTCTTTGTGTCTCGTATTTTATGTCTAGATGCGTCTATCGATTTATTCAATTCCGTCACGGAGCCTTTCGTGTCTAGTTGTATTTTTATGTCTCGTATTTTTATTTGAATTAATAAGTCATTTGGTGCTTTCGTGTCTATTTGTTTTCTTTCATTTGGTTGCTTGCCAAGTTAAATAAAATAAATTCGAATTCACCTGTTTTGTGTAATTTATTTAACAATCAGTTTGGATCTGGCAAGTAAAATTGGGTAAAGTTATTATTTGACTTTAATATAAAATAATAACATAGTTTACCCACCATTTCTTTAAAGCATGATTTATTATTGTTCTTTCATGCTAAAATGGTTAGGTATGGAACATGTTCTTTCGTTGATGTTTCCATCCGTTATTTTATTTTATTCTATTTGGTATCCATGTTACCTTTAAATAATATGGATTACTTCTGTAATGTGTGATCACTTAAGATAAGTCATTAATCAATAGTGAGAATGTGAGGATTGTGTGTTACGATCGGAACTCGACTAAATCAAGATCAATTCAAGTAAAACGTATCAATCAATGAAAAGTAAAGTGAATCGTGTAATGTGTAAAGTTAAGTGAAAGTGATGTGGTATAGTCAGGTCGGGGCCGTTATTCCCCGGTCTTAAAGTTTCATGAAACTAACACATTCCGAACGCGCATATATTATCTATCGGAATGTTACACTACCAAATAAAAAGGTTTTAGGTCGTTATCCGCTATTGAGAGTGGAACCGATATCCTATGATTGTTAATTAATTAAGAGGTGTGCGTTGAATGAAATGTGTAACACTGTAACCTATCAAAGTGTGTGTGGTGAAGCGTGTAAACTATATCAAAGTGTTAAAATGTGTAACGTCGTGTAAAGTTGTGTTCAAGCTATTCAACGTGAGGAAAATGGGTGAAGTGTGTGATAGACATTTGGTTTCATAGTGATCACAATTAATTCAAGCTATATCATATCCCATCTGTAATCAGGATATGGTTCCTAAGGGTGCTTGTCGCCCACTTCTTATGTTATTCAATCATTCGGGATTATCCGTGTCATAACAGTTGTATCGTCAAGTTTTTAGCCCATCTAAAATACTCTAATAATCGCAGTTGGGTTTAAATTCATACCATTAAAGGCCAATGAGTATAAATCTGAAGTAGTCCCAGTTTTCAAGCCGTCACTTGCTAGTTCTCGCGAACTAACCGTCCTTTGTTTGGATGGCTAGGGGTCCATTGTCTTCGTACAATACCCCAGTCTCCAGTTCGCAGGTTAAGGTCGAGTCTCTGAAGAGAAATTAAAGAAGAGTAAGAAGATATTTTATTTTCGAGATTTAATTATTTAAAGTTCTTATAAAATATAATGTATAAACGTTTATGTCTTTATTTTTACAAAGTCTTCCGCTGTAATATTTTGATGTATCTATATAAAAAAATATTTAATGTACTTCAAGTCTTCAGCTATTTGTATTTTATATTGTTATCATCTGGTTTATGGGAGCATGGTAGCATGTCCATATAAGCCTAAGGTGGTTACGAAGACCTTAAAGTCCGAGTAGTCACTGGCGCTGCAACATTCCCTCGTTTACAGAAGGGGGTGTTACAGAATGTGCATCGATTGTAGAGTTGTAAACCACATTACAGTTAAGTATCACCACCCTATTCCTCGTTTAGATGACATGCTAGATGAATTGTATGGTTCCCACTCTTTTTACTAAAATTGATCTTCGAAGTGGTTTCCGTCAAATTCGAATGAAAGAGGGAGATGAATGGAAAACAGTGTTTAAAACTAAATATGGTTTATATGAATAGTTGGTTATGCCCTATGGACTCACTAATGCACCTTCTACTTTCATGAGGCTAATGAACCATGTTTTGAGACCTTATTTAGGGAAATTTGTTGTTTTATTTTGATGACATTTTGATCTATAGCAAAACTGAAACTGAGCATTTGGACCATCTCCGCCAAGTTTTCACAATTCTTAGGAAGGAACATCTTTATGCTAACCTTAAGAAATGTCATTTTTGTGCGGAGTCTATTTTTTTTCTCGGTTTTGTTGTAGGGAAAGATGGCTTAAGAGTTGATGAGAACAAGGTGACCGCCATTAGAGATTGACCCCATGTTCGAAGCTTTCTTGGTCTTGTAGGCTTTTATAGGCGCTTTGTGAGGAATTGTGAAAGTGCATTTTAACTCTTGAAGGACAAGTTGACCAACGCCCCACTATTGGCCCTTTCAGATTTCATCCACACCTTCGAGATGTAATGCGACACCTATGGCATCGGTATAGGAGGTGTCCTCATCCAAGGCAATCACCCAATTTCCTACTTCAGTGAGAAACTCAGTGGCCCGAAGCTTAATTATTCCACATATGATAAGGAGCTCTATGCCTTGGTTCGGATTTTTCACACCTGACAGCACTAACTTTGGCCTAAAAAGTTTGTGATTCATTCGGATCATGAAGGCTCTTAAGCACATGAAGGGACAAGCCAAGCTGAATAGGAGACACGCACGTTGGGTAGAGTTCATCGAGACCTTCCCCAATGTGATCAAGCACAAACAGGGCAAGGACAACATTGTCGCCGATGCGTTGTCTCGTAGGTACACTCTTCTTTTTCCTTAGATGCTCGTTTGCTTGGGTTCTCTTTGATTTGTGATCTTTATGCTAAGTGTGAAGATTTCAAATATTTATATGCTAAATGTGTGTCTAAAGAAAGTGTGAACCATTATTTTATCGAAAAGGGTTATTTGTTCAAATCTGGGAAACTATGCATTCCTAGGAGCTCTAATCGATTGCTTTTGGTCCAGGAGTCTCATTGTGGAGGTCTTATGGGACATTTTGGGATTGATAAGACTTTGGCTATGCTTAAGGAACACTTTTATTGGCCTAAAATGAAAAAGGATGTAGGTAAGCTTTGTGTTGCTTGTATACAATGTAGGAAAGCCATGTCTAGATTGAATCCCCATGGACTTTACACTCCTTTACCTATTCCTATAACCCATTGGGATTGGGAAGACATTAGCATGGATTTCATTGTAGGATTGCCAATAACTAAGAAAGGGAGAGACTCTATCTTTGTGGTTGTTGTTACGGGGAAAATCCGTTACATTAATTGATGAAAGTACAAGATCGTCTTCCATGGTCGTCCTCCTGCATAAAACAAAGAGGGAAGAAGAAGAAGCGGCGCTGCTTCCCTGGGGGAAGCCTCCGACGCTCAAGTCAGAGTCGTTTCATCTAGCCAAAAAAGAGCCCCCAAAACCCTAGCATAAATTAGACTTATATATAATGATAAATTAGGTTTGAAGGAGGTTTTACCACATAAAAGACAATAGTGCCCCTGAAACTTGATATAATTACTTTTGTCATTTCAATTGCCCCTCGGGTTGCTTCTTCATGTCTCAATGATGAAGGAAGCCGAAAAAAGTAAATGGCGAAGTTTGTCGATTGAACGATGATTTTGCCGTAAACTTTAGTCGCTTGGTCTGTAGTTGGCTACTGACCGTAAGTGGCTATCATTGGCCATAAGTGGCTATTATGGACATAATTGGCTATTGGCCGTAAGTGGATATCGTTGGCCTTGATCGGCTAATGTGGCCTTGAGCGGCTAAGTTGGCCTTGATCGGCTAATGTGGCCTTGAGCGGCTAAGTTGGCCTTGATCGGCTAATGTGGCCTTGAGCGGCTAAGTTGGCATTGATCGGCTAATGTGGCCTTGAGCGGCTAAGTTGGCCTTGATCGGTTAATGTGGCCTTGAGCGGCTAAGTTGGTCTTGATCGGCTAATGTGGCCTTGAGTGGCTAAGTTGGCCTTGATCGGCTAATGTGGCCTTGAGCGGCTAAGTTGGCCTTGATCGGCTAATGTGGCCTTGAGCGGCTAATTTGGCCCTGAGTGGCTATTATTTTGTGAGTACACTCATAAGAGCGCAAATAAAATACTTGGTGTTAGGACAAAAATCTTCAATCCTGAAAGTGTCAGCCTTTTTATGTAATTATCCTGAAATTATGGGCTGATCTACCATTCACGGGAACTGTGGGCCGATTTCGCAGCTTCTGAGAAGTTTGGACCAGTTTTGTGATTAGCTGAAGAGTGAAATAAAACCCCGTCGTCTCCTTCATTTAGGCCTTTTGCAGAGACCGGAGAAGCTCTCGGATGCGACAACAATGGCGAAGGTCTAGGAGGGCTCGAGTCTTTCGAAATGCCCCTCGCATCGCATCGATTGCGAATCACAGTTGTGGCCGTAGGTGCGGCCGGCCGGTGATAGTCGACGGTGATCGGTTTCCCACGGTGAACGAAGGTGACCCAATTCTCTATGGTTGGGAGCGGTTTCGGTGGCCTGTCACGGCCGATGTCGGTGAGACGGTGACGATGCTTGTCGCGGGCCATGCAGGGGATTCGACAGCCTACTGAGCGCCGAAGTGTCTCTGATCGTTGATGTAGACTCGAAGGCTCGGTGGTGTGAGCAACCACCAACGTCTTGATTACTCCACGTCGAAAGTTGGGATATATCCCCCATTGCCGATGTACAGTATATCCTAGATTAATTGCTTCACATTAGTCATCCATCGTATAAATGACGCTTTGAAGGTCATCAATCGTATAACGTAACTGGTGTTTTGAATTTAATTAATTAATGTACACAATCAAGTGTAAAATAATATTATCCTTATCTAAAATCTCGGATTTACTAGGATCCCACAATTTCCTCCACTAATTAACACAATTGACAAACTTTCCGCACTCATCCGATCCCATTTTAAATTGCATATCCAATTTAAATTCTATTTTTATCATTTTTTTTAGATGAGAAAGAAAGGAAAACAACACATAATTAACAAAAAGAGACAGAATACTTAGCTTCAATTCTCGCAGTCTGGAGAGAGGGCGATGACGGAGAGTGCACCGCCATGACCGATGGGAGCACGCGCATAGGGAGGAGTCTGATGTGCCCCTAGCACCTAAGTGATGATGAACCTATGTAAGTGGGCTATGCTTTTCGATGGACAATGTGGATGAGAATGGTAGAGCGGCTCGGTGCGCGTGCTCGTCGTAAGGGTACATCAACTTTGCATACGATCGCCATGACCAAGGATCGACGGCTCACAAAACCACTTGGGCGTGGCGAGGCTCTGCTGGGTTCAGGCCGGAGAAGAAGAGGCAGTGCACCGCTGGTGGTCAGTGAGGTGCGACCATGGAAAGGAGCGGAGGGGGCGAGGCAATGGCAGGGCCAAAACGCCGATAATTGGGGTTTTTTCATTGTTTTGTGGATTTGGGAATATCGATCTTGGTTGGCTTTTTTATCGGATTCCCACAGACGGCGCCAAATGTTACGGAGAAAATCTGTTACATTAATTGATGAAAATACAAGATCGTCTTCCATGGTCGTCCTCTTGCATAAAAGAAAGAGGGAAGAAGAAGAGGCGGGACTGCTTCCCCTGGGGAAGCCTCCGACGCTCAAGTCAGAGTCGTTTCATCTAGCCAAAAAAGAGCCCCCAAAACCCTAGCATAGATTAGACTTATATAGTGATAAATTAGGGTTTGAAGGAGGTTTTACCACATAAAAGACAATAATGCCCCTGAAACTTGATATAATTACTTTTGTCATTTAAGTTGTAAACAGGTTTAGTAAAATGGCTCATTTTATTGCTTGCCACAAAACTGATGATGCATCTCATGTCGCTGATTTGTTCTTTGTTCATATTGTGAGATTGCATGGTATTCCTTGTACAATTGTTTCGAATAGAGATGCTAAGTTCCTAAATTATTTTTGGAAAACACTTTGGGCTATATTAGGGACTAAGCTCTTATTTTCTACTAGTTGTCACCCTCAAACTGATGGCCAAACTGAGGTTGTGAATCGGACATTAGGAACACTTATTTGTGCTATTTTGCAAACTAAACTTAAACGTTGAGAAGATTGTTTGTTTTTTGTCGAGTTTGCTTACAACAGGTCAATCCATTCAACAATCTGCACACACCCTTGGACCTTATGCCGTAACCCCTCAAGGATCGGGAGAACTTTGATGCCCGTGACCTCGTTGCGTTCGTGAGGGAGTTACATCAGCGGACGTCCGAACAACTTCAATGTCGCGCCGAGAAGTACATCCGAAAGAACAACAAAAGGCGTTGTGAGCTCATGTTCCAGCCAGGTGATCTTGTGTGGGTTCACCTTCGGAAGGAGCGCTTTCCTACCTGACGGAAGTCCAAGCTAGATCCCCGAGGTGATGGCCCGTTTCGAGTGCTTCGACGAATCAACAACAATGCTTATGAGATCGATCTCCCTGGTGATTATGGTGTGCACGCTACTTTCAGTGTTGCTGATTTGTCTCTCTATGTTGATGATGATTTTGTAAAGGCCTCGGGTTTTTTAAATACATAATTTAAAACTAATTTAAATAAGATGGATTTAAATTGGAAAATTCGGATATTTGAAAATCCTCTTTCTCATCTTAAAAGTCGTATTTTAAAATATTTAATTAAAGCGGATTCCGGCCTAATTTTGAACTTTGAAGGACTATTCCATCATTTTACCTCGGGATTTGAAATAAAATTTAAGATGTCGTTATCTTCGTAATTTTGAAGCCTTATTTTTATCGAGTCGAGATTAACGGGTTTCAGGGTTTAGATTTTAGGTCTTTTGAACTTTGACTTTGGGACCACCTTGTCTTGTCTCCTTCCTCCCTCCCATCTCTAGAAATTCAGAAGCTGCTCTTCCCTCTCTGTCGATCTGCAGCAGCAGACGCACCTGCGGCCTTGCTTCCCCTTCTTGGCTAAACACACGCACACCCTTCCTCCTCCATCACCCCCTATTTCTCTGATTTTGGCAGAGGATCAACCTATCCTTACACCCTCCACGCCACTGCAACACCTCGTTCTCTAGAGCCTTGTTTGACGCCAAGCCCATCTCCCCATTTTTATTTGAATCTCAGTAAACCCCAAAACACATCAGCGTCCATCACTCCTCTTTCATTTTGAATCAAAGCCCTCCCCCCTTCAACACACATTTCATTTCCCAAACAAACCCATGCCTACCACTCTCTTCTCCCTCTCAGTTGCACTTTCATCTAGGCAAGCCCCTTTGTTGGCCTGAGAACCGCGCGGACAGACCCCCACAAAAACACCTTCCTTTGCCTCGCTCTCCTAAGCGCCCCTGAGCATGAGCGAACGCCCAGGAGCTCCATCCTCCTTCACCCTCGTTCGAAGCTGCAAGCAGCACCACACCTTCTCTGTTCGTGAGTAAAGTCGGAGCGTGAGTGAGTCGGAGAGAGGTCCGACGAGGCTGAGAGCTAATGACGAGATTGAGCGGAGAGAGTGAGCGAGGGAGTTGAGCGGGTGAGTAGGCGATGGATGTAGGTGCAAAGTCGCTGGAAGGGAAGAAGGAAGACTGGACGAGGAAGGAGGCCGGAAGCGAGGAAGGAAGCCGACTTCGACGGGATCTAGTCTTCGATGAAATAGGGGAGCAAGAGAAGCCTGGGAAGGAGGAATGGGTAGAGGAAGGCTGACGGTCGGTTTTGGAAAATTTAAGATAAAGCCTGTTTTTTATAAAATAAAAATGGTTGGGGCTAGTTTTGATAAAAATATATATTAAGGGTATTTGAAAATATATTATGGAATTTGGAAAATATATGGAAATTTAAAATAAATTATTGGAGTTGAATTGAAAAGGGGAATTGATTTAATAAAAATTAAAAGAGGATTTCGGGAAAGGCTCTAACCTTGTCAGAATTATTTTTGATAAAATGAGTAACGAGCCAATTTAAGAAGGTGATTTTTTATAAGTGGATTTTCGGGTCAAGTATGATTTGGGAAAGTGTTTTGAATAAGAATTTGATCTAACTTGTTGGATAACTTGATAACTTATATGAGCGTTAAATGCAAATTATGATGTGTGACATTGTTATAATGTGTTATATGCTAATTAAGAAGCATGTTGTGAGGTGTTGTGATATGAAATATAAATTATGAGATAATGGTGTCTATTATATGAATGCATGGTGTTATATTATAGGAAAAACTACCAAAAATAATATGTACTATCAGATGTGAACCAAAACTAATAGGAATTATCAGATGTGAACCAAAAATAATATGAACTTTCAAAATTATAAATTTATATACAAACTATGCCTAATTAAACTAATATTGATACAATGTCTATAGTTTGCAAACTAAAAACTAATTTAGACTCAAAACATAATTAATAAAGAAATAGGGTTAAAAATTGAAAACGAATTAAAAAAAAACTATTCATTGTCTCCCTCCTTACTCCTTGGTACCACTGTTGCCCTAACTCTCAAATTAGGGATTCTGCATCTCATCTTGTATCTCCGAATTCCACTCCCCCGCACCATGCTGCCACCCTCACAAACTCTAATCCGATGTCAATTTTTGGAGATCTGGGCTTCTGCAATTGAAATCGATGTCGTTGAATTTGATTTCTTCGACTGCTTGCCAGATTCTCTCTTCCTCATCTTCAACAAGATCGACGTCGTGAAGTCGCTCGGCTAGTGCTTATTGTTTCCGGGATGTTCTCGACCCACATGCCCGTCGCCCAGGTTGAACACGACGCCGCTCCAATGATGACTCTTTTTATACATTTCTTCCGTCGACAATTTCAGGTCACCATCGTCGAGTACATCCACATTGTGAGGTGTTGATGATGCTAGTTAGAGGAAGGGCGACCCAAGGCGATTTGTTGAGGATTGTGCACCGGACCACCATTGCCGAGCCTTGAGTTGCCTGGAGGACAATAAACAGTTAACAGTGCCTTTCACTTTTACAAATTGTTACCCTACTTTCCTTTTTATTATATTTTGGGTTCAAATTAATTTTTTAATTGCAAATTATAGACATTGTATTAATATTGGTTTAATTGGTTATAGTTTGCATATAAATTTGTAATTTTTAAAGTTCGTATTATTTTTTATTCACATCTCATAGTTCATATTATTTTCAGCAGTTTTTCCTATATTATATGATTGAAAAGCATGATATGTTCTTAAATATAAAAGTATGAATATGATCGTGATGATACATGTTACTATATGTTGTTATATGATATGATGATAAGTTAAAGTATGATGAGATGTTGAGATGATGAGTTGAGATTGCACATAATGAGTTATATTGAGAATTTGCGATGAAATATGGGATGAGTTAGAAATATGACTATGAGACTCTCGATGCGTGAAACTATATGAAATATGTGTGCTTGTATGTTTGAATAGATAGACTTATATTTTCATTGTGATTACTAGGTGATCTTAAATTGTATGATTGCTACCTTGCTGTTCTGCACGCCAAGTAAGTTCCTAGAGCTTACTCATATTGATTCCCATGTGCATGTAATAATAGGATATACTAGGTATTGCATACGCATAAGAACATGCCATGTAATATCATGTTTAGGATTTGCACTTATATGAATGAGCATCCATCTTCTTTATGCGTTTGGAAAGAGAACGACCGTTATCTGTGAGCCCTAGAGTCTTTGCTAGGGTCATAGGATAGCCCAGCTCCATCGGGTTTGTCCTGAGCATTATTGTCACGAGATATGAGATGAGCTCGATTGTTTTATGAGCTTGATATTATGAGCATGATGATGAGATGAGATGATGATCGATTATGATGCGCATATATGATGAGATTGCTATGCTATAACACCGAACTGGCCAGTGTCTGCCCTAACGGGAAGGGGGCAGATGTAGGAGAGAGATATGTCACTTGGCATTCTTTGGGCCATTTATCGCACGTTTTGCATATTTACATATCCTGATAAGCATGATGTGTGTGATTTAAATTCCTGTCCTGCATAGAAGCATGCTATTAGGAATAACGTATATGGTATGATTACAGTAGGACTTAGTCCTGTGTGTGGGCCTCAATATGATCCCACGCCCTGTATTTTTTTTTAGGTATGTCATATATGTATAATGATGCTGATTTGGCTCCATGACCGCGGGGTTCATGACATGGCGGAAAGAGAGAGTTGAGACTCTGACTTCACTAAATTATTAATTGTAGGATTTGAATATTTGGATTTCGTTTTGACCTGGCACCGATGTGGCAACCTTATGTATGGTTTTAGAATTTTGTCGGTTTGCATGATAAATGGATTTTACGACTTAGGCCATAGGGCAGGTACAGGAGAGTTACCCCGGGGGTTCCAGCGACCCCTCTCGGTTTTTGGGTGCGAAATCCCACCTTTAAAGCACATATGTTGATTTCAAACCTTGAACCTGTACTCGGGGTGCAAGATCTCAACGAGGGGTTTCATCCCTCAAAACGTAACCAGGGAATTATAATCCCGGGCCGGTACAGATTTTGAGCCTCCAGTCCATGATTCGGGGACAAATCAAGACGAAGAAAGAGAGAATGATGTGAACCAAAATCGATCTAAGGAGCTTCAATCCGACATCACACTTCATGGAGATGGTCCTATCTAAGGCTAAGAAGATGTCGAGTGCACTCTACTCCATCCTAAGGCATATTACCACCTATGCTACCTCACCTTGGATGTCGACACAAGAGTTAGAAGCGAGAGATCTCGGATTAGTAATTTTACTAGCCCACGAGAACTCGAGCCATCTTGCACTTCCAGCAGACAAGTGCTCGGGCGTGTGACATGGGCGCGCGGGAGTGCAAGTGTGGCGCACGGGCGTGCAAGCTGACAAGCAATGGAGTGTACAACAGAACGTAGCGGGCGTGCACCCCCTGCGCAGCTGTGCACGACGGTGTCTTTCAGCACGCATTTCAGATTTCATATGTTGCATTTTATGCTATTATTTTCAGGGTTTTATTTCTTTATTTAGCTTTTATACTTAGCAAAAATACTTTGTTTAAATAGTTATTCAATCATCAATGAAAACACACTCAATTATTATTTTCCCCAAAACAAGTTTCTTGAGAAACCCTAACGGACGTGAGAAACGTTCATCTTCTTCATGAGATTCGAAGAACTAATGACTATGAGAAGCGGCAACGAGATATCGATTTGCTTGTGAGATTCAAGTAGATTGAGATCTCATCGATCTAAAGGAGGATTCGTGAGATTCGAGTTCGTTTGCAGATCCAATTCGACTACCTATCGAAGCGATCGGGCACCCGTAGGCGTGAGATTCGCCATCAAGATTATCGTGGTGATGACGTGTTATAATATCTGGAATAATAAGAGTGCAGAGGAGGCATAGAAAAGAGAGAATAAATCTCTATTACTTGTGTATTCTCAAGTAAGGTTACAAGGCCTTATATAGGCTTAGATGACAAGAAATTACAATAGATAAGTAAGACATCAATGCGGCTCTTTGGTTTTCCACCATGTGGGAGTTAAGGGAGGTAAAATGGTGGAGAGGTGAAACATCCATCATTCATGTTTTCATAACAAAGACCTAATAAATTAATAATACTTTCGTTTACCAATACATTGGTTAGTACACAGGTCATGAGTTCGAATTCACTTTCCCCCCCATATTGTAATAGATCATGAGTTTGAATTCTCTCTCATATTGTAATGGCCTACGGAGTGTAACAATAACAATGATAGAATACCACTGAACACTTACAATTACCGTTCTTATCATAAGCACCTGCTTAAATCCAACGGTCATCTATGTAACCTTTATTCAAGTCATTTATGCTCTAACACAACCAACTTGCAGGAATTGTACAATCAGCATGGCATCTAGGTTCCATGTTGGGATCACTTTGCAAACCGAAAGGAATTGATCAATAGAATTTTTTTACTTTTTCTACTTTGTTGGTCCTAATTTGAAGGGGTAACTTGTATTTTGGCCTTTCTTTTTTTTCCGTATTTTTTAACTGGTTATATCATAACGGCTAGTCTGCCAGTCTTTTCTTTTGACCTCTTAACTTTACAGACAATGATATTGTTAGAAATTTTGAATTATTAACTTGATCCCAAAAAAAAGGGAAGAAGACTTACAACTTGCATTTGTGAAACATTAATATTAATTATTCGCATATATGATAGTACGTATATGTTACAATGATATCTCATTTCAAATCATGGTGTACGTATACTCAATAAGATTATAATTATTTATAATAAATTTTGTCTCGTGCATAATTAACACAGATCAACATGATTAGTTCATATAGTCTAAATAAAGGATATTAAAAATTGGCTTTCTTAATCATTTAAAAAAAATAGATTATAGGGTTTATTTGTTTATTATATTTATATTTATGGAAATGGTTTTCAATTGGTTTTTAAACTTTTGGCAAAATGATCATATTTGCATAAGTTTTATAAATATGAAAAAGTACATGATAAAGATATTAAGAATGATTGTTATGATATTATACCTTATTGAATAAGAAGGTTTGTGATGCTATAAATCTCTTATGAAGTCATTTGAGATAGGCTAGAACTATGAAAACATCGATTTTGGTCGGATCAAAAGTTCTTTCAACATACAAATATTTTTTATCTGTCAAACCAATTATTGACAAAATGACATAGCACAACTAGTAATATTATCGTACTTTTTGATGCATATATCAGAGCAGCTGCAATGGGGTTTTTAATAGGGTTTTAAGTGAAAAAAGTAATATAATAATATGGGGTGGAGAGAGAAAAAATAAGAAATTATGGTGACCCTTTCTACTAGAGTAACCGCTCAAGAAATGCTAGAAACCCCACTAAGAGCATCATCTCAGCATGCATCAAGTGAAGGAAAATTGCATGACACGTGCATGCATCAAATAAACCAAACTATTCACATTTAGATAAATTTTTGTTCTTCATTTTCGGTCAAAAAATTTGAAATAAAAAAAAAGAATTATATTTTGAAAAAACATAGTATTTTTTTAATCTAACCATAGACACCAATATTATATGTGTTAAATAAAATAAATTAATTAGTTTAATCATTAAAGATGTTAAATGTAAATATGACAATTATATTTTCAAAATGAAATTTCCCCCTCTTTTAAAATATGAAAATTATATATTTTAATCTAACCATAGACATAATATTTCAAAATGAATGTTAAATAATATTATTATAAATAATACTCCGTATATAATAGATGGTGAAAGTGAAGTTAAGAAATTGACATGAGTTTTAGAAATGTGGGTGAAAAAGTAAGTTGAGATTTTTAAGGAAAGAGAAAGTGATAATTAAAGTGGAGTTAAGAAGTCCGTCCTATAGGGTTTTACGGAAGCGGATGGTCTTAGTCAGCTCAAACTCTATTCTTTTTCTTGCCTTGATAAGAAACATTGTTATTTATACAAGCTTAATAACTTGTTGTTTATTTGGAAGAATGTAATGAAGAAAAATATAGAATTACTAGTAAACTTAATTTGCATGATGAGAGATAACTATCATTGCGTAACCCCACAAATGCGCCAGAAGCAATATCAATATAAAGATAGTGCACATCCTCATCTACGCACACGACACACCCTCAGCCTCGAACTATGCAAACCTTCGACTACCTTCAACAAGGTTAACTCACAACCTCAACTTCTTTCGTCAAGCTCATTGATGGAGCTTGACTGAACTAACCGAGGGTACCGTGTCACCTCGGTCGACAAGTACGAGATGCCTCTGACGAGGTTTTTACCATTTTGCAAACGAAAATCCGAAAGCAATGAATTAAGATAAATTAATTTGAATTGAAACCTATAATATACTCTTACCAACAATAATTAATTGAAAACAGTACAACATACCAATCAAGCAATTTCATCAATTTTAGTATATTTTTAAAAACCCTAAAACTAGACCTGTCAAACGGGTCATTCTGGTCGGGTTCGGGTCGGGTCACTCCGGGTCTAGGGTAAAACGGGTCCCGGGTTTTTCGGGTTGACTAGAACCCGGGTTTGACTGGGTTTCTGGCGGGTTCGGGTCGATTTCGGGTTTGTCAATTTTTTCTTTTTTAAATTAAAAAATTCATAATTTGATAATTTTGCGATAAATTTTAATTAAATATAAAAAATTTAATTATATTTAATTATAAATCAACCGGGTCAATCGGGTCACCGGGTTAATCGGGTAAATCGGGTCAAAATTACCGGGTCAATCGGGTCACCGGGTCGAAACCCAGATTACCCGGAAAATTTCCGGGTTTTCGGGTTCGGGTCGAAAAAAATTTCCGGGTCAAAATTTCCGGGTCTTGATCCAAAAAATTTCGGTCGGTCGGGTCGGGTCACCAGATCGGGTTGTGTTTTGACAGGTCTACCTAAAACCCCAAATTTCAATCATATATATACCTAAATTAAAACCAATTTAAATACCAAATCTTACCATAGGATTGATAGTCATAGAGATCGACATAAATAAGAAGGGCAATAATCGGAAGAAAAAAAAAAGCCACCCCTCTTTAAAATGGAAAGCATGAGAGCAAAACCTGAAAAGAGATCTGCTGCCACTATTCCCCCGAAGCCCTAACACAAGGCGGAGCCGCCCGGACACCGTCGAAAGTCGACCAACTCCCACTCGCAATAGCCACCACAAGGAGTAACTCCAAGAAGCGGAGAGAGAGAGAGAGAGAGAGAAAGAATTCAGAGAAACCCTCAACCTTAGAAACCCTCACCTGCCTCCCCCACGTCGCCTTCCTCGTCGATTCCCAAACAAACTCAAATCGAAAGCATCAAGAGAAGAAAGACCGAGAGGACTAGATCTTCTCAGCAGATCTACAATCCAACCTCAAATCAGAACGCAAGCCAGCCAAAAGCTCAGGCCAAGTCCTTTCAAAGACAACTTACAAAATCCGTAAAATTTGGAAAAAAGGGCGAATCAAAGAAGAAATACTTCAAATATGCATGCTGGCTCTCTCAAAATCAACAAAGAAGATGACTTTGGTGGTCGATCAAGGAGGCTCGAAAAAGGAAATTCGAAGTGGTTGGGAGGCTCGATGGTTTAGTTGGTGGTGGTTGTTGTGGTATGGATCTTGGTGGCGCTCGCGGTGGTGTCCTGCTCCGGTGGCTCCTTGGGTGGTGCTGGTGGCATCCGGATTCTTCCTGGTTCGGTGGTGCTGCTATAGCACTCTTTCTTCCTAGGTTTCATCATAATAACCCTTTCCTTCTTTGGTGCGTTTGGTCTTCTGAATTATGGAGCAATGAAACCTTTTTTAATTTGAAGTGGATGATGCTTTTGATTTTTGAATCTAAGAAAGTCAGAGGTTGTCTATTGAACCCTTTATCAAGTACATCTTTGATGCTCTTTTGCTTTGAGGGTTTTGATGCACCTAATTTTCAAAATTCTAATCTCGAACCCATGGTGCAAACTTGATGGGTTTGCCTTCATAATAGAACTGATGTATTAAATTTGCTTGAATAAGATCAGGAAGGCTATGAATCCAAGTTCGTGTTGAACCCTTTGATCTCCTTGAACAAAGCAAAACAACGAACCCCTATGATACCTCCAAAACCACTATTGAACAACTGAAAATCGAAAAAAAAGAAAAACGCCAACGCCGGGAAAATAAGACAATTACAAAAGCCGCGAGATCAACTAGTACCAAACGAAATAAACATGAAGAGGAACGAAAAAGACCAAATGCTCAATTGCTGGAACGTCTCATATTCCCCTCTTGCTACTGTACCTTTCTATTTGAGTTTATTTGGTGATTGTGGCTTCCGTATAATGGTTGTTTTGTCCTGTTTCCTCTTGAATTCCAGGGAGTGTGAACCCATTTTGAACCATTATGAAGACCAAGAGAACAAATCAGAACAAATAAAGACAAAAAAAATAGGAATTGCGGCAAAAGACTCATGGAAAAAAGAATATAGACATGAAGGCTTTTCTGACATTCTTGTTTGACCATGCTACTGAATGGAACTATGGGTGGTGTGAATGTGTCATATGGAAGCATCTAATGGAACAAAAAAAGTCACAATTGACAAAAAAAAAAAAGGTATCGATAACCCCCTTCTTCTGTTTTGTTTCCTGGGATTGTGGTTACTTTTTGAAATTTTGTATCCCTTCTCATCCTTTGAGATCAATGATAGAATTTGAAACAATCAACCATTTGAAAAAACAAAACGCGTTTGAACCCATGGCAAATAAGAAAAGAAGAAAAAGAGTGTCGAAACAACTCCTTTCTGAACCCAACGACTATGAATCAAACATGAGAACAACATAGTCAAAGAATAAAAAAGACATAGTGAGATACAAACACAAGGACAGAAGAAAGACTACACAAACAAAAATAAAATATCCGAGATGAGAATCTGCACATGGAATTGTTGTGGGATTGAAAAAAGAAATCTATGGACAGAAATTCAATTTTTTTGCAAAATAGAAAATATACAAATCATGGCTTTAATGGAAACTAAAACGGAAAATATTCCTTCTGAAGTGGCATGGAAAAAAGTTGGCTTTGATTCAATTTGCTGGTGCCGTGCTGTTGGTAGATCGAGCAGAATTTGTTTGCTATGGAAAAACTATCAATTAACAAACGTAAAATTTGAAATAATGACAATAGACGATCGTTTCATTACAATGAAAATTGAAGATACCTCTCTTGAAAGATTATTTGTTGTTTGTTTCGTCTATGCACCTCCTCAAGAAAATAAGAAAAATGAATTCTGGAATAAAATTAGTACCCATATTTGTGACTTGAATATCACTACTGTTGTAACGCGGGACCTGAATGAGATACAGAACACAAATGAAAAACAGGAGGGGTCTTAAATAAACCCAACTAGATTCGAGCGATTGCAAAATTTTAAAGACAATTGTAAGCTTCTTGAAATACCGACGATAGGAAATGAGTTCACTTGCAGAAAAAAATAGAACGGACATAGATAACATTTATGAAAAGCTTGACAAAACTTTAGTGCAAGATGAAATACTTCAATGGTACCCAAATATAGCTATCAGAAACCATGCATTCTCCACCTCATACCATTGTCCAATATCGATTCAAATCGATTCAAATGAAAATAGAATGACGAGACCATTTAAGTTTGAAAAAATGTGGGTCCAAAGAAAAGACTACAGAAACATAGTACTTCGAGCATGGAGAATGAGATGCAAAGGTTCTCAAATGTTCCAAGTGATTTAAAAAACCCATCTACTAAAGAGACTAACTAAAGAATGGAACAAAACAACATTCGGAAATATTTTTCGACGGTTAAAAGAAATTGAGGTAAAACTAATACAATTGCAACATGATCATATCCAAATAAATTACCAAAACGAAAACAATAAAAGACAACAGAAACTTATAGAAAAGAAAAGCAAGCTCATACAATACCACAAAACGTATTGGCGTCAAAGGGCGAAAACAAAACACCTAAAACTCTCCGAAACAAATTCAGGATATCATCGCAAAGTAGCCACACCCGCAGAAACAGGAAAATCATTAGAGAAATCGTAACAACCAAAAGAACAACAATTATAGGGGAAGAAAACATAAGAAGAGAGATCTGCAACGATTTTGAAAAACGATTCAAAGAACAGAGGATTAACTGTCGACTATTAAATGAGTATCTAGAACTAATAGATGCAGAAATTACTGAGCATGAAAAGGAATTCCTCACAAAACCAATTACAAACCAGGAAATAAAAAAGGCCTTCTTCTCAATAGGAAAATATAAATCCCTAGGACTAGACAGAATGACCGCATAATTCTACCAGAGATATTGGGATATTGTTGGACCATCCATTATAAAAGCAATCAAAGGATTCTTCCATTTCGGGAAAATGCTCAAGCAAATTAACCAAACTTTCATATCCCTAATCCCCAAATGCAAAAACCCAAGAACAACAAACAATTACATACCAATTAGCCTTTGCACCACACTCTATAAGGCTATTGCCAAAATCCTGGCAGAAAGACTTAAAACGGTATTAGGAAAATTGATCCACCCACTCCAAGGAGCATTCATCTCAGATAGAGAAATTCAAGACAATGTACTCATTGCACATGAAATTTTCCACTCTTTCCGCTCCAAAAAGGGACGTGAGGGTTGGATTACGATCAAACTTGACATGGAAAAAGCATATGACAGAATGAACTGGGACTTTTTGTTTGCCATTTTATCCAAGTTTGGTTTTTGTCAGAAATTATGTGGTTGGGTTAAAGAATGTATGCAAACAGTTTCCTTCCCCATTCTAGTAAATGATGAACCAACTGACACTTTCCGACCACAATGGGGACTAAGACAATGTGATCCTATTTCTCCCTATCTTTTCATTTTAGGCGCCCAAATCCTAGCAAGAAAATTAGAACGACAAAGTGAACAATCGAGGAACACTATCGGTTTCAAAACCTCTAGGAATGGTCCTTCAATCCCTTTCATCTCCTTTGCAGATGATATCATGATCTTTTCTAAAGCAACCCCGGAAGCCTGTGGAACGGTAAAAATTATAATTGACGAATACTGCGAGATCTCGGGCCAAAAAGCAAACTTTTAAAAATCCACCTTCCAAGCCACAAAAGGAATTACAAATGAACAACGACAACGGATCCAATCCTGCCTATAAATAACCAACCATGTTGCTTTAGAAAAGTGTCTCGAGTGCACTATTATCAATGGTAGAGTGAATAAAAACACATTTGATGAAGTCATTGGGAAAACCAAGAACCAACTAACGAAATGGAGGGCTAATGAACTCACCCAACAAGGACGTGCGGTCCTTATTCAAGCAAACTTAGCGGAAAAACTGAGCTATATAATGCAAAATTTCATGCTTCCTGCAAGCATTCATACCGACCTAGATCGACTGAATAGATGTTTCTTTTAGAACAAAGATCCTAAATACAAGCCCCTTGTTGGTTGGGAAAAAGTCTGTAGACCAAAGAGAGAGGGAGGGCTCGTACTACATAAGACCAAAGACATGAGCAAAGCGTTGCAAATGAAATTGCTTTGGAAAATCCTTGCAGAGCCTCATAATGAATGGGTTAAAATCATCCGAGATAAATACCTTAAAAATGCAAATATTTGGAACTATCAACGGAAAAGAAACTTCTCCTGGCAATGGGCGAAACTAATGGATATCAGAGAGGAATTCTATGCAGGGCTTGTCTGGCAAGTGGAAAACGGAAAATCCATAAGATTCTGGAAGGAAAACTGGCTTCAAAACGAAGGAAATTTCAGAGAAAAATGCATCTTAGATCAGATTGATGAAGAAGAAACTATTGACCAATTCATGAAACCAAATGAGACTTGGGACAAAGAAAAATTGAGTAACTACCTCCCGTCGGATATTGTTGATAAAATATTAGATATCTAAATCCCTTCCAATGAAATTGAAGATAGGTTATACTAGAAATCAAGTAAAAATGGGTGGTTTTCTACTGCTAGCGCATTAGAACACATCACGAAAACCAGAAGGATAAATTCAGACCTACTAGACTGGATATGGAAAATTGATTGCCCGCCTAAGATTAAAAATCTTATCTGGAAAAATCTACTATACAAAACCCCAACAAAAGCTAGATTACAAGGTAAAGGAATTCATATGCCTCTAGAATGCCCCCTTTGCTCCCATCATGAAGAAGATGATACCCATGTCTTTACTGAATGTCAGATATCTCTGTCATTCATTGGGAGATTAGATAGGCAGATAGAATGTATGATCCAGACCACTGATAAAGAAAACAAGTCATATAAGGATATAATCTCGGAAATATTCCACCAATCATCTACGGAACATAAATCGATCCTTGCATTCGCTCTTTGGGGCTTATGCTCGATGAGGAACAAAATAATTTTTTACAACAATGATATAAGTACGATGGAAGAATGGATCAAAAATATAAAAGAATACATGACTACTAGGAGAAGAGCACAAATTATGGAACAAGAAAAAGACATTGACACATTAAGAACAAACTCCCCAAAAAAGGAATGCCAAAACAAAAAGTAGTTAAATGGAAAAAATCAGTTGAGGAGTTTGTTAAACTTAATTTTGATGGTGCTCGGACTGGGTCGAACCGTGCTTCTTCTGGCTTTGTAATCCGTGATAGCTAGGGAAGGGTCCTTCTTTGTGGTGCCCGTAGCCACGATATGATGTTTGTTGTGCAAGCAGAATGTTATGGTCTCATTGCTGGTCTTCTGGAAGCCTCGAAGCGGGGATTCTCTCGGTTGGTGGTTGAAGGCAACTGCTTGATCGTCATCAATGTCTTGCGGGGCATTTCGCAGTGCCCGTGGGAGATCAAGATGGCGATTTTGGATGCCCTTGGCATTTGTCGATCTTTTGAGAGCATCTCTTTCGAGCACACTTTCAGGGAAGGTAACCGGGTAGCTGATCGGTTGGCATATCTGGGCCTATCCTCGTGCTTCATCGATGATGGTGATCCGACTGAGATTGCAAATTTTATCCGTTGGGACGCTACTGGGCGGTGGGTCAATCGCGGTTATCTTTCCACAATCCTTGCCTTGTATTGAAAAATTAGTCTGACCAACCGTTGTTTCAACATCTTACCTGTACGGCTTCCTACACATCAACTTAGACACCAATCAAACGAAGAATGCACCCCAAACAAAACCCTCCACGCGCTAAAAGAATGCGCCCCCAATCCCACCCGAAAAACCCTCATCCTCACCCATGGAATCCCAACTCCAATCTCCTTCCTCCTTCCTCAGTCCTTCAGATTGTGGCTTTCCTTGTCACGATCTATGGCTATTCAACCTCAATCTCCTTCTTCCTAAGGTATTCCTGGTCGTGTGGCCTTGGAATCGTAGCTTCTACCATGAGTTTGTAAAAAAATCAGCACCTTCATCATCATCCCATCACCTCACAGTTTCGAGTTGGGCCTTTTGCGTTGCTTTGTCTTTCATTTGTTCTACTTTCCCCAGTTCTCCCTCAACCCCAATCTTAAAGCCCTAATGATCAATCTCATTGTCCAAATCGCAATAAGTAGGTTTTCGATCGGCCTAAAAAAGAAAAAAGTCTTTCTTAATCACAATCGCTCTCTCATATTGAAGTTTCGGGGTTACAAGGATTTGAGGAAGAAGATGAAGTTTGGATGGTGGTTTTGGGGGTCGCTTTGGTCTCCGGAGCTCGGTGGCTTTCTCTCCGTCTGTTCTTTCTCTCCTTTGGTGGCTCTATGGTGGCCGCTCTATCCGCTTAACCATGTTCGATCTCCCTTGGCGCCTTGGGTGTGGTTGGCACTAGCCCTTCCTTTATCTGGTATGATCCCCAACCTCCTATCTCTCTATACATGTTTACTTGTATATATCTCCTAAATCTGGTACAACTTAATCAAAACTCATCACTCTATGGTGATACCAACCCACACATACCAACCACTGGAAAACCTTCGGGTGACACCCAACCACACTCATCACCTATGAGGAAACCTTGGAGTTTCCCTTAACCAAACTTCAACCCCTCCATATATTCCAATCGGATATTATGGATCAGGCTCTCAAAGCCTTTGTATTACAACATCAGTCTAATGACAGAGCCTTCTTGGGTCTGTCTATGTTTACTAAATTACATTCTCATACATAACCTTTTCTATGCTTATATTCTTTTTAAATGCATTGCATTAAGTCCACCAAAATCAACTGCACTTGTTACACTTTGCTTAACTTACTCTGGTTCCGGTTATATTCAACGTCGGATTGTTGTTTGCAAACTTTCGATTTGTATGCAGACCTGCATTTTTCTGAACTGGTTTAACTCTCATATATATCTAAACCATTCTTGCATCCACCACACAATTTCTTTGTACTATACATCAGTGATTACGAAGCTTGGGATGATGCTTGTCTTCTTAGCTTTACCTACATGCTTTACTCTAAACTACACCTTTAAGAACATGAATATCACTCACAACGTCGATACTCTATCGCATTCTACACTCATCTATTATGCCTATAATGACTCAAAAACCCACGGTGACAGCAATATGTGACACCTTAAAAAAATTGTTTCTACTCACATGTACTTTGCATTCTTGATGCTCACCCACTTTTCACGACAATATCTCCATAATTACTTATGCTCATTTTGCTTAAAACTAACAATGGAAACTTTGCTTTATCTTTTCTGTTCACTTGCACTTATTTGTTTTGGGACATTATCGACTAAATCTGATTTACTATGTTACCTTCTATGCTTCTTTCTGTCTTAGCTACTCACTTTCTTTGTACAGACCTAAACAATCTTTGAGTTTTGCTTTGATTGTTGAAGATCTAACCTGGTATGTACATCTCTCCCTTCTAAGTTGTCTAAATACTACTTCTCTCTCTTTCAACCTGGTATGTACACCCACTGGGAAGCTTAACAGCGACATCCACTCAAACAACACCAAAAATGGGAAGCTTAACAGCGACACCCACCCAAACAACACCAAAACAAGAAAGTTCTCTAGCAACACCCACCTCAATCGAACTCCTTCCAAGTCCTTTTGGGATAAGGATACAGGGAAAATTGATATCCAATTATTCTACTCTCCGCTATCTAAATTCAAAATCAATTTTAAAATAAAGACCGATTGCATCCTCCTTGTTCACCTTCTATTTCATAATGAAACTGTGACTATGACTAACATAACTCGAGAGAGCTTTTCCCTCGAGTCCCTGAATTCATTATGCACCTTGCAGAAACTCATTGACAAAGGATGTATGCTAGCCATCATCTGCTCTGCTACAACTGCTGTGTACACTCGGAGTTGCCTAACTTACATGGCCTGGTGTTGGTGCCGATACCAGTTCATGCTTACTTGTAACTCATCCATGCTATTACAATCTGTACATTGCCTAAAATACTTGATTTACACTCCCAAGATATCAACCACACTATATCACCATCTGCTTCCAATCTCTTATAAACTATATTACCATTTGCTCTTTGTATCTTATGAACTGTGTAACCTTATTCTCTTCATTTAAATTTTTTGACC
This sequence comes from Persicaria maculosa, assembly GCA_963922045.1. NCBI lineage: Eukaryota > Viridiplantae > Streptophyta > Magnoliopsida > Caryophyllales > Polygonaceae > Persicaria > Persicaria maculosa. The sequence continues at coordinate 33,498,637 of OY998259.1, read as the reverse complement.
CGGTGGTAGACATGGCCACGGGTCCGACCCGCCGGGTTGACAACCCAGGGAGGGTGACCATAACCCTGACCCGCGGTTCGGACGGGTCGACGGGTTAGGTGACCTGGCGGATCGGCGGGTCGGACTGCCGAGTAGGCCACGTGGCACCAAATCGGGTACCAAACGGGTTTTACGGGTCGACCCGCCAGATCAACCATTTTTTTTTAAATGGTTTTAAACCCAAACTAAAACTCAACTCAAGTCTTTCACCACACTTTCGAAATAGAAAGATTTAAGGTTGACAAAACATGGTATGTGGGAAAATATCTTCATTCCACTCCCATCATTTCATCACACTTTAGATGTGGGAAAGAAAAAGTTGGATTGTGGGAATGATGATCTATATATAGAGAAAATAGAGGTAATAGCCCACTTTCGATGTGGGACAGAAATATGAGATATGGAAGAAAATGTGAGAAATTGATGTTTCGACGAATCAAATTATACGATGTAAAATGTAATGTAATTAAAGTCTTTGAATTATATGGTGGAATATAATGTAATTTAAGTATTTGGATTATATGATGTAACATATAATATAATTAAAGTGTTTACCTCTTAGGATTTAATGAAATGAATAACACATGGTGATGAAACATCATGATACAATATATCAAGTTATGTTGGATTAATCTTTCTATTTAATTTAATTGATAGTTGTGTTGATCCATTAATCAATCATAAGTATTTTATTTTACTTGCATTATTATGTTAATTTCTTGATCAATGATTTCAAATCTAGGTTCATCTTCATTTAGATATGTTAAACTTTCTCGTTTAAAGTTGAATTAACCAAATGTTGTGTATACACTTAATGATGATGTTATTAAAATTACATACTTGGGTTGCTTGTTATGACATGAAAAGACACATTGAAAAAAGTATTGCCAATATTATATTTCATTCTTGTGCTTGAAAATCCGAAGTTCTATTTCATTATGAAAATAAACGAAAACTCGACATTAAGGATACTATACAAGTGTAACGGCTTTATCAATAACAATATTTGTATTATTTGAAATTATATCATAAAGACTCTTAACTTAGTATCATATAGAATGATATAGAATGATTTAATAGTGGATCCACCAAATAACACAAATGTTTAAGGTATTTTGTTGAACTTCACACTTTCTTGTTACACGTTCGTTATTTCTTTCATAATTGATAGGTAAAATATTTTTTTTAAAAATAATATTTATATAAAGTGTAGTACTAGTGTTTGTATATGATAAAAATTTATAAGTATGGATTGACATGAAAAAACCGAATGGTAGAGATTGAAGACATGGTGTAGTTTCTACCCTTGTTCTTGTCCCACATTGAAAACTAGAGGAAAGGGGGAAGGGTGCTAAGTCTATAAAAGGAGAAGCATGAGGTTCATTTGTCTCACATTGCCATTGCATATTAGTTTATATAATATTATAAATTATTCTAAGAATAATTTATATAATAATTATAAATTTATTTTATTAAAAATAAATTTTTCAAAAAAAAAATATTTTAAAATGGCGGGTTGACCCGGCGGGTCGGACCCTCCGGGTCGACCCGTCGGGTCACGGGTTATCTTTTCCCCGACCCTAACTCTGACCCTCAACCCGAGCCGACCCTCAGACCCGTGGACCCTGACCCGTCGGGTCACTGACTCGGTGGGTCCCGGGTTGACCCGCCCGACCCGTGACTCGTGGCCATGTCTACCCGGTGGTACTATTTGGTTAAAAATGTCACCAAACAATACCTTAATACTATTGCTAGTTTGAATGAAGTTGATTCGGACTCGGCATTAACAAAAGGCAATCTTGTAAGATTGATAGAAGTATAATACGAAAAGGGAAGGCACGAGCTACATCCCAAACCAGTCATCATAGTACTTACCCAGTCTTACACAAACACGTCAAATGAAGATCAGTTATTGGAATATTAGAGGTCTCAACAAAAGAAACATATGGACCCAGATAGAATCAACCTGCAGAACTGAACACATCAAAATATTAATGGTAACAGAAACAAAACTTCAACAACCACCCAAGGACAATTACTGGAGAAAACCGGGCTTCGATAAAATGCATTTCTCTCCTTCAAACGGGCTTGCTGGAGGTCTTTGCCTCCTTTGGAAGGACTCCCAACTTCAAAACGAAACATTTAAGGTGACAAGTTTGGATAACAGAACAATAAAAGCCATATATCAAAACCACACACTAAACATATAAATCACAATCTTCTTTGTATATGCCTCGGCTATCGAAGGCGAAAAACAAGAGTTTTGGAACACAATGTCAACTCAAGTCAGAAATACAATTGGCCATGTAATAATAATTGGCGATTTAAACGAGATTCTTGAACCAAGCGACAAATTGGGTGGGAATCCACCGTCCATGGGGAGATTCACACGAATCAAGGAGTTGATCACAACTCATAACCTAATTGATGCTCCGACTTTTGGGAACAAATATACATGGAGGAAGAGGCAGCAAGGAAATGAATATATTTTTGAAAAATTGGACCGAGCACTAATCAGCTATAGTCTACTATAATATTTCCCAAACCTATGCACCAAAAATCATGCTTTTATCAAATCAGATCATTCCCAAATCACGCTAGACCTGATGGATAACCAGAGACCCAAGCTTCAACCTTTCAAATTTGAAATGGCCTGGACTACGAGGCCAGATTTTGAAACTCTGGTTCGTGGTCCTTGGCGAATTGATCCTCCAGGTTCTCACATGTTCAAATTAACCAAGAAACTTCAGGAAGTCAAAAGGAAGAGCAAACTATGGAGCAAAGTAACATTCGGAAACATTTTCCAGCAAATAAACTTAGTGGAGCAAGAATTACAAGATTTGCAGATCAGACTTTGTAACTCCTACAATCACAACTTAGACACCAAAATAAGAAGGCTATCTGCTAAACATGCCACACTATGAAATTATCAACAAAAATACCGGTGACAAAGAGCGAAACAGAACCATATTAAATCAGTAGATGCCAACACGAAATACTTTCATAGAATAGCTACGGGAAGAAGGAACAGAAACATCATCAAAAATATCCAAACCACGGCCGGGCTCAGCCTCACAAATGAAAAAGATATCCGTGAAGTCATTAAAAATGATTTCATTGACAGATTCACACAAGATCAAAGACAACGATCACCCAACAATTTACTTAATCTCATAGGAAATGAAGTAACAAGAGAAGACAATGAATGGCTGACAAGGCCAATCTCAAACTCTGAAATAAAAAATGTAGTATTTGGTCTGGCAAATGATAAATCTCCTGGCCCAGATGGCTTCCCGGCTGGCTTCTTCAAAAAATACTGGCACATTATTGAACCATCTGTGATTAAGGCTGTGAAAAGCTTCTTTCTTAGCGGAAGAATCTTGAAACAAACAAACCATACCTTTATAGCATTAATACCAAAATGTGATAATCCTACAAAAACATCCCAATATAGGCCAATTAGTCTATGCTCAACAACATATAAAATCATTGCAAAAATTCTGGCTGGCCGACTAAAAAAAATTATACCCAAAATCATCATCCCAATATAGGCCAATTAGTCTAGTTTTTCATGCACTTAAAGAATATTGAGGTGTGGATACATGAATTGCTATTCCGTGGGGCTGCAGAGTTGAGTTTTCTATTGCTTGAGGACAAGCAAAGGTTCAAGTGTGGGGGAATTTGATAGAGCATATTTAGTGTTGCATAATAGATTGCATTTAGTATAATTTAAGTGTGAATATTGCATATATTTAGCCGCATTTACATTATCACTTGTTGAGTTAGAAGAGGCAGAATCTACATGATTTTATGGTTTATTTCAGGTAAAGTAGATTGGAGGTGAAATGAATTTGAAAAGAGCGAAAACAAGCTAAAGAGATACATAGGAGCTGCTGAAGTAACAAAGGAAGAAGTTCGGAAGAGTCGCAGGCCGCCCCACAGGATCGCTGGCCGCCCCGCGGCTCGAAGGCAGAAACGGAGGACTTCGCTGATCGCCGGCCGCCCCGCGGCCCGTGCAGAAACTGAACATTAATTCTGGATTTTATTTAGGGTTTTGGTCTAAGTTATTTGGCCGACTTTATAAAGACTATTTAAGGCTTTTCTAGTTATTATTTTCATTCACCTTATGCACATTATTCCATTGTTGAGAGCGCCGTTGAGCATGAGCAACTAAACTCTCAAGGTTTCGCCTACAGTTTGGATCTTTGATTGTTGAACTGTGAGTTTCTTAATCTAGTTCTTATTCCTATTGCAATGTTTTTACTTCTTTGTGCTTAATTGCTTGAATGTATTTTATTCTCTCTGGCATGGCCGACTAGTTAGAGTAGATTCATTCAATTGCTAGGGTTTTGTAGATTCCTCGTAGCGAACCTTAACCCAAGTGGCAATCATATCCCTTTAGGACTCGTAGGGCTAATTGGATGTGTAGGAAGTTGAATATATGTTAAATATTGACTCGTAGCTTGATATTGCATGTACCTTGGTTAATTCATATTCTTAATGCTATCTCTAAGTTAAATCTTAACTGTGTTAGGGTTATTTAGAGATAAGGGTTGCTAGGACTCGTAGGACTAGTAATTTACATAAGATCTGGACAAGGACATTGATAGGAAAAGACAAGAACTAGAGGCTGAAACAAGGATCGAATTCATCAATCGAAGTGATAAATTATAGGTGAACCTATTTCTCTCCACTGCATTCTACAATCTATTTACTTTGTTTGCTTACTTCCGCTTTAATAAAAGGCAGATCTTTTCACACCAAAAACCCCCATATTCTTACTAGCGATTAGAATTGATACTTGAATTGAATAGATTTTCCTGTGGATCGATCTCTTGCTTACACACTATACTAATTGTGAGTTTGAGTATTCTTTGGCAAGAACAACGACAGGTTTTCCTCTTGTCAAATTTGGCGCCGTTGCCGGGGACATCTTATTGAATTCTTGTGTTGTTTTAATTGCTAATCTTGGTGTGGACCACCTATATGGTCCACACTCATGCTACTAACTCATCTTTATCGTCTTTAGATTCAGAGATTGAGAGGACTCTCTCTAGATTGAGGCGAGAAGCTCGTGATCACTTTCGCGAGTTACCTTTCGATCAAGAAGAAGAAGAGAGTGAAGAGATGGCTAACGATGATAATCGAACGTTGAAGGAGCTCACAACACCAAACTTAGCCCAACAACCATTGGCTATCGTGTTCCCTGAACTTGATGAAGGTGTCAATTTTGATTTAAAGTCTGGGGGGTTCATCTCTTACCAAAATTCCATGGGTTGAGTGGTGAGGACCCCCACAAGCACTTGTCTGAGTTCCATACTGTCGTGGTGGGAATGAAACCAGGCAATGTCATGGAGGAGCAAATCAAGTTAAGGGCATTCCCCTTCTCGCTTAAGGACACTGCTAATGAGTGGTTCTACTAATTGCCACCAGATAGTGCAACAACATGGATACAGTTGAAGCGTCTCTTTCTGGAAAAGTACTTTCCTACAACCAAGTTGAATAGTCTGAAAAAGGAGATCAACAGCATTGACCAGCAGGCTACAGAGACACTCTATGAGTACTTTGAGCGCTTCAAGAAGCTTTGCTCTAGTTGCCCTCACCATGGTTTCTCAAAGAAGGATTTAGTGCTCTTTCTATTCAATGGATTGCTTGACGAGGAGCGCAAGATGGTGAACTCTGCCTGTAGAGGCAACATCTTGAACAAAACACCCAATGCTGCTTGGGAGGTATTTTCAGAGTTTGCTGATGGCTCTAGACAATTCAGCAAGGGACTTCATGCTAGAGGGGTACTCGTCGTTGACTCCTCAACTTCCGCATTACATAGCGATGTGGCTGAATTGAAGGATATGATGAAGAGGTTCATGCTACAAGGAACCCCACAACAACTTAAGGCATGTGGCATTTGCGCTGATCTTTATCACCCAACGGACACTTCTCCAATGCTGCAAGAGCCAAATGTAGAGTTTAATGTCATGGGGAACTTTGTTCCTCAGCGACCCAGGTATGGTAACTATGTTAATCCCACTACTAGAATTTTGTTATTTAACATCGGCGGATTAACATCATCCAGAAAAACCTGCCATGTTAAATAATTTTTTAACATCGGTTTATAAATTTATGATGTTAAAAATAAAATAGATATCACCCTATACTTTAGACCGATGTTAAATATTAGTTTTAAAATATTTTATAAAAAGCACGGAATGAAATTATGAATTAATTTGAATACCCGCCCACGAGTTACCTCATTGTATCCAACCCTCTCTTCATTTCAGCCCAAGGGCTCCACATTCTCTCTCCTCTCTCGCTGGAGCGAACGCCCCATCTCCATCTCAAATCTACCCCATTTCCAGCATCTCCATCTCCAAAGCCTTGTTTGTTGTCCGGCAGCGAGGACGACGCCTAGCGATTTTTGTTCCCTCTCGCTTCAATTGAATGAATCCATGGCCGAGTGCTCGTCGGGGACTGGTTCCACTGCCGTCGCCGCATCTTCATCTTGATCGATGGCTTGGGCAGATGAGGAGCGGAGGACAGTGGGCTGGTGGCGCTAGAGATGCGACGGCGACGACAACGAATTCAAACAGACCCCAAATCTCTCCCTCTCTCTCGCACAGCATTCCGTAACCCTAGATCTCTCCCTCTCCCACCATGGATCCTTACAAGGTTTGTTGCTCTCCGCCGACGCTGATCTATTCTTTGGAGATCTCGTGTCTTTGATTCGTTGTTTGATTTGGTTGCAGTTTCGCCCTTCAAGCGTCACGATTCCCCCTACTGGACCGCAAACTCCGGCGCACCTGTCTGGAACAACAACTCTTCCTTGACTGTTGACCCCCGAGGTATTTGCTTTCCTCTAATCTTATCAGGATTTCGTATGTATTCCTGAATTTTCGCTTTTATTGAATGGATTGCTCTTTTGATCTTATTTTGTTGGCTGCGTTGTGGTTTGATTTGAGAAATTGAACTGGAAAAACGCTTGGTTGATCTTTTGCCCTTTCCTATCGGTTGTTTCAATAACTCCTTGATGTAGGCATGTTTTGGGATAGGGCCTGCACGCCTTCAGTTTGGAGAGTTGTTTACTGTGTGAAGCCTGGAAAGGGAGTTCTAAGATACTACTTTATTGTATTTTTCCACATTTGAGCTAATCAAGCTAGCTATGTGGGATGTTTTTGGTCAATTTCCTGCAAACTGACTAGTCATTTACCCTGTGAATTGTGCTGTTAAGATGTAACCTTACCTGTCTGTGTAATGCATCAGCTCAATTTCTTAATGAATTGAACTTGTGAATTATTTATCAATGCAACCTTTAATAAAATGAGCAGTATGGATTCTCTAGCTGAATCTGATATTTCTGGCTGCTATTATAATCTCATACATGGATGTTATTTACGATTTGCAAGTATTGTGTGTGTAGTGGCTAGTGCATGGCAATGTACTCCCTCCGTTTGTTTTTAAGTGTTGTTTAGTACTCACACGTTTTTTAAGGATGATAAAGAAGTTGATGTTTTATAGTTTTCATCATTCTCAAAAAGAGTGTGAATAATATTATAATAGTAAACAACACTTGAAAACAAACAAGAGGAGTATTGTTCAAATGCGCCAGAAGTTTCTTGTGGATTTTATGTTTTTAAAATAATAATTCTGCATGAGTTCTTTTTGTGTCATTTTTGTATCTGTATCTCAAGGAATGTTAAGTTGACCATTTCCATGTTAAGCCTCTCTAGTCTAATAAGTTGAAGTTGCTGATTTTATGCCATATATTTTCAGAGTTGCCTCCAGAGTTGGTTCTATTTAAGTGGACTTGTATTGTCTTTTTCTTGGCATGTTTGTCTGTAGCTGTTGTCACCATTCCTTAGCTACTGCTTTGGTCATTTTCCATTTTTCCCCCCATGTTGATTATGATATTTTCCATCTAGTTGCCCTTCTTGTCTATATTCAGAATAAACTTTACGTGTTTGTTATGATTTCAGAGTTGAATGTAATCTTGACGGTATTCTCGTCTGCTGTGTCTGGGACAGGCCGCTATTGTTAATTCACAAACTCTTGAAGAGGTTGCCATGCTAGAAAAGGTAAATCATTTTCAGCCCTAATTTGTTACCTAGTTCTTTTTATTAATTTGAAATTTTGCTTGTTTGAGCATTTTTAGGCTTTTAGCATCTCCCTGTATTTTGGAGGATTGTCGAAACTCAATGCTAAACCCGAAGTAGATCGTTAATTACTATTCAACAGTCAACTTCCAAGAATTGACCATATTGAATTTGTTCTTGCTAAACTAAGCAAGGTTTTGAGATATACTACATGGCAAAATTATCTCCATGTTCATCCCAAATGAAATAAAAGCAACAGTGAATTTGGGTGTTAATGATGAATTCAGAAAAATAAAAAAAAAATCTTATGATCTTTCCCCTCATATTCCAAAGTAAAATACAGTAGTTCTTTATCAAAAAGTAGTCATCTGAGGGGGGTGTCATCTCAAGAAGTTGCAGTTTAGACAGGCTGTTTTCTACGGTTTCTGGTCTTGGTAGATTTGTAGGTTAACTATCTCCATGCTAATATCATCATATTTGTAGGTATTATAGAGGTTAATCCTTTTCCTCACAAATCTACCAAGACCAGAACTTTTCCAAAACTCATTGACAAGATCGTCACATCAGTAAACAATGCCGAAACTTTACAGATAAGTATGTATTGCTTGTTAGTTGTTACCACAATATCAAAGGATAAATTTTATTTCCACAGAACTTTTCTCCTATTGTTTTTAACCTTAGTTCTATTATATGGCTACTTGGGTATATATTAACTCTCCATGAAATGCCCACACTTACAATACATTTTATTGTCTAGCTGCACCCTTTTTATTCAAGATGAATCCATAGAATCATTAAATGGTCTTACTTTGACTTTTCAAACGTTAACAATGAATCAATGATGATATGCTTTGCTAAAGTAACCTTAGGATACTTTCCTTGATAACGATTCAAGTAAAATATGGGACCTTTTAGTGGCTTGCCTAAAGGATTAATCCACTTTCTTTCTTTCATCAATCTGTCATAACTGGACTAAAGATGAACAACTCTTGTTTTTTCTTACTTTCCTTTCCTCCTGCTAAATTTCTAAAAGGGATTTGGGCTGAACATTTATAGTTGGCTATCTTTATATTCCTAAGAACACCTTCACAATGATATAAGAGTTTACATGCAATTTGTTATTAGTGGGTCGAGTGGTCGACTGATAAGAGATCTACGGTGACATGTTCTTTTAACACCTAAACATTGGTATCTATAGATTAGAATTCAGATTCTTAATAGAGTTTAAATGCAATTTATATGCATGACTTTATATGAAATCGTCGTAACCTTGAAAGATATTCTTAATAGATTAGAATTCATATTCTTTTTCTTCTAGAATTTTGATGGTTAAGAGACAATATTACAAGGAGTTCTGACCGAAACTTTCCTTGAGAGGCAGCGACTTTGTTACAGATGCACTGGGAATGGCATCAGAACTTATAAGCACCTTTCGATTCTCACTTTGCCTTAATGCCACTTATTGTTCAGTAGGCGCTTATAGAGTTGACTGATCTCTGTTCTCCAATTATAGACTAATGTGTTGCCTCCATTTGTGCTGTTTGCCCAAGTATTTGCAGCCATGTTAACTGCAGCCTTGACTGGTTCTTTATATGATAAGGCACTTGCCTTTTGCTATTTAGTTTATTCCCTTGTTTCTTTGCTTTTTGAGAGTTGATTTCTTGGCGGTCTGTTATTAGTTATTGTTATTACTTATTTCCTAGTTGGAGATGTACCTTATTTATATGAAAAATTCATTTTCCTTTATTGATTTCACTTGATTTTATTATTGATAATTTAAAGCCCCTTAGCTCAATCACTAATGTTATTAATGTTATTGATTCACTTGATTTCATGAATCCTAAGCTGGAATTTTACTAATGTTACCCTTGATCTGCTCATTCATATGGATTCTTTTCTTGAAATGATGTATTTTCCAGCATGCATATGTTTGTGTTCATTACATCATGTTAGTTAACTAGGCATATAATCATGTGATTTACATTTGCCTAAATTTCTATTTTTAGTGTTTTGTTTCTAGCTATTGGTTATGAATCTAAATCATGTTCATTTTGCTATTATGTAAGAACATTTTATCTAATTTAAAGCCTATTAGCTCAAATGGTAGAGCGTTGTGTTCAAGGACAAAGATGTGGGTTCAAATCCCGCATAGGCTACGATAATAATAAAAAAAAACTACAAATACTCCATTTAACATCAGGTAATAGTCGATGTCTTTCAAAAAAAAAATCGATGTCTATGTTGGTGATGTAAAAAGTCAAAACTATTTAACATCGGGTAATAGCCGATGTCTTTGTATGTTATGATATCGGGTATATTTTATAATCGATGTTATAACATATCAAAGACATCGGATTTAAAAATATAGTCGATGTTATAACATATAAAGACATCGGCTATTACCCGATGTTAAAAAGTTTTGACTTTTTACATCACCCACATAGACATCGATTTTTTTTCTGAAAGACATCGGCTATTACCCGATGTTAAATGACAAAATTCTAGTAGTGTCCCAATCAATATAATAATAACTATAATGCAGGTTACCAGGGGTATGGATATGGTAATAACCAAGCCCCTTTCAATCCACAAGGAGGACCCCATTTCAGATCTCAACAACAATTTGATGCCAGACAGAGAGGACCTCCACCAACTGATGATCAATCCAATGAGGATCCTATCAAAGCTCTCACAAAGATCGTCCTGGGTCAAGCTGAGCACCAAAAGAGACAAGCTGAGCACCAAAAGAATTTGGAGAAGCAAATTAGCCAATTGGCTCAATCGCTGAGCGAAATGCAGACGAAGGACTCAGGAAAGCTACCATCTCAAACGGTGGTGAACCCCAAGGAGAACGTCAGCGTTGTGACGCTAAGAAGTGGTAAGGAACTGATTACCACTCCCTATAATAATACTAACATAGAGGATTTTGAAACAGGTACGAACGAAGAAGAAGAAGAGGTTCGCAATCGCCGGCCGCCCCGCGGCACCCCTGAGCCGCCCCGCGGCCAAGGCGATTTTGACGATGCAGAAATCGCCGAGCCGCCCTGCGGCCAAGCCCAGCCGCCCCGCGGCCCCTCCAGTAACTCATCTGACGGGTATGTTCGACCTGATTTCCCCCCTCTTAATTCTTTTAAACCTGTTCCTCCCTTTCCTGAAGCACTCAGAGACACAAAAAGACCAGACAATGACAAAGAGATCTTTGAGACGTTCAGTAAGTGCGAGGTAAACATCCCCTTACTCAATCTGATTAAAAGTATTCCTCGTTATGCCAAATTTCTCAAGGAACTTTGCACAATAAAGAGGAATCAAAAGTTGAAGGGGAAGCAGAAAATTAAGGTAAGTGAACATGTGTCTGCTGTGTTTCAAAAGCGTCTGCCTAAGAAGTGTAGTGACCCTGGCATGTTCACAATCCCATGTGTGATAGGTGAAACTAAGTTTGATAAAGCTTTGTTAGACTTGGGTGCATCTATTAATGTTCTACCTTATTCTCTGTATGAATAATTGGGTTTAGGACCTTTGCATTAGAGTAGAGTGGTGATTCAATTAGCGGACCGATCAAATGCTTTTCCTAGAGGCATAGTTGAGGATGTTTTAGTTATGGTTGAAAATTTAATCTTTCTTGCTGATTTCTTTGTTTTAGACATGGAGCATGGTAACCAAGAGGCTCCTATTCTCCGAGAAATGCCCTTTTTTAAGACTGCTAGAACAAAAATTGATGTGTATTCTGGTTCTTTCACTATGGAATTCGATGGTGAGAACAAAAATTGATGTGTATTCTAGTTTTTCATGCACTTAAAGAATATTGAGGTGTGGATACATGAATTGCTATTCTGTGGGGCTGCAGAGTTGAGTTTTCTATTGCTTGAGGACAAGCAAAGGTTCAAGTGTGGGGGAATTTGATAGAGCATATTTAGTGTTGCATAATAGATTGCATTTAGCATAATTTAAGTGTGAATATTGCATATATTTAGCCGCATTTACATTATCACTTGTTGAGTTAGAAGAGGCGGAATCTACATGATTTTATGGTTTATTTCAGGTAAAGTAGATTGGAGGTGAAATGAATTTGAAAAGAGCGAAAACAAGCTAAAGAGATACATAAGAGCTGCTGAAGTAACAGAAAAAGAAGTTCGGAAGAGTCGCAGGCCGCCCCGCGGCTCGAAGGCAGAAACGGAGGACTTCGCTGATCGCCGGCCGCCCCGCGGCCCGTGCAGAAACTGAACATTAATTCCGGATTTTATTTAGGGTTTTGGTCTAAGTTATTTGGCCGACTTTCTAAAGACTATTTAAGGCTTTTCTAGTTATTATTTTCATTCACCTTATGCACATTATTCCATTGTTGAGAGCGCCGTTGAGCATGAGCAACTAAACTCTCAAGGTTTCGCCTACAGTTTGGATCTTTGATTGTTGAATTGTGAGTTTATTAATCTAGTTCTTATTTCTATTGCAATGTTTTGACTTCTTTGTGCTTAATTGCTTGAATGTGTTTTATTCTCTCTGGCCTGGCCGACTAGTTAGAGTAGATTCATTCAATTGCTAGGGTTTTGTAGATTCCTCGTAGCGAACCTTAACCCAAGTGGCAATCATATCCCTTTAGGACTCGTAGGGCTAATTGGATGTGTAGGAAGTTGAATATATGTTAAATATCGACTCGTAGCTTGATATTGCATGTACCTTGGTTAATTCATATTCTTAATGCTATCTCTAGGTTAAATCTTAACCGTGTTAGGGTTATTTAGAGATAAGGGTTGCTAGGACTCGTAGGACTAGTAATTTACATAAGATCTGGACAAGGACATTGATAGGAAAAGACAAGAACTAGAGGCTGAAACAAGGATCGAATTCATCAATCGAAGTGATAAATTGTAGGTGAACCTATTTCTCTCTACTGCATTCTACAATCTATTTACTTTGTTTGCTTACTTCCACTTTGATAAAAGGCAGATCTTTTCACACCAAAAACCCCTATATTCTTACTAGCGATTAGAATTGATACTTGAATTGAATAGATTTCCCTGTGGATCGATCTCTTGCTTACACACTATACTAGTTGTGAGTTTGAGTATTCTTTGGCAAGAACAACGACAGGTTTTCCTCTTGTCACTGCAGCAACTCAAAAAACCACTATCCATAATGAACTAGAAATTCAATACACAACAAACTTAGGAACTTATTTAGAATGTCCTATTATCAGTGGCCGCACAACGAAAGAGGCCGCACAACGAAAGATGACTTTAAAGAGTTATTAAGCACTACCAAGGCCCAACTAAACAAATGGAAGGCTAGCTGTCTCTCGCAAGAGGGTCGGTGTACACTAATCAAAATAACACTTTCAGCAAAACCACTACACCTAATGCAATGCTTCCTGCTACCCAAATCAGTACATGTGGAATTAGATAGGATTAACAGGAATTTTTTATGGAATAAAGGACCTTCACACAAACCGCTTATAAGTTGGTTTGAGATCTGTAAAACAAAAGCAAATGGGGGCTTAGGCCTTCGAAAATCAGAGGACATGAATCAGGCATTACAATTGAAGCTGCTTTGGAAAATCCTTGCGGAGCCTTGCAACCCATGGGTTTCCATAATAAATGAAAGGGAAAACTAATTAAAATACCACCACCTTTGGGGGTATGGTAAAAATATATCCTCAACTTTTAAAAGTAATAAAAATATCCCGACCTTTGATAGTAGTGGTAATATATTATCACGGGTTTACTCACTGGTCAAAAATGCTGACAAGACATTCTACGTTGATTTTTTACAAGGGTTTTTTTTTTGAACGGTTTCCTTAGAAAAAAAAATAAAGAGTTGGACCGGCTTCATACACCACGTCTTTTCCTCTCTCCTATCTTTTTTCGTGATCGTCTCTTGAGCTGTCTTCCGGTCTTCCAGACAGCTCATAGTTCCTCTTCAATGACAGTCTTCCTCCCTCGTGGTCGGCTATCTTGAGCTGTCTCTCTAACATCTTCTTCCTCTGTGATTCGTTCACGGACTTAGCTGAATAAGTTTTTTTTCCCTCTTTTTTGTTGCTGTTGTTTTCGGTTTATTTTTTGTTGTCGGTTTGGTGTTAGGAATAGTCGTGTTGTGTTAATTTGAGGCAATTTTGACTGGATTAGTTGCTTGGTTGAATCAATTTCGTTTTTTCGGGTTTAATTTTGTTGGCGGTGCATTTTTTCCCTAAGAAAACCGTTTAAGAAAACTCGATTTTAGTACTAATTTGTAAAAAGGCTTCCACTCAAGCTGCCTTGTCAAAAACAAAATCAACGTAGGTTGTCTTGTCAGCATTTTTGACCCACGAGAAAACTCGTGGTAATATGTTACCACTACCCTCAAAGGTCGGGATATTTTAATTACATTTGAAAGTTGAGGATATATTTTTACCATACCCCCAAAGGTGGGTGTATTTTAATTAGTTTTCCCTAAATGAAAAGTATCTAAAAGGACAAAGCATACTACATTACCACAAGAAAAGCGGCGCCTCTTGGCAATGGACCCAATTAACCAAACTTATACCGCTATTAAAGGAAGGAATCAGATGGTAGATTGGTAGTGGTGATAACATTAATTTCTGGACGGAGACACCCCCCTCATTAACTTAATATCTGACGTTCATCAAATAAACATAAATACCAAAATCCAACAATTTCTGACAGACAACAAGACTTGGGATGTAGGGAAACTGCAAGACACAGTAAAAGACACTATACCCAATGACATAATTGAATCCATCCTCACAGTTCCGATACCCAAACACATACATATAGATAGGTTGTACTGGAAATGGAGCCGTAACGAATGGTTCTCTACTAGCTCAGCAATCGAAATGATCAATGCAGGGAAAAATCATCAAAGGTCTGATATGAGCTAGATCTGGCATATTGATGCACCATCTAAAATAAAAACTTTTATTTGGAAGATCACCAAGAACGGAGTGCCCACGTCGGCTAGACTTGCATCTCGTGGTTTTGGCATTCCAACTAATTGCACACAATGCGATTCACACTATGAAGACCTCACTCACCTACTATGGACCTTCCCGGTTTCGCAAAACGTTGTTACATGGATGGATCCATCTCTATTTGTCACTATAAACACGAGCTTCACACAAGGAACTGACCTAAATGACACCATATAGCAAATCAAAAGTAAAATAGGAATGGATCGATTCACTAAGCTCGCCTTTGCTTGGTGGAGCATATGCTACTTTTGGAACAAAACACTGTTCGATAACGTTAAACCCGACCCAAGGAGTATCTTATCCTTCGCAAAAGAACAATTATTCATGTGGAAATCGACAAAAAATCTAGATGAAGGTGCGGAGGTCCAACACAAAGGGAATCGACATCCAGTAACAAGACCTGATAAAAAAATGAGTAAGGCTAAATGGGTCCCTCCGAAACCCGGGAATCACAAGTTAAATTTCGACAGTGCTATGGGATCATCTGGGCAAGGATCCTATGGATTTATCATCAAAAACTATAAAGGTGAACCAATATACTATGGGGCTGGGCCTTCTCCTTTCACCTCTGTCTCAGGCAAGTGTTCTAAATATCGGATATATCGGCCGATATATCGGCGATATATCGGGGATATTTAGAACACGATACGATATCAGGATATCAGTTGCCTTATATCGGTCAACGCTATTTATCGGTCGTTGACCGATATATCGGTCATTATCGGTCAATATCGGTTGGCTTATGTCATTTTTGCTTTTTTTTAATGGAAAACTAAAAAAAAAGGCAACATCTGAGAAATCCCCAAATCGGTAGTCCAACTTCCAAACCCTAGCTTGCGATTTGCGAAGGCCGAAGAGGTGAACAACCACGCGAGACCTGCGGCTTCTTCTCTGGCTGGCCTGGTGCTTCCTCTCCGGCGAGACCTGCGGCTTCCCCTCGGCGGCCAACACTTCCTCTCCGGCGGTCCCTACTGCGTCCTCTCCGACTCTGCAGTACGTGTGCGAGTGCAGCGAGCCAGCGAGTGCGGTTCTTCTCTCCGACTGTGTGACTGTGCGCC
This sequence comes from Persicaria maculosa, assembly GCA_963922045.1. Classification (NCBI taxonomy): domain Eukaryota; kingdom Viridiplantae; phylum Streptophyta; class Magnoliopsida; order Caryophyllales; family Polygonaceae; genus Persicaria; species Persicaria maculosa. Next base: position 33,482,492 of record OY998259.1, on the reverse strand, counting down.
TGTCCGAGTCTCAGCCTCTCCGGCCTCCCTTGATCTTCTCTGGCCTCCTCTGATCATCTCCGGCCTCCACTGATCCTCCCAGGCCGCCTCTGTAGACTGCACACATTCAAGGTATGTCGGGCTACTTTTTTCGGTTGATTTTCTTCTGATTTTGGGAGCAATTTGGAACACCAGTATGTGTATTTGTGTTGTGGACTTGTGGTTGTGTACTTGTGGTCATTAGTCTACCCGATTTCTTTAGAGATCGAAGGAGATAATCTTACGATCATTAACAGCCTCAAAGGTGTTGGACAACCAACGAGTGACTTTGAAATGATTGTCTCAGACAGTCTAGTCACGCTTGACTTTTTCAATTACATAGAGATTTGTCATGTTTATTGGGAAGCTAACCGCCTTACGGACCGTTTATCGCACCTAAACGTTGCTTTCCATAGCCTTTTGGCACCCGACGACTCCACGCTTCGTGATTTCATTCTTTCGGATGCTCTGACCTCCTATGGCTTGTCCTATCAGCCAAATTTTTGTCGTTTAAAAAAAAAACATCTTACCTGTACAGTACGGAAACGGCTGCCTATATAGCCCTGGTGAAGAAGTTTGTGGCTCGAATCACAGAGTGGATAATACACCAGATAAACCCAAACCCACTCAAATCGCAGTTTGAAAATTGAACACTGTAATCGTTTTTCTCGATTGAATTGGATGGAGACCTCTACCAGCGAAGGCAGCGGCGGAGGCGGGATCGGCAAGACAGCACCGGCTTCCAAGCCTCTGATACAGATGCCGTCGGTTCTGCCGCAGCGACCTCCGGGGAAGAACAAACCGGTTGTCTACAGATCCGTACCCACAAGAATCGTGACCGTCGACGCCTCCGATTTCAAGTCCGCGGTCTGGCAGTATACGGGGTTCGCCTCCGATGATATCGCGGACGCTTCATCTACAATGCTCCCAGGTGCCGTCAATTTCTCTCCCACTCCCTCCCCTATCTTCGATTTCTCGGCCTTTTTTTATTCTTGTTGAAGAGCAGATAGTTGCTAGGGTTAGTGGATTAATACATCCCGCTTAAGACTGATCTCGGAAGCTGAAAGGGGGCTAATTGATGCTCTGAACTTGGTAGCTGAAGTCTGAATTACTTCTGGTTTTGAGTTCGAAGATGTTTGATTGATCATCTTATGCTAAAGTGCTAAACCTTGAGAAATTTAAAGCACGTCCTTATGCATCCGATGAAGAAAATTCAGATGAAATAACGAGACATTGTCAAGTTTTGAAGGGCTTGTAAGGTTAGTGGTGGCTTTCACAAGTACAGAAACATGAAGTGATAAACAGCTTCCCGTCATAGATACAAAGAAAGCTCTGTAATTGATTGAAGATATAGGGGGAAAAGGGTTTTTTAGGTCGACAACACTCAAATCTATGTTTCTTTTGAGGGGCAAACAACTCCGATCACTTGGAGAAACAGTTACCCTGTGTATATGTATGTTATTAATTGTCAAAAGTATTGCAGTAGTTAGAAAATGCTGGATATTTTTCAGCAATTCCTAATATTTAGTCAGATACCCGTACAGGTACACCATACCATGTTTCTACGCAGGAGGATCAGGAGTTGAAGGTTGTCCCTATGACCCCTTACCAGAAAAATATGGATAGCAATTCTCTTTCCTTGATTGACATGAGTGAAGATGACTTGGGTACTGCAGGCATTTTTAGGCAAGATCTGCCCAATGCTCTGGTACAGGCTGCTTTCCTTTTAGTTTTAGATTTTGTTAAATGCATTCGACGCGATCTCAAAGGCTTCTCCCAACCCAATTTTCTTTATTCACAATGTTGTCACTGGGAGGGATTTACCATAATTGCATAATGAAGATATAGCTTATTGGTAGAGTTGTTTTCCCCGACTTTATAGATGGAATTGATGAAATATTGGCCAATAAAAGTGGAGATCTCTTCCCATATCAAATCGTTTCTTTTTATTTTTTGTGCAAGGATTTTGCGAAATCTACTCGTCTACTGGATTCAGATCGGCTGCTAAAAGGTAGTACCATGAAGAAAATGAATGAAGGTTTGTCAAAAGACAGAATCCCAAAGATATTTCAGGATTGCAGCTCCATCTTCTTTCTTCTACCTCGAGAATACGAGTTTGAGAGAGAAACCCTCATTCAACTTTGGATGGCTGGGGGATATGTCATGGATGAGCTCATGGGATATGAATATTTCCATTATCTCTTAAGCGAAGAATACCTCTCATGCTCCGGAACAAACTTCGTGACCAGAAAGGACAGATACCGAATAAACATCAAGAAGATCAAGGACTTGTTAGATTGCCAAAGAGATAATGGTAACTTCTATCTCAAATGGGAGAGTGAATGTCAAGAGATTACCAAGTCCACCAAAATTCAGCATGTATCCCTGGTGTGCAATGATATTGATGCATCTATTTTTCAAACACTCCAGCAATTCAGCGAGTTAAGAACTCTTCTTTTCCTTCGTGAGTATGGTGACAAAGTCACACAGATTCCATATTACTTCTTTCAGAGCTGTAAGAAGCTACAAGCATTGGACCTGAGTAGAACCCATATAAAGAAGTTGCCAAGTTCCGTGGGTTGTATGAGTCGCCTTTGCTGTCTTGACCTTTCTTGGACCCTTATTGAGTGGTTGCCTGATATAGTTTGTTCCCTTGAAGAACTCCAGGTATTGAAACTCATGGGTTGTTCCAAACTCCGTGGGCTACCAAGGCAGCTGAAAAAGCTTACTAAACTTCGACATTTGGAAGTTGATGTTCTCCGTCAGTTAGCCACCATCCCTAGAGGAATAGGGGCTCTTGTAAACCTTCGTACCCTGCCAGCATTCTTGGTTGGTACCGAAGATGGATGCAAGATCCAAGAGTTGAAAGCAATTAATAACCTCACCGGAGACTTTTGCATTGCCATGTTGGAAAATGTGGGCAATGTAGAGGAGGCAAAGGAAGCAACTTTGAACAAGAAACAACACCTTAATAAATTGGAGCTGAGATGGACTGCATCTCAATTTTCGAGGACCGATTACAACTGTTATGCAGTACTTGATAATCTCCAACCATGCTCGCATTTGGAAGAGTTGCGTATATTTTGTTACGAAGGATCCACATTTCCTGATTGGATTGGTGATCCAAAGTTTTGCAACCTTATTAGTATTACTTTCTTCAAGTGCGAACATGTTTCAGAGCTCCCTCTGGTTGAGCAGTTACCATTCCTCAAGCAACTTGAGTTGGTTAAGATGAACGGAGTAAAGAAAATTGAACATCGAGGGAACTCAGAGCAAGCTGCATTTTTCAGTTTGGAGAAACTACAAGTTGATGAAATGCAAAGCTTGAGATCTTGGAACTGGACAATAACAAATGACAATGACTTCAAGAATCTTGTTGAGCTTACCATAAATGATTGTCCACAGCTAGATGAATTTCATGTCCTCGCATGCCTTTCTTCAGTCAAGCATTTGGAAATAAGGGAATGCCCGAAGCTGGAATCTCTATCAAAGACGAAACTTCCATATTCATTAGAAGATTTGATAGTTGAAGATTGTCCAATCATAAAAAAGAAACGCTCGCAAAGGGGAGGAGAAGATTGGTACAAGATACAACATGTGTCAAACATTCGCATCTGCGTGGATGATGATGAGGATGAGGATGAATGCTAACAGGTGCTTTTTATTTGTTTATTTGTATGGAATCCGGAACTAACTTTTGAGATAATTCAGGTCATGTTGGATTACCAGTGTTTACTCACCTGGAGGAAGAAAAATAAGGCAACTCGTCAAGCGGAACTCGCCTCTGTTGATCAAGATTGATGTCAAAGGATCAGGAGGTAAAAAAAATGTTGTAGTAATCAATATGTTTATGGTAAAGATTGAATCTTATAAAGATCAACAAACTTGCCAGTGTGATGATTTTACAAGATTAGTTTGGTAAGTGGAAGATAAAATAGTTATAGAATTTGATAAGCTTGCCATCTGGGATTATATCTTGAATAGCACAACCCTTTATATAAATCTCTCGATTCCCCATGGCTACACGAAATCAAAATCAAAATCAAAATCATGATAGGTTTGTTCTCTCAAATTGAATCGGTAAGCCCATGCATCCATATCCTCCTCCCTTCTCTTGGTCGATCTTGTCAAGTTCATTCCGTCATTTCAAATAGCCGTAAGGGCTTGTTTGGTATTGATATCTAGATTTCAAGATATCGATGATTCGATATCGATCGGTTGATATCTTGATATCAAGATATCGGTATCGGTATCAAAATATCGAGATATCGATATCGGGTGATATCGATATCAAGTGATATCTCCCCAAAAGTAAGTAAATCAAATAAACCTAATGTTGATATCTAGATATCAAACGATATTGATATCTGGCGATATCAAATACAGATATAGAGATCAAGTGATATCTGGGGATACCAAACACTAGATATCGATATCACTAAAAAGTGATATCGATATCTAGCCATACCAAACACTAGATATATGGGGCTAATATCCGATATCGATACCAAACGGGCCCTAAAAGAGAATATACATTTCTTTTCTCCTTTTTAATGAACTAGTAGTTCCCGCGTAATGGCACGATTTTTAAAACTAAAATATTATTATATATAAAAAAAATTATAAAATACTAATAAAAATTAAGATAAAAATTCCAAAAAACTTCAACATAAATACTACCTCCGTATCAAAATATTTGTAGTTTTACTTTTGGCACGTCGTTTAAGAACGGTAAAAACTATATAAAATATCAATGCTTTTATTAATTTTAAAAAATAATTTCATACTTAATACAATTATCTATGAAATTATTTTAAAAAATTATTTTAAAAAATAATATTTTATAGAGTTATTCGCTTCTTAAAAAGCGTGTCAAAAAGCAAAACTACAAGTTTTGTGATACGGAGGGAGTATATCTTATCTCTCAGAAAATTATTTTTTAAAAAATATCAGCTAAAGTATAATATATAAATATAGATATTTTAAATCACTCAGTAATAGTAATACGAAGTATCAATATCATTATAACTTTGTTTAAATAATTAAATGTAATGTGCCATAATTAATAGTTATATTCAATGTTTTGAATTAAGTCCAATAATTATATTAGATTGAAATCAATGTTTTGATTTAAACCCAATAGTTCGTAATTATGTTAAGAATAAAAGAAAAAAAATTAATTAGTTTAAAGAGATAAAGAGTAAAAAATAATTAAAAAGGGGCAAAATAAAATTTTATTGGTGAAAAGGAGGGGATTAAGGAGAAGATGACACAAGTATTAAGTATTTTAAATTAAGAGTATATACTAGTCATAATAGTGTAGGTCACGCTCCGTGCACGGATAATACGTTAATGCAATTTTACAAATAATCTAGATAAATTCAAATAAATAAAAATAATAATCTAAATATAAATTATGTTTTCCACCAAAAAATAATATAAATATAAATAAAATTAGTTCAACAAATGATATATAATCTAATTATCTTTTATTTGTATTCTCTCGAAATATAATTAAAATCCATATTTATAAGGTAAAATGTGTTTTTTCCTAATACATCGTTAATTAAATCTCATGTAATTAAATAGATAGTTGATTTTAAAAAATATTTTAATATGCTTTTTTTTTATTAAATATTGTATGTAGTGTATATTTATTACGTTAGTATACTAAAATATTTATGCACTGATAGATTGTGTTATATTGATATAGTTTTTTCATTATATAATATTTACTCTTTTATAAGATTCGATCTAATTATATGAGTTAATGGTAAAATAAAATAATATTTAATCATTTTTAATAATATAGATTAGAACTATCTAATTATTTTTATTAGATTTCCTTTTTGACGGGAGAAAGCTTTGCGAGATGCACTCACGCGCCACCACGTAGGCAACAATGCATCGGTTTTAGTATATGTATATAAATATAAATTCTCGCGCCATGACGCGTTTACATTAAAAAAAAAGAAATAAGAAAAGTAAAATAATACTCCATCTGATCCAAAATATATGTCGCTTGACTTTTATACACGTATTTTACGAAGCTAAAAACTATATAAAATATCAACTTTTTTAAAATTACTTTTTTACAACTTAATATTTGTTGGTAATAAGTATTAAATTTTAAAAAAATAATAATAAAAAAGTTAATATATTATATAGTTTTTAGCTTCTTAAAATATGTGTTAAAAAGTCAAATGGCATATATTTTGGATCGGATGTAGTATATTAGTAGATACATTATATTATATTGTATATTATAAGTATATATCTTATAGTTATAATGATAACCACAAATATTAGTATAAGAATTAAATAGATGTAGATATGTAGGATAAGAATATAATAATTATTATAAGAATTATAATTAAAAATTAACAAATAGCTAACTATGAAAGTTATCCTAAGAATTTATAAAATTTATAAATATTTATTAAAGGTAAATAAATGTTTACATCAAAAATAATTTTAACATTATTTTAAGATAAATCAAGAACTAAGAAGCGTCTATTGTGTTGGGCAAAAAGCAAGAAGTTTCACACGGGTCATTACAACATTCAAACGTCCATAGTTGTATACCATTCACACATGAAACACATTCCCGTTTTTTTGATATCTAGATATCAGATATCGGATATCAACCCCCGATATCTGATATCTAGTGTTTGGTATAGCTAGATATCGATATCACTTTATATCGATATCTAGTGTTAGGTATCCTTGAAATATCAAGCGATATCTGATATTTGTGTTTAGTATCCCCAAATATCGATATCACTTGATATCTAGATAGCAAATTTGGACTATTTTGATATATTGATTTTTAGGGAGGTATCACTTGATATCGATATCACCCTATATGGATATCTTAATTCCGATACCGATATTAAGATATCAACCGATATCAATATCGATATCTTGATATCAATACCAAACGGGAAAAAAAAGTTATGGTCGGTCAATAAATGATACATTCAATTATTTAAAACTATGGAATTGAAATCAAATTAAAGAAAGATATAGGGAGCTAAATTACATGAAGAATTCAGTAAACATCAACTTCACCAAGTTTTCTGACTCGTGTAATCGTCCTGTTTAAAGAAAGTAATGAGACCAAGAAAAGTACACATTGTATATAAATAGTTAAGATGGAAAATAACAAATATGTAGTGTCGCTTGTTATGCCAATGTTCATAACACTTCCTTGTACACCACATTTGTTGTAGTCTTCAATGGGTGACTTTCCATATCACAATATCAAATTTTCAAGCCGGATTTGGTGGTAACCCTTGAAACTGCAACATATAATTGACCATGACGAAATACTGCCTCTTTAGGTACAACCCAACTCGAGAAAGAGATTGCCCTTTACTTTTTTTGATAGTCATGACAAAACAAACAGACACGGGGAATTGTCTTCTCTGAAACATGAAAGGTAAAGATGTTGTATTTGAATGGAACATGAGCATTCGAGATATGAAGACTTGGTCCCCAACATTTCTTCCTGACATAACATTTGCCTCAATGACATGGTTATTTAGCCGATTGATGATCAACCTAGTTCCATTGCATAAGCCAACAGACTATGTTCCTCGTCAACATAATTGGAACACCAACCTTAAGTCTTAAAATGTGATTTGGTATGCATGAAGCTTTGATGGTATTCAGAAAATCAATTGAATATAAAGGTCGTTTAGAACTTATAAATTCACCTATCTTCAAAATACTATCAGAACTTAGTTACACCTTATCATCGTTGGGCATCTTTGCAAGGATATAGTCATTAACTTCATCCACAAGTTGTGACAGAACACTGAACAATCGATTGAACATCTTCATCGAACAACATCAAAGGAGCATAAATGGTGTCATCTTCTACTTTAACTTTCATTAAAAACCTACAACTTAATGTAAACAATGGTGAGGGTTGCTATGTAGAGTTTTCAATACAAAATATGTCTAAAACAATTGCCAACGTGACGAGGGGCGGAGCTGAGGGGGGCCTAGGGGGTCACGTGCCCCCCTCTCATTTGACGAACTACCTAGGTGTATTGTAATCGTTGATAGCTTCGTTTTGATATATAATATGCCTTAATCCGACATCTGAGTAAAAAGTTATGAATGTTTAAAAATTACAGGCATATTAATCACTTTAATTTTGTTTCAATTGGCTATAATGCTTTTATATTTTACTTACATCAACATTCACATACCATAATTCATCTTGAGAGCTTTAAAGTGAGATGTTATACTAATCATTTCGACAATTAGATAAAAAGCTACACAAGTTTAAATTTTTTATATCTGGTTATACATTGTTGTATGTTATAAGTGCAACAAGTTATATATATTAACTAGGGTTGTTATTTGAGCCAAACAAGTCTAGTATTGTTTGATTATATTTAGCTCATTTAGAAACAAGTCAAGCTCGAGTTGAACCTATCTTTGAACTTGAGCTCATACTAGACTTATTTAATAAATGAATGAGCTTGAGCTTAGTTTTTTCCCTAAGTATTATGCAACTTTACTTGCTCATAACATAGAAACTTAAAAGAAAATTTGTAAATTTCACAAAATTCGTGCTATTTGAGTTTCAATCGAGCCGAGCCAAGCTTTGAATCAAGCATAAAAATGTGCTCATAATCAACTCATTTTGTAAATGATGCTCGAGCCAAGCTTTTATTAAACAAAACTCGAGTCAAGCTCTAAATACTTAGCTCATATAAAAACTATAATTTTAACTTAGTATTTATTATATTGTGTTTCCTATACTTATTTAGTTAATTTTTTTCCGGATATTTCATTTATATATATTTATATTTCTTTTTTTTAGGTGCGAAAAAATGATAGCGTTTTATCATAAACCGATGACATTTTATCTTAAAATAACATCATTTATTATCGTATTATCGTACCTGTATTATTGTCCCCCCCCCCCCCCCAAAAAAAAAAAAAAATTTCTAGCTCCGCCACTAAACATGACAACCTAGGAAGATGAGGGAATTGGAGATTGAAGGTATATCTGTTTTCAGCAACGTTGTGATAAAATTATGTCCATAAACTGAAATTATCAAGACAGAAACTTTACTGAACAGCAATACACAAGCATAAGCAGAAATTGACCCAACACAAATAGAAAGATACACAGTTGGGAATGGATAAAAAAGCAAGGACCGACCAAACTTAAATGAAAGCCTGGAATGCAAGAACAAATAATATACAGATGAAATTGAGACGATTTACCTCTAAACAGGAAATTCTATAGGTTTATCACAAGTCAAACAATATGAGGTCGACCCATCAGTTCCAACACTTTTCCTGCACTTGATGCAAGAGTTGTAGAACCATTTGCTAGGATTTACAAATTCAACAATGGTAGCCACGAAAGCAAAGAAACCACTCTTTACAGTTGGATGAATTAAACTTATGAAAAAATATCATATGGTGAAACAAATGGTGCGAGAAACAGAAATTAATATCAAGGAACAAAGATAACCTTAGTCTTGGTGCCAATGATACTAAGGATTGTGCTTTTATGAGATGTCAAATACTTTTGGCCAAAAGAAAGAGTATTTCGGGTTGTGATATGGCTTATAGATCAAGAATCCAAGTCTCTCTCGAAAACCCCTGTGATTAAGAGTTCGAAAATTGAATTAAAAAGAATTAAAAAATATGAGTCATATCAAAATGTTCGAAAAAAGAACAATCCTGGGATGCTCTTGATCGATGATAAGTCGTGAACCCCACCCCGCATTTGATACACTTATATTCCTGGGTAATAAGGAGCAGTCAAAATTTGTTCACACATTTCATGGTACCAAAAGAATAACATTTTATAAAATAGGGATGTAGTTACCATCATATATTGAGGACTTTGCAAATTGTAATATAATAATGAGTCTAGTGCCCTTAAATGATGAAAGATGCGTAGAGAGTTCAACAACAAAGTCCTACCAAAGAGTGCAAGGTAGAACGTGGTTGCTACATTAAAGAACATGTAAATCAAGTTAAAAAGGTAGATAACAGGGAAGAAGACAAATGTACATACATATATATAACTTGATATGATACACCTGCGATCCTCCAACTTAATGCTCATTCGCTTGGTTATGGAGTTGTCTTTATTTTAAGAAGTGATAATAATGCTATATTCAATGAGTTCTCCAATAACATCTAAAAAAAAGATGAGTAGGAGTAAGCACATTAATATAAAGTTGTGGAAATAATATATATGATATTAAAGGTAAAGAGTAATAATTACCAAACAAAAACCAAATGTTATGCTATTTGATAAAATAGCTAAGAACTTGTTAAACTCCAAACCATTACGAGGTATAGACAAATCATCACAGGACTTGATGATTGTTGTTTCATTGACAATAATCTTTTTCGGAAGTTGGGAGAACTTGAATTGACTATGATTGTCAATAAGGACAAAGTTTGACATAGTTATGGTAGCAAACTCCTTTACATGATTAGAATTTCTCCAAATAAACTTTCCTCGAATGTTTGCTTCAATTCGACATCCCTACAAAATAAAAATAAATGGAAGTAGAGCAATGAAGTAAGAACACAAACATAATGGGATATAAAAATGGAAAACATAGACATAAGATGTGATTGAAACATGGACAAAATATGAGAAATGTACAAACTATTTCATCAATGAGAACTAACTCTAAGGCAAGTTTTGTGTTGTATCTAGGAAAAAGTCCCTTAGAGAACATCCGCATTATGAACACCTTGATTGTAGAGCTTTGACAAATATCCTTAACGCTGGAAACTGTGGTTATTGCTCCTTTCATTGCCATGGTGAACGAAAGTGAGTTCCAATTGATGGGATGATGGGGGAGTGGATTAATACGGGACCGATGTTTACAAATGGGGAGGGAAAATGGATAAAATCAAATAAGAAATTAAGATTTTTTGAGAAAATAGGAAGAAATTAAAAAAAAAAAACTAAGAACTTCTATAGTCATCTGGAAAAAAAAGAAATCAATTGACAGATAAGAAACAATTCAAAATCCAATTCAATCACATAAAATAGAAACAATTAAAAAAAATGGATAAAATCAAATCAGAATTTAAGATTTTTTTTAGAAAATATGAAGAAAATAAAATACTAACAACTTCTATAGTTATCTGATAAAAACAAATCAATTGACATATAAGAAACAAATCCAATTCAATCACACAAAATAGGAATAATTAAAAAAATAACCAACCTATAAAAATCAGTCTATATCTATATGCAATACAAAATCAGTCCATATCTAGTTATCTATTGTATCTACTCAGCTTGGTAAATGTAAATTGCAGAACATGAAATTAGGAATAATTTAAAATAAATAACAAACCTGAACAAATCAGTCCATATCTACTGTATATATGCACGCTTGAAGATGAAAGGGGCTCTTTTGATTATGAGGATTACTCTCCCCAAGAGCGTCCGAACCCAAGCCCCACCAACCACTCTTCAAAAGCCCTTCGATTTTGGCCTACTCCTCCCAAGAGGATTGGAGAAGGAGATGGGACGAATTTGGAGAAGGAGATCAACATTGGAGAAGGAGATGTCGGGTTCTTCAAGGAGAAATTCAAACTGAGTTGGTTTTATTTTAGGGTTACGAAATGGGAAAAAAAAGGAAGGACAAGAAAAATGGGACGATTTCGGAGAAGGAGATGAGCATTGGAGAAGAAGATGGGCACCAACGCCCTAAGCGGAGATAGGTTTGCACTGAGCGGAGAAGGAGATGGGTAGGCGGCTCAATAACAAAACAACCTAAGAGTCTTTCAGTTAGGAGTAAAAAAAATAAAGAAAATAAAGAGGATTGAAGTAAAAAGAAAGAGAAAGGAGAATTAAAGGAAAATTAAAGAGAACAAAGAAAAATATGATTGGTCAAAACTCCTAAAATCTCTCTAATATTGACACATCGGTCTAAACTCTTCTAAATTAAGAGTTTATATAGAATAGATATAGATATAGTTAGTAAATATGTTAAGAATAAAAAAAAAAGTGATTGGTTTAAAGAAATAAAAGGAATAATAAATAATTAATTAAAAAAAAGGGGGGAAAACTTGATTGGTGGAAAGGGGAGGATTAAGAGGAAGATGACACATAAGTACTCCGTATTAAGTATTCTAAATTAAGAGTATACTAGTATAATTCCCGCGTCATAACGTGATTTTTTAAAACTAAAATCTTACTAATATAAAAATTTAATATTATAAAATATTAATAAAAGTTAATTAAGATAAAAATCATAAAAAATCTTTAGCATAAATATATCTTATAAATCTTTTAGATTTTTTTTAAAATCTCCTTTAAAATAGCATACATAAATATAGATATTTTAAATAACTCAATAAAAATAATAATATATCATTATGACTTTTTTTAATGTGACGTGGCATAATCAATATCTAAAATAATATTGGTTATGCTACCCATCATCATAAAGGCTTATATATTAAGTAGTATATGTAGATTAGATATTTATAACACATAAAGATTTCCATGTACGTATACTATTTGAAAAGGATGTGTTTTGGAGCTTTCACTTCGTCGGATAACACGTATGAAAAACTTGACCGGGCCCTCGTGCATCACCAGGTCCTTCCGTACATCCCTTCTATTGCCACCAAGAACGGAGCTTTCACTTCGTCGGACCATTGTCCAATCATCATTAATTTAGACAATAATATCCAGCACCAGCTCCCCTTGTTCAAATTTGAGAACATTTGGTTACAACGAAATGAATGTAAGAACATTGTTAAACAATCCTAGAGATCTACTGCGGTCGGGCCTTGTATATATGTTTCAGCTCAAGCACAAAACCAAGATACTAAAAAGATTGGCATAAGATTGAAATAAAAAAACTTTCGAGAATATCTTTCGCTAACTTCAGGAGGTCGATGTTGACTTACTTGACATCCAAAATCAGATCTATCAGGATAATAACCCGATACTCATCCTTAGAGAAAGAAAGATGTTAAAAAAGAAGGATAAACTATTTAGTTTCCAAAAACAATTATTTATTCATTTTTTTTGTTTTTGTTCCTTGTGTTCGGTTTTATTTATTCATTTATTTATTTATTTTTATTTATTTTTTAATTTGAGGTTGAATGCTTGGCAGGCAAGGCCCAAACAAACCCTTGCACGCCAAGACAGGAAAAACCCTTCCACGCCATGCAAGGCTAGTAGGCAAGGTCGAGCGCCACCTTGCACGCCGCGACGACGATGGAAGAGAGAGGGCAACAAGAGAGCCCAACGCGTATTGAGCCCCGGAGGGCGGTTTATGGCTCCGAAGGGAGGTTTTTGGTCTCGAAGCCATTTGATAAGGTGGCTAATCACCATGGGCGGAATTGGAAGGAGAAAGAAGCCTCCTCGGATGACGAAACAACAACAAAACTAACGAAGGAGATGGCCATAGGGAGGAGAAGGAAGACAACTTGAGGAAGAAACTAGCGGAAAAAGGGCTTGGAGAGTTGGATTCGATGCCAATGGCGTTGGATTCGGGATTGGAACAAGATTAGAGTTTGGAAGGAATTTGGGATTGAGGCGGATTAGGGGCTCCCAAAGGAGATTAGGGGTGCGTCGGGGTAACCCACCTAGGTGGTAGCAATCAACCGTCACTGGAGAGGGAAGGCGGTGGTCTGCAGAGGCATGAGCGGTGGGGAAGCCGGGTTTGAGTTGCCTCAACAAACCCTAAAGGCTAAGAGGGGATAAGGCGATAGTCTGGGACCGTCAGCGAAGACCAGCGATCGGAATGGGAAGGTGGTGGTATGCTAAGGTGGCGTCGGCTAGCACCGAGGGCGGGTGGCAGGCGACCATGGACAAGGGTGAACGAAAGCACAAGTCGGACTCCTTCTCTCTAGAAAATCTAGAGAGAGGAGCGAGTTTTTCCACAAAGTTTTTTTTGGTGTGTACTTAATGAAAAAAATATGAGAAAAAGGATTAGAAAGATATTATAAAGTATCTATAAAAAAAAAAGATAAACTCTAAATAATTGCACACTAGTCCTTTTATAGTTTATAAAATAATTATAAACTAAACTGAGAGCAACATAGATCCGTATTTGTTATCCAAACAAAATTCCTTAATACGCTAATTTACATATATGGATTAATACACTTCTGATGTCCTCCGACCCACCACTGCAGGTCAGCATTATATATATCTATTATCTATATCCACTATTCTAAAAAAATCCTTTAAGGCCCGTCTAGACTCGGTCCCCGCTTGAACCCTTGACCTCGTCCCACCGTCAAGGTCGTCAAGACTCGTCTAGACTACAAAGACCCGTCATGAAATCCGTCTAATTAAACTCCATCTATACCCTTAACTCTAACCTATCGTCAAATCAAACACCCGCCAAACGTTTTTTAAAACATTGTGTATACTCTATGTAAATCCTTGAATTTGGTAAATAAAGAGCGGCCATTCCGGAATTCGAACCGGTGACCTATGGGTACTACCCACAAGTCCTTTCCGGTGAGTCATTCCGGAATGGTTTACTCTATGTAAATCCATAAACCATTATTAACACGAGATAGGCATGTGTAAAAAGAAAATAAACACGATTTTCATTGTCTTGTATGCTTCATTAGAAGTTTTCACTCTTATAATAATAAAAATGGGGGATGATATTTTCACCGCTAATTTTTACTATTTTCACCGCTAATCACCGCATAAGTATGCGGTGAGTTTAATGACAGTCAATGATCCCACCGCATAGGTATGCGGTGGGTCGAGGAGTATACATGTTCAAAACCGTCGCCATAATAGTCTAAAACCGTCGCCATAACCTACTGCATATGTATACGATGGGTTTGAACCGTCGCCATAACAGCCCAAAAACATCACCATACCGGTCCAAAACCGTCGCCATAACCCACCGCATATGGGTTATGGCGACGGTTTTGGACCACTTCTACAAACCGTTTTCAATTGCCTAAAAACTGACCGCATGTATACGGTCGTCATAACCCACCGCATAGATATGCGGTGCGTTTGTATACGGTCAACGGATCCACCGCATGTATATGCGGTGGGTCTGGGAAAAAGTGTATTAAGATCACCGCATACCTATGCGGTGATTAGCGGTGGAAATAGTAAAAATTAGGGGTTGAAATAAGTCTTCCTAATAAAAATGCAAAAGATATTGGAATGATGGAAAAGAGACACACGATCATATATCTCAAAAACCATGTAGCAAGTTTCTTTAATTCCTTAAGTCTACCTAGATAACGAATGTATAGTGTTGCATCGACAACTATCACCAGGTAAAGGCGTTGCCTCGATCTATCATACTGACCCCTGGCCATGACGTGAAAGGAAGTAAAATGATAAAAATATTACTCTTGTATTCTATCAATTTCTATCCAACACAACACCCACCACACAAGAAAAATAACGAGGCAGAATCATTTTTTTTTTTTTGTTGAGAGATATGAATGAGGTTCAAAGAGTTTCAAATCTAAAGTTGAGTATAACATAATTTAGTATATAAACTAGTAGGCTACTCTTTCAAATACCAATTGATTTTGGGATGGAACCTCACTCAGTTTATTTGCTATGACCATGCACCATGAGTCCTAACAACCTTTAGTAAATATACTAAATCAATCAATTAATAAAAAAAAATTAACAACTAAAAACCCTTAAAAAAAGGAAAAATGATTAAAAATAATACGAACTATTAGTCATGAGCTAATATTAATACGAACTTTTACAACTACCAAAAATAATACGAACTATTTCACATTAAATCAATTTCGATACAAAAAAAAAATTTGGTTTGTTTTTCGGCCAATTTGTCAACTTGTCAACTAAATGTTTGAAATTTTTGACGAAGTGACATCATATTATTAAATGCAAAAGTATAACATTAGAAAATAAAAACTGATTATTAATACGACCTGAATTATAAGGTTAATTTATTCATCTAATATGCACTCAAATTTGGTATTTTAAAAAAAATACATTGAACACTTAACGATATGATGTAATATCATTAAATTTTGGTAAAACTAATTCAAATAACCCAAACTTTGTTTGTTAGAATGAGCAGGTAGCACCATGAACTTTATAAAGTGACAAAAGTAACCCAAACTTTTACTACATTGTGCTTATACCGCCACCAATGTCTTTTTTAAAATAAAAAATAACACCTAACTTTATAGTTTTGAAATAAAACCTAAAACAATATTAAACTAGGCTTTTTTTTTAATAAAAATTACACCAAAGTTAAATTTTTTAAATGAAAAATAAATTTTTTGACTTAAGATAATTGAAAAAATATTGCTAATTTAAGTCATATTTTTAAAACCCAAAATTTGGTTTGAAAAAATTATATAAGTTAGAAATATTTTTGTAAAATATTTATCAAATGACTTTTTTAAAATTTATTCTTTAATTAAAAAAGAATAAACTGACAAAAATACAACAAATTAAAAATATATTTCACTTGAGAATATTTCTACTTATATAATTTGTTCTAACCAAATTATGGGTTTTTGGAATATGAAATAAATTAGCGAATTTTTTTTTTCCAACTATCTTAAGTAGAAAATTTTATTTTTCATTTCAAAAAATGTATATTTCTTTGTAATTTTGATTGAAAAAACTAGTTTAATATTGTTTTAGGTTATATTTCAAAACTATAAAAGTTAGGTGTTAATTTTTTGATTTTAAAAAAGACATTGGTGGTGATATAAGCACATAGTAGTAAAAGTCTGGGTTATTTGAATTAGTTTTACCTTAAATTTCCGAACGTTTGATTACCATGTCAAAAGTTTGGCCGAAAAATTTGCCGGAATTTTTTTCGTATCAAAATTTGTTCAATGTGAAATAGTTTGTATTATTTTTGGTAGTTTTTTAAGTTCGTATTAATATTGGTTCATGGATGATAGTTCGTATTATTTTTGGTAGTTTTTAAAGTTCATATTAATATTAGTTCATGGCTGATAGTTCGTATTATTTTTTATCATTTTTTCTACAAAAACCATTTATTCAATCCACAAATCTTCAACAAATGTAGTGTATATGGTATATCTTATATTTGAAGTAATAGATTAGTGTATAATCTGGTCAAATTTGTATGAAATCGCTAAGGAGAAGGTAGGGAGGGACAAGCATCAAAAGGCTTGTAGATAGTGATGCCGACTGCTAAAGGATAGTCTTCAAAATATAACGAATGGGTAATCCATCGTCGGTTGAAGAGGCTTGTTTGATTCTCTCTATCCTCTAGGCCCAATTGATAAAAAAAAAACTATTACAAACCGACGGAAAAGAGGGTTAAATACAAAACATAGGGCTTGATAATGCATATTTTGTATAAGCATTCAAGGTAGTTTTAGGGTATTTTTAGATTACATTGCATATGTTTTTATAGCTAAGTCGTGTCTTTATCATTTTATATTCAAAATTCAGAATTTGTGCTTTTTATGGTTAATTATCCAAATTCATGAATCCGAACTCGAGAGATAGTGCAAGAGGGCAATGTTGGATCCTTAAAGCTGCTGGAAACACTTATAATAGCTTGAAGATGAAGAGAAGAAGATCCAAGAATGATCTAAGAAGAATCTAAGTGAGGGAATGAAGAAAACACGAAGAAGCAGAGGTTGCGGCCGCCGATGAAGGATAACTACGAATACTTGGAAGCTAATCCGAATGAGATTGGATCCTATCCTTTAGGTCAATGCTTGCACGCCAATGATAGGGTTTTCAGCCACATTTGAGGCCTATACCCATTCATTCTAGGGTTTTAGAAAGACATCACACCACAAACAACACCATTCAAAGACCTTTCATAGTTTCATCTTTTGTTAGTTTTCCGAGGTAAGCCATGCTCGACTAACCTTCTTTACAATTTTGCTTACATTTCAAGACATGGTTAAAGATATGTGAAGGTTGTTGCTTTATGTTTTCATGAGTTATGCATTATGACTATTTCAATTCTCTTTATTTTGATATAGTTTGTGTTGTTAATTTATCTTACTTGGCCACTGGTATAGATTTGCATCATGTTAGGGTTATAGCTTCATTCTCTATTATGGGTCTTAATCCATTATAGTAGCCAGCACATCAATGCAGAACACGAGTATGAACTCTTGATATTGTAGGAGAATTGATCGTTAAATATTATCTCTTTTAGTGGAACCGATGCTTGGGTTGACAGGTGCGAAGTCGACGAGACGGGAGAGATGATGTTAGTGACTCGTTGCTACTCGCCCTCTCATGCTAGAGTTTAGGGAGTTAGATGCTGACGTCGGCCTGTCTAATTCCATGCTTAAACCGACCCTAGAGTAGTCTACATAAACAATTTACATAACAACCCAATGATCATGGAATTACCATTGTTGCGAATGTGAGTGACACTATATTTCATCATTATTATTACTCATCAATCAACCATTGCAACGAATTACCATTGTTGCGAATGTGAGTGACACTATATTTCATCATTATTATTACTCATCAATCAACCATTGCAACTTGCAAGTTTAGCTTCTTTATTGATTTCTTTCATACTATTGTTCCACCGTTTTGTCGGTTTGTCCAATTTGGTGTATTAAATGTATACTTTCCTGATAAAAAAAAATGGTTGGGGTGGTTTTAGAGCAACTCCAACAGATCTTGTAACATAAAGAAAGTTGGAAATTTTGGAGAAAATATTTTTTTTAGGTCCAACAACTCATCTAAACTCGTATTTAAAATAGAAAAATCTTTATCATAAATAAAAAAAATTCTATAGATTTAGAGGGAGTGTTAGGAATTAGTACCTATCTTAGGGTATTGTACGGATAAGATTGAATCAATTGAGTTCCATTTCCATCTATCTCTCGTTCTCTCTAATCTCTCGTTCAATCTCCTCACCTCAACCTCTCAATCATCCATGGAAGATCCAAGGTCCTAACAAATTGGTATCAGAGCTTTGATCTTACGACCTGGATTCCGGAGTTTCGACCATAGATTTTGGTAATGGAGCAGCAATCACCGCCTGGACGTGCAACAACAACAACTCGATTTTGAGCTGCTACTCGACCAGGGACGACAGATTGTGTTAGAATTCAGCAAGCGACAACAGCAACTCGAATTCGAGCGGTTACTCAGACGGGGGCAACAAATTGTGTTGGATTTCGGCAAGCAGCTAGAAGAGCATCCAAGAAAGATGAAGCAGAACGACGAATGGAGGGACGAATTGGTTAAGCAGATGCAAGAAAGCAGATCACGATCGATCTGACCTCGCAAGGTAGTGCTCTGCTGGCGGCGGATCCTTCAAGTTCAGCAATACTGACGTCAAACCCACCGACTTCGGACATGATTGCAAGTGACGAGTCCGATTCCGGGGTTGGATTGCAAAGACGGGAAATCAATCATTCCAATCAGATTTATGTCCACCAGACATCACAAGATAAAGATCTTGGTGCGGCTTCGGTCAAGATCTCGGAAGGGTGTAGCGACCCAACGATTTCTTGGGGAATCGGGGTTAGAGGCCAGGAGACCAGCATCGAAATAACCTCAGAGCTTTCGTCATCGCCGCAGTTGGAAGTTGAAGGAGCAAGGCAAGAACTTGACATCCAATCTGCCGATTCAAAGGTAACCCCTTGTCCTCTAGCAACTGTAGTTGTTGAAGAACTAGGAAAAATGGATGGATTCAAGGGTATGTTAGCTGATCAAATGGAAAGAAGTGATGCACATAAGGTGTTTGTGAAAATGCCTATCGAAAGGGTTATGATGTTAATGGCATTTGTTAAGAATAGGATCTCTGTAAGTGGTGAAATTAGATCGATTGCTAGTTTCGGAACAAGAAATGTTAGTTTTGGTATTGGATCGAACCATGACTTCATGAAATTGCCCTATGATAGAGGAAAATTAGGTGAGACGCTAGCTGCTTATTTCTCGAGGGGCTTACTAGATTCTTGCATTGAAGTGGATAATGGCAAAAAGTTTGTATTCGATCTTGGCGACATTGAGCCATTGCCGGTTGTTGTGAGCCTAATTTGCCATGTTTCACACTTACTTTTATATCGATTTCTGCATACATTGCATGCATTTGGGTTAGAATAATATAGAATCTGTGTAGTTTACACTTATTTGCAATATATGGAGATCTACACAAGTTTTGGTTATATTTCGCAGAAATCGGACGCACTTTGGAGCTTAAAGGAAACTCATGGAGAAGCTAAGAATGGTGCAGCTGGAGAAAAGACCATTTTTCACCATTCTTCGTTCTGAATCAAGCTTTGATGTCTTCATGAGAGTTGTAGCCCTCGGAAAGATCTTTCCAACGCATGGTCATATGCTTCAATCCGACGAACGAGGACTCAGAAAAGTGCATTTTAAGAACAGAGCAGAAAGTTGAGAGATGTACTCGATATCGAGTACCTTTACTCGAGATCGACCAAAAATGTCCAAGGAGTGCCTGGTCGAGGAGGAGCTGATCGAGAAGCCGAAGACGAAGACATGCCGGGTTACACTCTACTCGAGATCGAGTAAACCTACTCGAGATCGAGGAACCCGGAAGCCGCCACCCGAGCCATGTCGAAGAGAGGTTGCTCGACAACACCAGAAGACCTAGTCGACGAGCCACCTTTACTCGAGATCGAGTAAGGTCCTCGAGATCGACCAAGCCTAGGAGCCATGTCCGAGCCACATCGAGGACCAGCAACCGGAGACGTCGAGCCAGCCAAGTCGACGTCAGTTCTACTCGATCTCGAGAAGCCTTGGTCGAGATCGAGGAGCCGCGTCCCGAAGCCGGGTTACGCGGTTTGAGCAGTCCTACGCGCTGTGGGAGTCCTTGGAGCCGAAGGAATCCGAGCTGGCCGAGATCCATCAAGTTCTATCTATGGAAGACAAGATCTATCAACATGAGAAGACTTACCTATTTAGATTTAATTCCCTCTTTATAGATTTAATTCCTAAATTACTTTTATTTATCTTTTAAGCTTTTTAGATATAGATAGATATATTCTATCCTTGATTAGCAAGGAATAGAAGGCTATAAATAAAGCCTTAGGGGCTGGTTTTTCATAATTCAATTCAATTCAGAGCAAGAGAAGTAGTTACACATAGAGGTTTTAGGAGTTCAAAGGTTTTAGGGTTTTGGCATTCAGCGAAAGTTGGATTGCCGGGATCGTAAAGGCTTTGAATTTAGTTTAATGCAAGTTATTTCTTTCAAATCAATGTCTGCTATTGCAATGAAGAGCGAGTAGTCCACCCACTTCTGGGGCTGGGATGGCCATGTAAGGTGATGCGGTAAAGGTACAATCTTTTGATGCAATTCTTCTTCTATCCCTATGAGCATGATTCTTTTGCGAGAGTTGAAGGTGATCCTTGTTTGTATTATTGAAGCGAAAGTGATCTTAATGCAACTTGGATTAATTATGTGAAAAGGGTTAGTAACAATTAGGGTTTATGCGAAAGCCTCTATATTCCTATTTGTTAATAACGAAAGTTATTTTGATAGAAAGCATGATCTTTTATGCCTTTATGTGTTACTTTGCATGGTTATCGTTGTGGCGTTGATACCCTGGCTTTGGAAGTTCTTTCATATATTGATTTATTTTTGTCGAAATCTGAGTTCTGTGTTCGAAATCTGCCTTTACAGTTTCTATTTCTTTGTCGATCTCGAATAGGTAGTAGCCGAGATCGAGTAGGGTCTTGTCTAGGTCGAGTTGAGTTTCTGCTTTCTGTCGTCGATTCTGAAGTTTCTGTCTTCGCTGTTGTTAGTCGATCTCGGGTACTGTGCTAGTCGAGATCGAGTTAGTTGCTGCCTTTGTTTTATTTCTTGCTTTCATTTGTCTTTCTTTCTTTCTTTGTTTGTTCCTTTGTTTCTGTCTTCTGTTTGCTTTTCTGTGAGATTTACAGCTGCCTAGGATCCGCTGACACGCTTCCTCGTGGATCGATCCTGACTTCCCACTACTGCATTGGAGGGAGTCTTGTAATTATTTGCGTGGACCTAAATCTGGTTTGATCTATTTCGTTATATTTCATACTGATTTCCTCCTCACAACAAATTGGCGCCGTTGCCGGGGAAGCTATCATTCACGCCTTAGGTAGTCAGTTCTCACTTTTTCTTTGAGTTACTTTACAGGTGTATGCGCCGTTCTGGTCAACCACCTGAGTTTGACAGCTTAGACGAACCAGAGCGCCTTCTACACATCAGAGCTAAACTACAAAGAGCCATGGCAGCTGCAGAGACATAGGAACAGCTGATCGAGAGGCTCACGAGGGATCTAGCCGCCAGGGATGCTGCTCTCACCACTGAGAGAGCAGGAAGGCAACAGGAAGCTGAGCGTGCGAGGCAAGCAGCAGCTGAGCTTGCCCTATACCCAACCACTGCAGAGGATTATATGCACCCGACTCTCGTCGTGCCTGAATCGGCCATTCTAATCCCTGAAAACAACTATGAAATTCGCACTCAATTCCTTATTGAAATTAAAAATCATGCTTTTCATGGTAGATTTAATGAATGCCCTCTGCACCATATTACCAACTTTACTGACATGTGTCGTACTCTTTCTGAAGGTACCACCTTGGAGTACATCCTGATGAAAGCTTTCCGTTGGTCTTTGGCTGGTCCTGCATTGAAGTGGTTGGAAGGGCTGAAACCACGATTTCTCACAACATGGGCTCAAGTGAAGCAGGAATTTCTGAACAAGTTCTTTCCTCCTGCCAAGACAGCACTCCTGCGCCAAAAGATCACATCTTTCAAACAGCAGCCTGGGGAGACGCTAGCAAAGGCATGGGAACGCTATAAGGATCTACTGCGATCCTGCCCTACACATGGACAGCAACCCTGCGTAGTTCAAGAGATCTTCTTCAACTCTCTGGACTTGGCTGCAAAGGACAGAATCAACACATATACTCACTATGAGTATCTGACAATGTCGCCTCCTGACGCATGGGCTGCTCTCGACAAGCTGACCAACTATGACAACAAGTATGGGACTCCAGTCAACTATGAGGAGAACCCCTACGCCAGGCCAGCACCATCCATGCCCCTCTATGAACCCCCTAAGGAGATTGATCCAGATGTAAGGGAGCAGTACTACAGAGACCAGAATAAAAAGCTCCTCAAACAAGTAAAGTATCTTTCTGTCAACCAGCCTTGTATTGAATGCGGATCACAGAGGCACAACACTACTGAGTGCCCACACACTGAGTAAGTCAGGCTGGTAGAATACCATAAAGAGGCAGCTTACGCAGGGGGTCCCAATCGCTACATGGGGGACCAAAGGTTTCAGCAACCACAATGGAACCAAGGTGCCCCTAGGAACCCCCCACCCTACAGAGCTCCAGGACATCCAGAAAGGGACCAGAAAAAGGATGATCTACAGACTGTCTTAGAGGAAATAAGGAGAAATCATACAGAAACCAGGCAATCCTTCAACTCAGTCTATACTCCGATTCAGGGCGTCAACTCTAGGCTTGGGGAGATTGATATATGGCGGAAAACAGTTGATACACAGATTGGTCAGCTAGCAGCAGGAGTCCCCAGACAGACAGGGTCACTCCCAGGATCTTCAGAACCTAATCCCAAGGGAAAGACTGGACATATCGCTGCTGTAAAACTCAGAAGCGGCCATCAACTGCAAGAGCCAGAGGTCGGAAAGCAGCAGAACAAAGGAGAACAGCAAGTCGACCAACAGAAAGTCGACATCGACAAGCACCTGGTCGATCTCGAGGAGGGGCAACTCGATCTCGAGGAAACATTAGGCCAGCCTTCGTCTGCACAGTACAGCAACTCGACACCACAGAAACTGGTCGAGATCGAGAAGGAGCTGGTCGATATCGAGGAGTCCCAAGTTGACGTCGAGAAAGCTGCAGCAAGTCCGACATCTGTTCTGGCTCCGAATCAGAAAAAGAAGCTGCCTTTCCCCACAAAATCTCCAAAGGACCCGGCGGAAAAGAAATTTCAGCGCTTCATCAAGATGCTTCAGAAACTTAATGTCACCATCCCCTTCACAGAAGCTCTCAATGAAATGCCATCCTATGTCAAGTTCCTGAAGGAGATTCTGAGCAAAAAGCGATCAATGGCTGAGATTACAGAGGAATGCATCCATTTGGACATACTGGAGAAGAGGCCAGATCCAGGTAAGTTTGCTATAACCATTGGATTTGGTCCATATAAAATTAATGTCTTATGTGATCTTGGAGCTAGTGTGAGTATAATGCCTTTAACAATTTGGTCCAAGATTAAGATAGGTGCCCTAGAGCCTGTGGATGCTAGACTTTACATGGCCAACAACACGGTGGTCATTCCAACAGGCATGGTGGACAATGTGCCAGTACAAGTAGGTAAATTCTTTGTCCCTGCTGATTTCCTAGTTGTTGATATGCAAGAAGACCCTGCTTGTCCAATTATTCTAGGAAGACCCTTCTTGGCGACGGCGGATGCCAACATAAGCGTGAGGAAAGGAGTGCTCACTTTCAACATCAGCGATGAGGTAATTGAGTATTCCTTTAATAAAACTGAAAGGCATACATGTCCAATGGAAGAGATAAAATCTATCTCAGCTGGCTACATCACTTGCGGGGAACCCAAGGTAAGAAATATGACCCCTGAGGAGCTAAAAAAGAGGGATATGGAAGCCCAGGTGGAGGAGATCATGGCAATCCTAAAGGAGGACACACAGAATCCAATCGACACAGACCAAGGTACGTCGTTATGGACTAACTATTTGTCGGATGCCTTGACAGGAACCAAGTATGGGGTCAAAGTCGACCAAGATTCCTCGACATCGAGGACTCTAGTCGATCTCGACCAACACCAGGAGCCTCCACCAACACAAGCGTCGTCGAGCAGCCAGACAGAAGCCAAGCCCTCCTCAAGATCGAGTACTATACTCGAGATCGACCACCACCTCCCTGCCTCGACTTCACCTTCCTCGACGCTGAAGCCACCAGACGGCCAAACCTACTCGAGATCGACCATGGTGGTCGAGATCGACCAAACCTCACCAGCTTCTGCATCCTCGAGCAGCTCACCACCAGAAGTTGAATCCTTGTCGAGATCGAGTACTGTTACTCGAGATCGACCAAACACTGTGGTCCCCGATTCCGTCTCTGCGAAGGTAAGCCAAGGTATGGATCTTTCTTCTCCTATTTCCATTAAAGACTTATCTATACATGGGAGAGGTTTGCCTTGGTATGTGCGCTTATGTAGGATATCCAATGATGAGCCCAAAAAGTATGAAGTTGGAGACAAGCTCTATGTCTCTAAATCCAAGGATCATTGGTTCCCTAACAAATTCAACAAGAAGAGGATGGGACCTTTCGTGGTGAAAAAAATCCATTCTGGAGGATTGCAGCTGATGGACAAGAATGGAGTCCTATTTGAAGCCCAAGCTACATGGGCCCTGCAAATGCCACCTTAAGCTTAATGGAGAAAGTCGGCCTAGCGACTATTAAATCTAGAGCTTGTACATAGACATTTATTTTTGGACATTGTTTTGTTTGTTTTTGGTTTTGAACACTTTTAGTTTTTCTATTATGGGTATATGTCTTCTGCACTTTTCAGGTCCCTGGATGAGCTATATTCAAACTCGGCCCAGGCGATTCTTTCATTCGACATCAAGAGGCCCTGCACACCTGTCTAGTGAGTTTCTTTCTTTACCCTTGTTTTTATACAGTGAGGACACTGTAATGTTTAAGTATGGGGTGGGGAAAGGGCTTACTTTATGCATATTTGCCATATTTGACATTATTTGTGCATATTTGGAATTTATTGCTTTTAATTGCTACATGGCTATTTTGGAATACACTATTGATTTATGAGCTTATATGCATGTTTTCCAAAAGTTTGAAAAATGACCCCCATTGAAATTTTTAAATTTTGATTAATGTCATGGAAGCTTAATTGAACTCGACAATGCAAAATTGGATTAATTAGAGATATAGCATTAAATTGCCTAGTAAAGGGAAGTCACAATGAAGTGCATATTTTGATGAAAACCATGAAAGGAGGTAAATCTTGATATTGCTTTTGACATGTTGCATGATAAGAGGATGGAGGACTTTATATTTCCATATAATGCTCATATTGTTATATCCTAGCCTTACCTATGCTTATGCATTACACAAAGCCATATTATACCTTATTTCATATTTTGCTCCACATGATCTAAATATTGCCCATTCTTTACCTTATCTCATATCCGGGGATTATGTTGAGAATGATGTTACATTTTGGAGATTATCATATGGTGTTTGTGTTGTTATATATCATATATGGAGTTTGGAAGGAAATTGTTTGAAATTATGGAAAATTTAATGAGTGAAAGAAAATCCAATCACCTCAGGAGATAAAGGTAGATTGACCCTGCTCGCTGAGATAATAGTTTGGCGAGATGGGACACACAGGTGAGGAGTCCAAAGCACTAAGTATCCGGGGCCATTCATGACACCCATGTTTGCGACTCGCGAGAAGGCAGTGCTAAGGTTAGAGAGGTAAAAGCATTATTATTGATAAAAGCATTATGAAAGGTGAATCTTATGGAGAAGGAATGTGGAAATTCAATTTGGAAATACTCCATTTCCCCGGATCATTAGCACCACATTGCCAAAAATTGCCCATCTTTAGCCTTTTACCAATCTATTCATTCATGAGCTAAATTAAAGTCCTCTTGATTATTGTTGCTTTGTCACATATGAATTGTTTTGCATAACCATCCTTTTGTGAGTAGATGTTGCTTTTTAATTGCACATGTATGGATTCGTGACATCAGTACCTTTTCGAGGATGGTAATTGATTGCAGGGACATATGAAAATGAATCTGATATGTCGAGAGTTTTGATTTCTTCCCCTGAATGACAAATAAAAGTATTGCTTGAGGACAAGCAAGCTTAAGTATGGGGTGTTTGTTGTGAGCCTAATTTGCCATGTTTCACACTTACTTTTATATCGATTTCTGCATACATTGCATGCATTTGGGTTAGAATAATACAGAATCTGTGTAGTTTACTCTTATTTGCAATATATGGAGGTCTACACAAGTTTTGGTTATATTTCGCAGAAATCGGACGCACTTTGGAGCTTAAAGGAAACTCATGGAGAAGCTAAGAATGGTGCAGCTGGAGAAAAGACCATTTTTCACCATTCTTCGTTCTGAATCAAGCTTTGATGTCTTCATGAGAGTTGTATCCCTCGGAAAGAGCTTTCCAACGCATGGTCATATGCGTCAATCTGACGAACGAGGACTCGGGAAAGTGCTTTTAAGAATAGAGCAGAAAGCTGAGAGATGTACTCGATATCGAGTACCTTTACTCGAGATCGACCAAAAATGTCCAAGGAGTGCCTGGTCGAGGAGGAGCTGATCGAGAAGCCGAAGACGAAGACATGCCGGGTTACACTCTACTCGAGATCAAGTAAACCTACTCGAGATCGAGGAACCCGGAAGCCGCCACCCGAGCCATGTCGAAGAGAGGTTGCTCGACAACACCAGAAGACCTAGTCGACGAGCCACCTTTACTCGAGATCGAGTAAGGTCTTCGAGATCGACCAAGCCTAGGAGCCATGTCCGAGCCACATCGAGGACCAGCAACCCGAGACGCCGAGCCAGCCAAGTCGACGTCAGTTCTACTCGATCTCGAGGAGCCTTGGTCGAGATCGAGGAGCCGCGTCCCGAAGCCGCGTTACGCGGTTTGAGCAGTCCTATGCGCTGTGGGAGTCCTTGGAGCCGAAGGAATCCGAGCTGGCCGAGATCCATCAAGTTCTATCTATGGAAGACAAGATCTATCAACATGAGAAGACTTACCTATTTAGATTTAATTTCCTCTTTATAGATTTAATTCCTAAATTACTTTTATTTATCTTTTAAGCTTTTTAGATATAGATAGATATATTCTATCCTTGATTAGCAAGGAATAGAAGGCTATAAATAAAGCCTTAGGGGCTGGTTTTTCATAATTCAATTCAATTCAGAGCAAGAGAAGTAGTTACACATAGAGGTTTTAGGAGTTCAAAGGTTTTAGGGTTTTGGCATTCAGCGAAAGTTGGATTGCCGGGATTGTAAAGGCTTTGAATTTAGTTTAATGCAAGTTATTTCTTTCAAATCAATGTCTGCTATTGCAATGAAGAGCGAGTAGTCCACCCACTTCTGGGGCTGGGGTGAGCCCGACGGTGGCCATGTAAGGTGATGCGGTAAAGGTACAATCTTTTGATGCAATTCTTCTTCTATCCCTATGAGCATGATTCTTTTGCGAGAGTTGAAGGTGATCCTTGTTTGTATTATTGAAGCGAAAGTGATCTTAATGCAACTTGGATTAATTATGTGAAAAGGGTTAGTAACAATTAGGGTTTATGTGAAAGCCTCTATATTCCTATTTGTTAATAACGAAAGTTATTTTGATAGAAAGCATGATCTTTTATGCCTTTATGTGTTACTTTGCATGGTTATCGTTGTGGCGTTGATACCCTGGCTTTGGAAGTTCTTTCATATATTGATTTATTTCTGTCGAAATCTGAGTTCTGTGTTCGAAATCTGCCTTTACAGTTTCTGTTTCTTTGTCGATCTCGAGTAGGTAGTAGTCGAGATCGAGTAGGGTCTTGTCTAGGTCGAGTTGAGTTTCTGCTTTCTGTCGTCGATTCTGAAGTTTCTGTCTTCGCTGTTGTTAGTCGATCTCGGGTACTGTGCTAGTCGAGATCGAGTTAGTTGCTGCCTTTGTTTTATTTCTTGCTTTCGTTTGTCTTTCTTTCTTTCTTTCTTTGTTCCTTTGTTTCTGTCTTCTGTTTGCTTTTCTGTGAGATTTACAGCTGCCTAGGATCCGCTGACACGCTTCCTCGTGGATCGATCCTGACTTCCCACTACTGCATTGGAGGGAGTCTTGTAATTATTTGCGTGGGCCTAAATCTGGTTTGATCTATTTCGTTATATTTCATACTTGATTTCCTCCTCACAACACCGGTGAAAGGCAGAGGTCAAGTTTGTGCTCAGCCTGCTCATTTTGGGAGTCTAATCGAGGGCACTCATATTTCAAAATTTTTTGGGGGTTCAACTGATCTCTGCATTGGAAACTCCTACGAAATGGTTAGCATTCCGAGCTCATTTGTGTCGAATCCAAGAGGTGGAAGTATTATCCTTGTGTATGATCCAGGAGAGACCTTGTGTATGATATATATGCAGCAAAAGAAAAGTCTATGGTGCAACAGATTGCTACAAATTGGTGCCAACAAATGTCGATGCCATGGATGTTGCTACAAAGCTCATGTTGAAGGCAAGGGGAATAGGGCTACATACTCTATGTTGTTGTTAAAAGCAATTGTTTACAAGGACCTAAGGTGGCAGTAATGGCAATGGGTACAAGGGGATAAAATGGAGCGATAATACTGATGTTGGCAATCAAATGGGTTGACAGGATTAGGTGCTCCACATTTGGAAGAGTTGATGCCTTAGAGAAAGTCCTTGGTCATGAATTCACCAACAAAATCATTCCCTTAAATGATTCAAATACATATGTTTCTGAGTGTGTAATATGCTTGTGAGTGTGTACTGTCATAAGGGGGGTCAGCATGGAGTATGGAAGCAAATTGCAGCAGCTCTAGACATTCCTGGAAAGGCTCCAACAAGCTTATTTTTTTACATTGGTCTCAACTCTCACACTTGTTACTTTAATAGCTTTCAAGTGAGATGTATTGTATCACATCATATCGATCTAGTTAGCCTTTCATTAGTATTAGTAGTGACCTCTAAGCTTTGAGGACAAAGCTTTATAAAAGAGGGGAGTAATGTTTGGAATTAGTATAATAGGGATAATAAGTGTAATTAGTAGAAAGTTGGGCTTGGGGATATAAATACCTATCTTAGGGTATTGTATGGATAGGATTGAATCAATTGAGTTCCATTTCCATCTATCTCTCGTTCTCTCTAATCTCTCGTTCAATCTCCTCACCTCAACCTCTCAATCATCCATGGAAGATCCAAGGTCCTAACAGGAAGATGGCAAAAACTCTAAAATTTAATTCTCCTGGACACCAATGCAAATTCATTGGAATTCATCAACAAGTTTGTTCTATTTATACAAAAATTAAGTTAGGAGTTTTTGTTATAATTAAGTTAAATTAGATGTTTTGTTAGAATTAATATATTCAATGCTTAATTTAAGCACATTAGTTTTAAGCAATGTTACAACTCCTGTTTTACATAAATGTTAAACTTATACTAGTTCACGTATTAAGCAATGTTAAACTTAAATGTTAAATTTCATGTTTCACTCAAACTTGTATACATTTTTGAATATTTTAACTTAAAATTCATATTCATTTAGTTGTATGAAATTATCTCACAATTTGCATAAAGTTTAAGAATCGCTAAAATTAAAATTGTTTCAAATAGAGAGTATATATAGTATGTAATAAATGTAGAAATTTGTAAAATAAAGAAGTTGTAGTAGTTAAAGTATAAATTTTTTAGAGATTTTGATATTTATTTATCTATTTTAAAGAATTTTTAGAAAAGATGTGGGAGGTTTACGCAAATAGCCTAAATTAGGGGTTGTTTTGTGAAGTTTTCCCTGATTTGTTTGACGAAAAAACCCTTGAGAGCCGAGTCTTCATCTTCTTCCTCAATCTTGCCCACCAAAATTAATCCAAGGAGTTCCACGCCACAGAGGATCGAGGTAATTCACTTCACTTTACTTTCACCAGCTATTTCCCCTTTCAATTGATTGATTATCGATTGAATCCAACTTTTCCATGTACTGTCTACATTGCCGTGTCTAATTTCACGCTCAGATCTATAAACCTAATCTTTGTATTTGTTCCCAAACATCAATGTCCTCATTTTGATAGTATGTAGGAAACCCTAGATAATCTGGTTTGCATCTGGATCACTAATTTGTCAACTTGATCCAAACCACCCTAGCACGAATTAACAGCTATGTGAGTAATTCGCAGCGACGGGTTTGGAGCAATAAACAGATAGGATCCCGAATTCCCCTCTGATGCGAAGCGGATGAGTATTAGTTGGACTGCTATTTTTTGTGAATTCGTCGGAGAGCGTTGATTACCGCGGTAGCGCTGTGTGCTAATTTAGTTTAAAAGCTGTGATGATTAGAAGGCCATTGATCATGTATCGAGATTTGCAATGCCTTCACCAGTGTCTGTGGCGAATGATGAACCATGAATGATGCGGTGTTACTGTTTATTGTTGCAGTTTTTCGTTGTGGGGAGTTCACCAACTTGTTTACAGTTCAAAAGACATGGCCAGTGCAGGCAGTTCTATGCTAGTGTCATTCCTCATGTTCACTGCTGTGCTCTCTCTTCAAGGAATCTATAGAGGGAAGTTGGCATCGTCCGAGTTATTCACCATTCTTGGAGGGTTTATCAGCTCACTCTTGTTCCTTCTGTCGCTGACGGTAAGTCTATCACTGGCATGATGACATTAATTTGGGTTATTGGTCCATTTTGTTATATTAACTTATTTCTTTTCAGTAGAATGCACCGATGGTAAAACTATTGAATGTATATTCAATTTGTTTTTTTGAAATTGTAAAATATTTCTTAATGACTCATTTGACAAATCGCCATACGAATGATTTTGATATGTCCTGCTATGTTTTATAATATGATGCACTAACAACAAGCTTTATGATCTCCCATTGATTGCTCTTCTTTCAGTTTGTTGGCAATTTTCAGGAGACTTGTGGGATGAAAACTGGCTGGGGTGCAGGTAACCAACCATATGTTTTCTGTTGATGGAAAAAACTTTTCTTACCTCTCTTTTAAATCTTCTTATTATTTGTAATTACAAAAACAGTTGTTATTTATAAGTTCCCATCTGTTTGCAGTTATATTTGCTGAATTGGTTGCTCTTATTGCTGCAAGCACTGTTCATCGAGTTTGCATCACAACATGGTAAGCAAGACTATTGCTAACATTGTATCTTTCTAGACAAGCTTTACTGCATCTCCCTCTATTGGAAAATATGGAAGAAATGTATGGATTTTCCCCGGGCAATGCAACTGGATGACTGTTCTTTATGGATTATCAGTATTATTTTTTGGTCTGCTGCTGACTTAAGAGAGGGAAAGTAGTTTATAACTTTATGTATACTCTGCAATTTCGTAAATAAGCTTTTACAGATAGGAATTTTTTTTTTGGGTCCTGCTTTGGAGTCTAAAGAAACTGCTTGCTTGACCTGACCAAAAAAAAAAAGAAACTGCCTGCGTGAATCAATCTTTCATTGAAAAAGATACAAAGTAGGCATCTTACTCTGTGATTGAATTTAGATGACTAGACGAGCAAGACTACATCTTCATGATAATCGTTCCTGCTTGGTTTTAATTCCTTGAGTTATCATACATTTTAGAGGTGTAGGACCTGGGATGACCATGTGCAGGTACTTGAAAATATAAACGAGAGATTGAAATTTGAAACTAGAACTATCATCATGCATGAAAATAAAAATACAGACTACCTGAAGGCTAAAAATACGTGATTTCCTTTTTCTCATTTATTTTCTAGTAGGAAAACTGTCTCTCTCTATATGAATTGATGTTATCGAGTCTAATATATTAGCATCTATCCAGCCTGCCAACTTTGTTGCGTAGGTGATGTTTCCCTTGATCCTTTATATTGAGAAAACCTGCTTAAAAAAACAAGCTTCTGTGGACATGTCACTCAGCTAAGTTGAAGTCTGTTTATACAGTTTGGTTGCCGATTATATAGTTGTTATCTCATTATTAAATGCCTTAAAGTGATGTTTTTTTTTAAAATCATTTGCAGTTTCCTGTTTTCTGCTGCGTTGCTGTACGAGCTCAATAAGCTTTCAGGCATCACAATCTCAAGAAGTGAAACAAAAACAAAAAGGCGCTGAGCAGAGTTGTACAACTGTTGAAGTCATCTTGGTTTTTAATCTTCTCGAATTACACTTATGAAATTCATAACGATAAGCCCTTAATATTGTTGAGCTTCTTGAGGATGATAATATTAGAGTAAGAGATCTCTCTCCAGCACATTGTCATGACAATTTTCACTAGTTCTTGTTAATTTTGCTTGGTTTCTTTGAGCTTAGCTTGCTTGTTTCTGTTTATCGCAAAGTTCGTAAATCGCGGTCATACATATAGTCACTACTCACTACAGAGGATGTGGTCGAATCCTTTACATGTAGGAATGCACACTCGCATTCCTATGGTTTCAGAGGCATGTCCTGATTTGTGGCATGTCCTGATTTGTGGGAACGAAACTGTTCCTTTCAACTCATCTCTCCGAGCTAGCTTCAAGATTTCATTCATGTTAGTAACAACGGGTTCAACTATTATTACCAAAAATAATATAATGGATTATTGATTACTTTTAATATAATATAAACATTTTCATTTCATTGGATTTGTTATATTATATTTTTCCTTCAACAACTCTGATAATAATAAGAAAAAATCAAAGAATAAATCAAAGAATGAGAAAATTGCTTAATTTCATTGCACAAGGATGAGTTTTGGTTTGAACTTTGAAGAGATCTTTGTGACTTATTCCTGATACATAAACTTCGTAATATTTGAACCGGTTGATCCTAATTCTAGACTGGAATTTTTCTACCGGACTTTTGAGCCAAGTTTAATGACAATTTTATTTCTACCCCCTAAAAAATGATAATTATATTTTTTGAGATAGATAATTATATTTTACATTCTACACAAAAAAGGTTGGGGTTTGGGAGATGCAGGGCAACGCAGATGCGATGTGGAGCTGCATGGCTGGGTTTATTCGCAAAGTGGGGCGTGAGGTGTTGGGGGAGTCGGGGGAGGCAAGGCCACTACCGTGGCGTCTCATGGTGGAATGAGGAGGTGAAGACCAAGGTGAAAGAGAAGCAGTTGATATTCCAAAGTTGGCTACACAGTGAGAGGCAAAACGCGTAGTTGCTATAGCAAAAGATAAAGCATTCTAGAGAATGTACAAAGGCTTTGGATGAGAAGGGAGGAGAGAGGGTTCTTTACTGCCTCGCTCGAATGCTTTATGTTGTTTGATGCTATCCTGATTTGCGACCTTGTTAGGATCTCATCACCGGTAGGGATTTGAATTGTTCATTATGATAATTAATCTTTCGTAGCAAACACGTTCTAGTGGACTTCGTTAGAAAGCTTGAATGTGTAGGAAGTTGACTATAGGTTAAATATTAGTTCTTTAGGGATTATATTGCTTATAAGTTTTACCCATCTTGAGACTCATTGCTATTCATAGGATTAAACCTTAATCCGTGTTTAGATTGCCTAGGAAGGGATTATTAGAACTCATAGGGCTAATAATCTATTTAAATCAAGATAAGAACATTTGATTAGAAAAGGAAAAGAACTTGGGTAGGAAACAAGGATCGCATTCACCAAATAGGGTTGAGAATTGTAGGTGAAGCTATCTCTTAACTATTGATTCTCATAACTTTGTTAGTATTTCTCGTTCTCAATAACTCAAACCCCATCTTTTCTAAAAATTGATAAATACACACTACATAGGAATACTTGATTATCTGTGAGATCGACGTCTTACTTGCTCACTATATTAGTTCGTAGGTTTGAATTTTATTTTGATAGGAAACACAATGATTTTGTACTGTCAAATTTTGGTGCCGTTGCCGGGGAATCAAAGATTATTTCTTTGTTTTGTCAATTTATCAATTTTTTTATATACCTAACTTGTTGTGGACCTATTCTTATGGTTCATAACACCATTACTACTAATCTTTCTAGATGTTGAGATTATTGCAGCATCAATGGGAAAATTTTCACCATTATTTCACAAGAGTGCATAGATTATTGGACGCCCGTTATGCACGGGGTTACCAAGATAGTTTGCAAGATATGGTTGCTTGTGTACTTGAGGGCATGACTCCTGAGACCAAAGAACTTGCCGAGTCTTTGAGTAATAGAGGCTTGGTGAGTTTCGATTTATCAAAGATGTGAGATTTTTTCTGCTACATGGGTCATCAGGTGGAGCAAGAAGAAGCTTTCACATGCCAGGTTATGTTAGAGCAGATGCTTGAAAGGATAGAGCGACTTGAGAAACGATTGAACCAATTTACTCAACCGATGAGTGAGTTGGTAGTAGAGCAACATTAATATTGTATTCCTCAAGTTGATGAAAGCCAAGACACAAACAAGGATGTTTTGATCGATGATGGAGGAGAGAGTCCAACGCTCCCTTACGTGGAGTCTCATAAGTGCACGCGTGAGGATCCATGTGTTTTGGCTCCGAATTCATCTGAAGAAATCATCCCTGACATGCCTATCAAGGAACCATGTCCAGAGCTGATTTCTGTTGCTTCCGAGCAAGGTATTGATATTTCTTACTCTTTTGTGGATTTTAGTGAATATGCAGACCCTTGGGAGTATTACTTTGAGAAGCCACCAGCGGAACTGTGTTGGTGGTATCATATTCCATCTGTAGAGAGTCATGCTCGATTCTATGATAAATTAAAAGGGGTTTTAACTTCTATATTATATAATTTCAATTTATTAATTATGATGTTCTGTGTAAGATGTGTGCACAGGAATATGACAAACTACTGAGGGCCTTGAGCCCTTGACGATGTCTGATAGGTAATGAATTGAGATTGAGAATAAGTCATGCCAATGACATAAAACAAAGGCGCTGCTTGGGAGGCAACCCAACATAGGTAATAATGTATTCTCCTTTTTCTTTTTAGTTGTTTTTAATATTTTTATTTTTATTTAGTTCTAGGTTAGTTTGTGTTTGGTATTTTTGGTATGGGCACCTAACACTGCAAATCGAGAAAAAGCCACGGGCTACGGATGTTGCTAGTTACTCTTTGTTTATCCGTGAAGGTTCATGAATCCACCTTTCCACCATATTGTGAGTATTCCATTTATCTCTTCCTCTATGTTTTTATAATTTTGTTGTCTTTAATTTTCATTGAGGACAATGAAAGATTTAAGTGTGGGGAGAGATTGCATTGCATATAGATAGATTTTGCATATCATGTTTATTTATGTTTTCGTATTCATTTTTACTCATATATTACATTTGTTAAAAAAAAAACCCAAAAATATCATGCATTTCATATACTTTAGGTCTTATTTTCCCATCTAGGCTACTTGTCCTCTATATTTATCTTATCATGTGCCCCATGACTTGCTTGAAGTGTTTAAGGCTTTGAATTGTTTTATAGATTTTTTTTGGGAACATTATTGATGATATAATTGAGCATGTATAGTCTTTTTTTTTAAGTGGTACTAAAGCTCTAACAATTTGACCCTGTGAGTTATTTTGACCTTATTGGGACTACACATTCATAAGTCCTCTAGTTTCTTTGTGTCATTGTGTGTGAATACTCTCCTTGATTACTTCATCTTTAAATTGCATTTATATATCTTTATTGAGACTGCATTTATATGATTTTTGCATGTGACCATAAAGTGATTGATGCATGATTTTCTTTTAGCCATATTATACTATATCCACCCGTACACATTATCCTTTGCTTGAAGCCAATTTGAGCCTTATAACCCTATTTTGTTAGCTCCACAAAATCTTCATAGCCATTTAATAGCCTGACCCATTCGGAATTAGGAGAAGAGTTGATGAGTATCTTGATAGGTTGATGGAGTTGCTTTGAGTTAAGAAATTGTATTGGGTGATTCATTTGTACTCCAAGGGGGCCACAAATGTCGAGGACACGGAGAGTGCGATGACTCACATGACGTATCGACTTTGAGAAGGCGGAGAACAGTAATCCACCACTAAAAAAGGCAAAATATGAAGGAGTGCGGGTCACTGACGTTGCCTCCACCTACACGAGGGAACAGGGTAAGAAATTAATTCCTCAAATAAGTCAAAAAGAACAGTAAAACAAAGACGCGTAGAGGGAGTCTCTCCATCTGGCAAAGCCAACCCCAATCAAAATCGCATTGTCGGTGTCTTTCTTTCTCCTCCATTTGACAACAAAGCTTAATCGGTTCCTTGATCGGTGACGGTAATTTCCAGACGCACCCACCAACCCCATATCCCTTGAAAAAAGCTCTTTCCTTTTTCATTTTTTCCCCTTCCGCCGGATTTGGGATTGTTCATTGCCCCATTCCTCCGACGATCAATTGGTAGCTTTAATCTATCCCCCGATGTCGAATTCGATTCAAATTTTGTGATTTTTCGTGTTTCTTATGCATTCTTTTGATTGGGTTTCAGGTGTTCAATAGGAAACCTAATTCTGATAGGGAAAAGCTCGGTCTTGAGCCAAAGGACAGTTGAAGGATGGATCAATTTGAAGTTTTGGTTGGGAATTACGGGATCAAGCCCCAGGGGAAATCCGCTCCTATGGCTGCGGTTAAATCCGGCATCAAATCCCACAGTTCGAAGCCCGCAAACTCTTGGAATTCGACTTTTGGCTCCTCGTCTCGGAGTACATCGATTATTGATGATCACGACGATCCATTTCAATTCATCTCTGGTACGGGGCTCCAGAAACAGAACAATGGAGGATTTGGGGATTTTGATTTCGGGTTTCCGCCACCTCCTGGAAAGGATACATTCGCTAACGGAGCTAGTAACGGTGGCAGTGGATTGAAATTTGACGTGGAATCGATGTTCAAGGACTCGCTGAATTTGGGTCCAAAGCCTTCCAATTTGAATGACTATGATGATATACTTTCTGGGTTTTCAGGACAGAACACTTCATCGGTTAATA
Source organism: Persicaria maculosa (assembly GCA_963922045.1). Classification (NCBI taxonomy): domain Eukaryota; kingdom Viridiplantae; phylum Streptophyta; class Magnoliopsida; order Caryophyllales; family Polygonaceae; genus Persicaria; species Persicaria maculosa. Next base: position 33,444,830 of record OY998259.1, on the reverse strand, counting down.
ATAATGATGATTTGTTGTCCTCTACTCCCAAGAAGATCGATCCCGCTGACGACTTCTTTGGAACTTTTGGGGGAAATGATTCTAGTTCCAAAGGTTCAATTTCAAGATTGGATAGTGAAAGTAAGAGGAACAAGTTTGATCAGGAAGACGAGTTGATTCCCGGGTTTGGCAGGCCCACTTCCAACAATCTTAGGTATGATCGTGTTGGCCTTTTGATTCTTAGTCATTTTTGCTGTGCAATCATCTTCTGCTTTAATGTTAAAGATGTTTTTACAAATGATGTAGGGTTAGTGGAGTAGCAGATTATTTGAAATGAAAGACTGTATTTGAACTGTCTTTTAGACGGAGTACTTTTTAGTGTAGCTCCTAATGTAGTGATAGAAAATAGCAATGGTGTCATGAGCTACCTCAGTAATTAACAATTGCCTATTCATTTGCTAATTGAAATCAGTCATTTTCTTCCACACATTGTTATCATTTCTTTGATGTGCATGTGACAAATTTGTAACCTAAAGCATTCATGATTAATGTGTTGTTAATTTGAATTTTAGTCAGCTTTTCCAGTTTATCATATTCCTTGCTGGTTACTTTTTTGTATCAGATTTTTCTTTTGTTTTGACTTTTTTCTTATATTTGCTTTGTGGTGGAGCTATTTTCAGGGTGGTAGCACTGTCTTGGTTAGCATTGTTTTGCTAAGAAGGATAAGTATTTTAGCAGAGGGCTGAGTCATTGAGTGAATCCCTGGAACAATTGTTCTCCAATCTTCTTACCTTTCTCATTGGTTCTTAAAAAATTATATGCAACTAGTACAATTCCCGCGCTATGACGCGTTTTTTTAAAACTAAAAGATTAATAATATATATAATATTATAAAATATTAATAAATGTTAAGATAAAAATCATAAAAAACTTTACCATAAATATATCTTATATATCTCTCAAAAAATTATTTTTAAAAAAATATTATGTAAAGTATAATACATAAATATAAATATTTTAAATCACTCAATAATAATAATATCAGTAACATTGTTTAAATGTGACGTGTCATAATCAATTGTTATATTCAATGTTTTGAATTAAGCTCAATAGTTAGTAAATAAATTTGAGTTAAGCCAAATAGCTATATTAGATTGAATTTAATGTTTTGAATTAAACCCAATAGTTAGTAAATTAAGAGTAGATATATAGATTAAAAAAATTAAAGAAAAAAGAGAATTAAAGGAAAAGAAAAAAAAAAAGGGAATTAAAGGAAATCAAAGAAAAAAGGCAAAAAAAATATGATTGGTCAAGACTCCTAAAATGCCTCTAAGATTGACACATCATCCTAAACTCTTCTAAATTAAGATTTTGTATAGATTTCGGTTATACGAGAAACGAGATGAAATCTACTTTTTCCCTAGCAGAAGTAACCCAGTTTCATGGCAGAGTCGATGTAGGTTGAAAATTGCTAGTGGGACTAGCTGTTAATATGTTACTGCACGAATATGTTTTGATTAGTTGGTGATTGCTGATCTTCAAACATTCTCTGATTAGATTCATTTGTGTATCTTTAGCATGAAGTATCCGACGATACCTAAGCCAAAAGCACAAGAGGCTAGTTTTATTGATATAGAAAGCAGTTCAGACAATAGAGGCCAATATGGGAAAAAGGAGGATGAAATTGACGACTGGAACTTTCAAGCTGCTGCACCTGCACCTGCAGATGCTGAAGTTGATTTAGATTCCTTCTTCACCCCCCAGAGCAAAACAAGTGGTATAAATATTTCATCAGCGACATCTGAGCCTGACATTGATTCCTTGTTCAGTGTCCCAAATCCGAATATAACAAAGGTTAGAGAAAAACCGATACCAGTACAGAAAACAAACATTGATGTTGATTCCTTGTTGGGTGTCCCCAATTTGAAGACGAGTGCAGAAGTTACAAGGGTAAGATTCTGTTTCCAAAGAAAACTTGTGTTTTGAGCATTCTACTCTAGTTGTTGTCTGAAAATGTTGAGTTCTTTTGACCGATTCAGCCTAAGACGAAGAATGAATCTGTACCTGATTTATTTTCTGGTACATCATCCCAGTCTAGGAACAACGTGTCATCATCTAGTGCAACAAATGATTTTGATTTTTTTGGAGGTAACTTATTTATGGAAATTGTTTGTTCTTCTGCATCTTTATCTATCTATATTATACTGAGGAGGTGTCATTCTTCTTAATCAACTACTTTTGTGTGTTCTTGTCTTGAAGGTTCTATGGTATCTGGAGCTTTCGAGGAAATTGAAGGAGAAGACGATGACCGAAGAAGAGCAAGATTTGAGCGTCACAAGAGAACTGAGGCACGCATGGTATGTGGATTGTGTACCAATAAAAATCATTTTGTTTATGGCAGTTTGTTGTCCATAGTTGCTCGAGCACTCTCTTTAGAATTATTTTCTGTTTCACTCTAAAAAGAGAATCAATATGATTTCCATCTTTAGGCACGGGCATTAGCGGACATGAATAGCCGTGAATTTCAGGCTCAGCAGGAGCAAGAAGAGCGGCATGTGAGTGTTTCCGTTTTTATTGATTGCTGATCACTTGTAGAGTTAATCCTATAAAATCAATGAATAATTTTGTTCCTTGGCTATGAACTTGACATTTTGTTTTTGATCCCATGTATCCATATACAATAGAGAATTGCTGAAATGAAGGATTCAGAGATGAAAGTTTGGGCTGCAGGCAAGGAAGGAAACTTACGAGCATTGCTGTCATCCTTGCATCAGGTGCATATGTCTTCCACACATAAACACATTTTCTCTTCTTTGATATTTTATTTGAACCATTTGATGCCCGTGGTGGTGCTTTTCCTCAAAGTATATCACTGGCTTGATCTTGCTTCTCGATAAATTACTTAACAATATATTTTGGACAGAATAACTCAGGTGGTTAAGTAGGGGTTTGTGGTCAGATTGGATACCTTAAAAAGTCAACATGCTCATTTATTGCAATTTGACGAGTGATCAGCCTCGCCGCATGATTGGCCTATATTCATTATCTTCAAGCCTGGTCAATGCCTCTTACAAGATTATTTACTAGTTGAGACAAATCAATATTGGCAGAACATTCATCGGAGCTATCTTTAGGGGCTAGTGAACTAGTCCTTCTACTGCGTATCCCACATGGGCCACATTAATATCAAGTGAGGGAGGTTGTCATAAATGATCTAGGCTGTTTTTTCTTCTTTCAAGGCATTAACACAGTTCCACCAAGCAAATGCAACCATTTATAGTAGAATGTAGAATGAAAATTAACATGATAAAAGTTAGTATGGACTAGGAGTTTTAGGTACTAGTTAATGTATCCTAATGATAGTTATTTAATGGTGAGACATCTAGATTCAATCGGTAGCTTTTTCTGTTTTGCATATCGAATCCCCTGTAAATACTTGGAGAATGTATACTAATATCTTAAGTGGACTATGCATATATTGTCCCTTTTTAAGGCGTTTGCTCAATTTTTTTTATTTTATATTTTGTTCATCCGATATCCAGGTGCTTTGGCCTGGATGTGGTTGGAAGGCGCTCTCTTTGGCTGACTTAATCACTTCCTCACAAGTTAAAGTTGCTTATAAGAAAGCAGCTTTATGCGTTCATCCAGATAAAGTTCAGCAGAAAGGTGCTAATGCACAGCAAAAATATGTTGCAGAGAAGGTTTTTGATTTGCTGAAGGTATGCCTTAAATCTTCTAATTTTATGTTTTTTTTTTGGTGGAAAAACCTTGTCCAAAGGACAAGGATCAGAAAGAGAAATAAAATAAAGAAAAGGACCAGCTTCCAGCTACACAGTGCACCAGCGGGTCTTGGAGACCCCCCGGGCATCATCTAGGAGAAGGCCAGTCACAAAGTCAGGAACCGAGTCCCAAGTTACAAAGCCTAACGGCAAGGAGAAAGCATAACGAGCAATACAATCGGCAAGACAATTGCCCTCACGAAAAGAATGACGAAACTGGATAGACGAGTCTCTACAGATGAAGCCATGGCAAAGGTTCACCAGGCTAGCACAGGGGTGGTAAGACTGCACCCCCACTTCCAACAACTTCAAAGCAGACGCCGAGTCGGTCTCGCAGACCACTTTCTTATAACCACTCTCCCAAGCCACTTGGAGGCCTTTGGCGATAGCCCATAGCTCAGCCATATCCACCGAACAGATTCCCACGTTGTGAGCAAAACCCACCAGCCAATCCCCATCCTTATTGCGCACCACTCCACCGGTAGCAGCCTCCCCGGACTTGTTCACGGAAGCATCCGTATTGACTTTAACCCAGCCGGCATCCGGGGGGACCCATCTAATCTTCTTCTTCACCTTTTCCTTCGCCTTGGTATAAGACAATGATCTAGATCTTGCCCTACTATACTCCTGGACAAGCAACCAGCAGGCATCAGGAGATAAATCCGGGGTCACACTTTCGCCAAAGACCAAGCTGTTCCTTCTCAGCCACAACCGCCACAGGGCAGTAGCGAAGAACGCACTCCAGTCCATCCTATCCGCTGTGCAGGGTTTGGAGAGGATATTGTCCCGGATCCACGCCGCAAAGGGGAGCGTAAGAAAGCCCGGTCTCCCAACAGCACCTTCAACCTGCATCCAAAAGGCGTTAGCAGTATCGCAGTCCCGGAACATGTGGATAAGCGATTCACAATGAATAGAACAACAAGGACACAAGTCAGAGTTACCGATGTGTCTTCTTAGACGCTCCTGATTAGTGAGTATCCCGCCTTTGCACGCAATCCATATGAACATTTTAATTCTCTCATTCACATTCAGCTTCCAAACCGCCTTAAAGAAGGACTCATCGGCAAACTGGAAACCATCCAGACCCCTTAACGAGAGGTAGCCAGACTTCGCAGTGTACCCGCCATCCTTGCAGCCCGGCCAGCACACCACATCATCTTTGTCAGACACCGTAGTAGCAGCGATCTCCATCAACGAATCGTTAGGCAAGAAATGAGCGAAGTCATGCCACCTCCAACCTCCCTCGGCATCCCACAAGTCAGAAACCAGCGTCGTCTCAAGGCCGGGGGGACTGCTGTTACCCGTCAGCTCTTCCAAGGTCTTATCTCCCAACCATCTGTCCTTCCAGAAGCGAATACCATGCCCATTACCGAGACACCAATTCACCTTTGGCTTCAGCAGGGTTTCAAGCGCCTTACGGAGCCCTTTCCAGAAGTGGGAAGCGCCCGGGGAGGTGCCCAGGGACTTGTTAACATACTTACTAATAAGAACCTCCCCCCATAGCCCTTCTTCACCATGCAGCAGACGCCAACCCAGTTTGGTAATCAGCGCCGTGTTGAGATCAGTCATTTTCTTAATGCCGAGCCCACCAAGCTCCTTGGGCAAAGTTAACTCCGACCAAGCCACCTTATGCATCCGACGCTTCTCCGGGGAAGAGCCCCATATAAAATTCCTACACACCTTCTCGATCTTGTTACACGTCTCCGCAGGCAAGCTCAAGGTCGACATCGTATAAACCGGGATAGTAGACAGTACAGCACGGGTAAGAGTAACCCTACCAGCCAGGCTTAGAAGCGACGCCTTCCACCCGGACAGTTTAGTGGCAAATTTGTCCAGAATAGGACTGAAGATGGCATTGGCGACCCGCTTATGCAGAATCGGGATCCCAAGATAGCACCCGAGATCATGGGTGGCAGCAATACCACCTTCGATCTGGATTCTACTCCTAAGAGGCAGCCCCACATTTCTAGAAACAAAGACCTTGGATTTAAGGAGACTCACCTTTTGACCAGAAGCTCCGCAGAAGATATCCAGGCACTTTCTGATGTTCCTGACCTGCGCAACAGAAGCTTCCGCGAAGAGCAGGATATCGTCGGCGAAAAAGAGGTGGGAGAGTTTAGGACCCCCTCTAGCGATACTGATCGGTTTCCACTCCCCGGCCTCAACAGACTCCATAATGAGATGGCTAAGTCTCTCCATACAAAGTAGAAAGATATAGGGAGAGATGGGATCACCTTGACGGATGCCACGGGATGGGACAAATTGTTCCGTGACTTCCCCGTTCCATAGCAGCTGCATTCTCGGAGTCCGGATGCACTCCATAACCCATTTAACCCCGATCTCCGGGAGACCAGCACAATGCAAAGTTTCCTCAATAAAATCCCAGTTCAATCTGTCGTAGGCTTTCTCGAGGTCAAGCTTCAAGCACATCCAGCCCTTAGCCCCTTGTTTCCTTCTCATCGAGTGCACCACTTCCTGGGCTATCACAATATTATCGGATATGAATCTGCCGGGAATAAAGCTCCCTTGAGTGGGCCCCACTAAAGCCGTCATATATGGTTTGAGGCGGGTAGTAAGGATCTTGGTTATCGCTTTATACACAACATTGCACAAGCTGATAGGCCTAAATTGCTCAATTTTTTCAGGCTTGCCAACTTTAGGGAGGAGGGCAATGATGGTGTCGTTCACTCCAGCTGGGAGCTTGGCCGAAATAAAGAAGTCCGTGATAAAATCAGTAACCGACCCTCCGATAATGTCCCAGCACTTCTGAAAGAAGACCGGTTGGAAGCCGTCTATCCCCGGGGATTTGTAGGCCCCCATGCTTTGGAAGGCTGATCTGATCTCACTGCTAGACGGAAGCATACACACTTTATCCCAGCAAACTTTCTCAAGGTGGGGAAACGTCCCAGGCAGCATCATCGTAGGGCTACTGTTTCCTTCACCGTTGTAGAGCTTTCTGAAATAATCGACAGCCAGGGCCTCAACAACCTTAGGGTCCTCGACCCATTCACCATTGTCCGTCGTCAACCCTTCCACCCTATTCCGCTTGCGCCGAACCACCGTGGAAGCGTGGAAAAAGGCCGTATTCCGGTCACCAAACACCAGCCACTTTTCACGGGATTTTTGAAACCAGAGGATCTCCTCCTGCTCGAGGACGCCATCAAGCTTGGAACGAATGACCGACTCCAGATTCCAATCAGCCGTCGAGTGATTGCTAGCATTCTTCTTCTGAATAGCCTCCAACGCGTGAACCAGATTGTCCTTGCGCCTCTCAATCCTCCCAAACACCTCCTTGTTCCATTTAGACAAGTCGATACTAAGCTTATCGAGGGCAGCAGGAACCGGACACTCCCTCACCCAACTGGTCTCAACAACTCTAGAAAACTCCTTAGTAAGCCACGCGGCCTCGAATCTGAAAGGCCGGCGTTTCCTATCCTTTCTGACAAGCGGATTGAGCTCGAGAAGCAGAGGGCAGTGGTCCGAGGAGTACCGGGGCAAGTGACGGACTCTCGCTTCCGGCCACCGAATACGCCCATCCAGGTTAGACAGCACTCTGTCTAACCGCTTAGAAATCACCCGACCCCCCAACGACACCTTACTCCAGGTAAATTCCTGACCTGAGAAGCCAAGGTCCACGAGGGCCGACCTGTCGATAATACCGTTAAACATCGGCGCATCCCGATGAATAGCACCCGTACCTCCCTGAGACTCCTCCGGACGAACAATGCAGTTAAAATCGCCGCCAATGAATAGCGGCCCGTCAATGGAGTTCAGGCATCTAGACAAATCCTCCCAGAAAGGGGCTCTTCTCGCCACTGTGGGGGGGGGGGGGGGGGGGGGCGTACACAGCAATCAGATGCACCCTCGAACCGCCCACCGACCAAGAGGCATGAATAAAGTCATTGTACTTAGCCTGGATGTCCAAATTGCACTTGTTAGCGTTCCAGAGAATCCAGATACCGCCAGCGAAACCGTCCGCCTCAACACGGTCACAATTGGAAAAGCCCAATTTATCACAAGCCTTCCTAGCTTTCTCTCCCGAAATACGAGTCTCCAACAGAATCAGCACATCCAGAGAGCACCGCTTTAAGATGAACCTGATAGCTCTTCTGAAACTTTTCTTACCTGCACCAAAACAATTCCAAAACAAAACGTTAATATTACTATCCATGAGAAACAAAGGTAAACAAGCAAAAACCCAAAGAAAAGGGAACAGTAATCAGAGAAGGAGATGCCGAGAGGGGGCCTAAGCCACGTTAGCCTGGACCTCCTGCCCCCCACTCGTATGTGCCCTGTTAGCCTCTGGATCCCCCAAATTCTGACTCGCTTGCCCATCTTCCACAGCACTTTGGTTCCAGAATTTCCCGGCGAGGGGAGAGGAAATCGCCCCCGTCAGCCCGGACACCCAATTGATCGTCTGATCGGAACCTCCTATGGTCTGAGTTAGGATCTGCGCCGTCGCCGTGGTGTTAGCACCCAAACCCGGATTCCTACCAGAATCTCTACCTTCCACATAGTTCGCCAGGGCAAGACCCTCATCAAGCAAGACGGTACTGTTGTTGACTCCCGTCTTAAGTTGTTTCTTCTTGAATTGAGAAACCTTTGGGCCTTTTAATTTTGGCCCAGCCTTCCGGCCTTCCTTACCAGCTTGAACATTTCGGCCCTTGGCAGAGTGGCCCACCACGTCCATAGCCTCACCCGACCCATTACTCTTAGTCTCATTAGGCGTCTGTGGAGCACTCCTTTTAGACTTAGGATCTTGCGTGTTCCCCACTGCCGCCGTCTTTTCAGAGGAAGGGCCCCCTCGAATACTGCCACTCCCTACCCCCACGTTCGTCTTGGGAACCGACGGAAAATTCCTAGCCGTATTGCGATCCCTAGGCTCCATAATGACATGTCCACGCTTAACGGTCGAATTAAGCGCGCGGGTTGGAGTCGGAGCCGGAGCCGGATTCTTCACCCTTCCGCCGCCTTTCGGATTGTCGTTCCCATACTGGAAAGAGTTCAGTTTCACCGGCTTCTTCCTCCTTGAGACCACCATCCAGGGCCCATGGATCCCAGCTTCCTCTCCTGAAGCATCATCATCACCCTTGTCCTTCTGCTTATCTGTGGATTCAACCGTCCCTTCACCTTCTTTGACAGGCTCATCCTTCTTCAAGATATTAGGGCACCTATCCTTCAGGTGACCGACTCTCCCGCAGGCGAAACAAATCCTCGGGATTCCTTCGTACTCGAGCAGGTACCTCTCTCCATTGATAGTGATAGATCCTTTCAGAGCTTCCTCCAAGTTCACTTCAACACAGACCCTCGCAAAGCTCCCTCTATTAGTGTAAACCGTCCTGTGATCCACCTTTAGAGGCTTGCCCAGACCTTCAGCGATTTTCATGAAGACATCCTCCTGGTAGAGAACTAACGGGAGATCGAGTATTCTAACCCAGGACGGAGCACACTTGATGGCATCCGAAGGTTTGAAGTCAGGGGTCCAGGCCTTAATAATCAGGCACTTGCCAAAAACCGACCAAGGCCCCCCCATGAGAACCATATCACAGTCCTCTTTCCTGTCGAAGCGAGCGAGGAAATTCCCATACGGAAGATCAATCACTTGAAATCTTTCACAGCTCCTCCATGCTTCTCTCAGCTTCTTCTCCATGACGTACAGCGGGATTCTAGGACCAAGGACTCTGATAACCAAAGAGTTATCCCAAACTCCGGCAAGAGCGTTTAACACCAGCGGATCGATGGACACCACCGGATCACTGCCCGGACCGTGAGGGAAGGACACACTTATCTTGCCTTGGATAAGACCCTCGTTCAACCTAGTCTTCTGCTGCGTGACGCCTCCCAACACCACCTTATCCTTCCAGGAAACTGTGCTACCAGGGGGTGGGTAAACAAACGGACCCGGTGCTGTACTTGAGGTCCCCGGAACTCCCGGGGGGGGAGGATCCGGCCCACGGTCCACTTGCATCGTCTCCGGGGTTATCTCCACCCTGGGCGTGGTCGGCGTAACCGCTTTGGCCGAAGCAACCATGAGAGGGAGGAAACGCTTTCTTCCTCAATCAGAGCGTTTGCTTGTTCTAATTTTATGTTTTGTTTTCAGTTTGATATCTTTTGAACAATTTATCTTCTTGTTAGCATGACTGGCCAAACATCTTTTCTTGCACCTGGCTTTTCTTGTACACAAATTTTTTGATTTGGGTTTCTTTTGACAAGTATCATATAATTGGGTAAGTCAATTTGGTTAAACCAGTCAAAACAAATGAAAATAATAAGTGGGAAAGAAAACCTTATATGGAATCACTGAACTCTTCAAAATGTCCATATATGTTGGGGGTAAATTCCCTGTTTGTTCCATAACATTTTAACATTTGCCCTATATAGGTCCTCAACCTTTCAAATGACCTATTAAAATTCTTAGTGTTCGGTCTGCAGTTCATGTACAATCCTTCCGTTAAATATTTGGATCTCCTGGTAAAAGGGCTATGAAAAGGGTAAATTACACTAACCACCCAAAAAATAGGAGAAAACAACTCGAAAAAATGAAAAAAATAAATAAATATATAGCCTCATTTTATGGGAGCTATAACTTATAAGTGTTATTAGTATTTTGGGATTTTTTTTAAAAAATGTTACCCATATTTATATGTATTTCTCAAAATTACTCCATTCCTTTTAAAAGAAGCACCCTTTTTTTCCCAGACACCATCTAATTTGTAACATTTTTGAGAGTTTGAAGATTATATTTCTCTGTAGGAAAGTCAATATTGTCTTTGAACATTTTTAAGGACTTAGAATATTGTGTTGTCACAGTTCATGTAAAAATCAAGGATTTGAGAAATGTTGGCAACTTGGCGGCGAGTGATTTTCATTTTTATGAGTGATTTTGTAGAAATTGGTTTATGTCATATCCCTTTTTATTTTGGACAAAGTGGCTTTCCAACTGAAATGTGAGGGACGTTTATAGATCTTTTGAAAGGTTGAGGACCTGTTCGGGAAAATGTTAAGGGTCAAAGAGTTTATCCTATATGATCAGAGGAACCAGCATCTCTAGGCAGGTTTTGCCTTTAGTCTCTGTAGTCCTGGGGTAAAGGGGGTAATTCCTTTATTTCTAAGTGGCTGTTAAGTAATTTTAAAAGCATGTGTAGTTGCTTCATGGAGAACAAATATTCAGTGTTCTTGCTCCATGGTACAGCAAAGTTGAGAAGCATGTAACACAGGCTACTTTACGAATTGTTGCTTGTTGTTGGATTCAACATGACATTTCCTTGTTTGCTGCAATGGCAAAAATGCAGGAAGCTTCAAACAAATTCAGTCAAGAAGAACTACGATAGCACCTTTTTCGTTCCTGGTGTTGCCAGTTATCTCTCTCGCTAAAAATGAAGCATACATGTCCCGGAGTACAAACATGCGTCTTTTCTCCCCATTCAAATGAGGGGATATCTCCACCTCTTTATCTTCGCAGCTCGTGCACTGGGATGCCAACTCGTGATCCGGAGGCAGCCTTCTTAATTCCAGCAATCCAGAAAATGTTTATCGGTCAGGTTGGAGACGCTACTTCTACATTTCTCCCCACCCCGTTTGTGATTCGACATTTCCATGGCTGAGGTTATATATGAGTTCACCAGTTTGCTCTTTGTTAATTAGTGTGTAATTGCACCTTTTTCTTCCTGTTTTTTCCCTTAATTTTCAGTCGCTTTCAAATGCTGTTGCTGTATATTCAGATTTTAGCAAAGGGGTATGTTTTATGTATTGCAACACCCACAAAACAATTGGACAGCAAAACTCCTCCTCTCTCCATTTTTTTGTTTTAAATTTTAATTATTGATGCTGTAAATGAAACATTTCTCTTGGTATAAATGTTACAACTAGATTGAGAATTAGAAATCGAAATGGAATAAAAATCAAAATGAGTCATTTCTGAAGCATTTTATTTGGTATGTTATTAGAATTAACTATTTATGGATTATTGTAATAGTAGTAGTAATAATAATATCAATCATAAATTCGTCAAAATAAATAAATAGGAGAGAGAAATTCTCTTTTTTTTTTTGATGGAAGAGAGATTCTCATTTGAGCACCCATTGTTGAGCAAAAATTTTCCTTTCGATCCCTAATTCCTGTGCACAATCCTTCGGCTTTTCCTATCTATGTGTTTTGATTCGGTTTGTCCCGGAACTTGGAGATGTGCGATTTCAACTAGTTGTGCAAAATCAAGGGGAAGATTGGTTTCTATGGCTTGTCGTGTCTTCTCCTTCGCCTATAACCTCCTAGTGCAAACTTTTTTGGGTCTTGGGGTTATTGGAGTTTCATATTGCTCTGGGTGCGGGTTGGTCCTCCTTTGTCTTCCCCTTGGCCGGATGTGGGTTTGGGTGGTGGTGTTGCAAAGGGTTGGGCGCTCCTTCCTCGTTGCCTTCTCCTTCCATCGCATCGCCGCATCTGGCCATATCTTTCCTCCATTTGCTTCAATCGCTCGTTGGGGTCCAAGGTCTTGCCAGTGGGGGCTTCGATCCTCCTTCCTTCTGGCTTCTCCTTGGTTGCCCACCGTTTGTCCGGGTTCCGGTTGGCGCCGGCGTGAGCTTGTTGCCGCCTGGATTGTCGTCTCTGGCTTCGGGCCCAAGCTCTGGGTCCTTCGGTCCCAAGCTCTGGGTCCTTTGGGCCCAAGCTTGAGTCCTTCGGGCCCAAGGATGAGAAATTGTCTACTCAAACAAAATAAAATTAAAAATTAATTGTCCGAAAGGGCCTTCTTTAAATCCCGAAAGAGTTTGATAAAACTCCCGAAGGGTTTGCAAAACCCCCGAAAGGGGTTGACTAAATCCCGCAAAGGCTTGACTATATTCTTGTAGGTGAAATCTTGTTGGTGTTTTGTTCAAGCAGCTTTGGTTTTTTTTGGGAAATCTTGTTGGTGTTTTGTTCAAGCAGCTTGTGGCTCTGCTTCCGATGTTTCTAGGAGGTCTTCTGATTGGTTTTATTTGGGGTGGGGGTGGGGGTGGGGGGGGGGGGGGTGGAGTCTCGAGACGGGACTGGATGGGGTCGAGGTGCGCTCAGAGCGACTCCGTATCCGGGATAGAGTTTCCTTGGAGTTCGTCTGCACTACGCCACTACCCACGGGAGTTAGAGTCCTGTTGTACCGCTGGCCCGCGATGCCATTGTTCGGTGGTGCTTGGCTTCGTTCTTCGGCGGCTTCCTCAGATTCTTGGGAGTTGGTCCTCTTGGGTCATCTTGTTGTAGAGTTTATTTCTGCTTGTTTCATTTCGCTTGTTGTTTGTATTTTTGTACTTTTAGGTTGTACGTTTGACGATTCGTCTTCTGCCGACTTTGTCGGCCTATCGATGTGTCAGGCTTGTCTGACCTTCAAATTTTTACCTAATAAAAAATCAAAATAAATAAATAATATTGATGATAATATAATGATAAACAATGATATTATTATTATATGGTCCTAATTATTAATAATACTCCATCAATTAAAACTTGTCCTTTACTATTCATTCATGCTTTTTTAGAATGATAAAAACTATATAAAATATTAATTTTTGTTTACATTTGTTTTTATAAATTCATAATTGATAGTAATAAGTATGAAATTATTTTAAAAAATTATTTAAAAAGTTAATATTTTATACATTTTTAACACCTCAAAAAGCGTGCATGAATAGTAAAACTTGTGAAGTAATAAATATTTATTATTATTATAACTAGTGTGAGTCTTAGACACGGGCATTTGTTTAAATTTTAAGTTTATGTTCTAATGTAATTAATTTTGAAAGTCAAGTGGAAGTATTATGTACAAAATGCACAAAATAATTAAATAACGTATAAAAATGATGGAATAATAATAATAATAAAAATAATGGTTTGTTATAAGTTTTAGGCGAAACTAATTAAAATAACTCGACCTTTAAGGGTGTGTTAAAAATATATCCCAACCTTTCAAGTGTAAGATAAATATCCCGACCTTTAAAGGTGTGTTAAAAATATATCTCAACCTTTCAAATGTAATATAAATATCTCAACCTTTATAGGTGATGTTAAAATAATATCTCAAAAAAATTTGTACAAAAAAAAGCTAACAGGACATGCATATATGACAAAAAAAAAATTAATAAAAAAAACTTTAAAAATTCTATATAAAAAAATTATAGATTTAGATATCTTTCGTCTTTTATATTTTATACACACTATTTTCTTATAACTCTATATTAAAAACCTTGTTTTATTAAACCACTTTTCTTTTCTTTTTTTTTTATCAAGGGAAAGAAATAAATTCATAATATATATATATATATATAAATGATATATTTACAAGTGTTTAATATTTTATTTAGATTATTTTTATATTTGAGGGATAACACCCATATTCGTATAATGGACCATTTAACTAATTTCGCATTTTTTATGAAATTTTAAAATAGAAAGAAGAATAGTTAGAATTTTAGTAAATAAATTATGTGAAAAAAATGGGACAATTGAACAAAGAAGAATAATATGGAAAATTGAAATATTAATAAAGTGTCTTGAATTTTTTTTTAAAAAATAATAAATGAAAAAACTTGTTTTCTTAAACCCTTCAATTAATTTTTTATATATATTTTTTTAATTTTTTTTTATTAATTTAGTTTGCCACATATGTATGCCATGCTAGTTTTTTTTGGTAGAGAATTATTTTATATATTATTTGAACATCACTTATAAAGGTTGATATATTTATCTTACATTTGAAAGGTAGGGATTTATTTTTAACATATCCTTAAAGGTCGGGATATTTATCTTACATTTAAAAGGTTGAGATATATTTTTAACACACCCTTAAAGGTCGGGTTATTTTAATTAGTTTCGCCTAAGTTTTATTTATAATTCTTTATTCAAATAATTTCTTGATAATAATAATAAAGAAAAGTGCTAACCCAATGTAATTAAGATGACAATTGATTGTTTTTATGTGTGCCTATAAACATACGATTAGAAGATAAAAACTATTGTCGTATTATGTTCAAGCCTTTATTATGGCGGATGCTTCTTGCCTATATATTTGAATTATTATGGCGGATGCTTCTTGCCTATATATTTGAATGGTTGGATTAAAAAAAAAAAGGAACACAACCGATCAAAAAAAAAAAAAGGAAAAAAGAGCACAAGAACTAAGAAGGAAGGAAAATCATAGGATTATATGCATAAATATCATAGGCCAATGCATTAATTATATGGGCTTATTCAATTGACTGAATTTGTTTGAAGCTTCCTAAAGTTTTATTCTTGACTGAATTGTAGAAAAATATAATCTGGAAATTTGATAACCTGGAAATAAATTGTAGAAAAAATATATCCTAAAGTTTTATTCATTAAGTATACCATTCAATTTATTTTTGTCAATTGAATAAATGGTACTCCCTCCGTCCAAAAATACACGGACTTTTACTATTCATGCACGCTTTTTTAGGAGCTAAAAACTATATAAAATATTAACTTTTTTATTAATTTTTTTTAATAATTACAAATTTATTATCAATAAGTTTGTAATTATTCAAAAAAATTAATAAAAAAGTTAATATTTTATATAGTTTTTACCTTCGTAAAAAAGCGTGCGTAAATAGTAAAGCCCATGTATTTTTGGACGGAGGTAGTATGTTAGTATGGAATTGGTTGAATTTCAATTCATTGGTTAACTTAGACAAACCATTTTAAAATTTTGAAATGTCTTGGTGGAGTTAGTGGGGTGGTTAGTGGAGGTGATGCTTACTAAGACATGGCAAGGGGTGGTTAATTAGTGGAGGTTGTAGTTACTAAGACGTAGCAAAAACTAATGATGTGGATGTATATTAGTGATTCACATCTAGATGTAAAAGGGAGTGGGAGATGTGGATTCATTTAGAGAATGACATGTGAAACGGAGCCTTCTAGTGAAGCCACGTAGGTAGGAGATGCTTCTGGTTTTATAATAGTAATAGATAATAAATATTACTATCGTTATTTATAATAATAATAATAATAATAATAATAATAATAATAATAATAATAATAATAATAATAATAATAATAATGTGTGTATATATATTTATAAATATTATCATTATAACAGTTATAATAATTGTGAAATCTTTCTTATAAGGAGTGATTCTATGTTTTTTCTTTCGGTTTGCTATAAGCACAATTTTATATTGAATTCACCGGCTTCTTCTGGTGTTGGTAATTAAATAATTTTTTTACATGAAAATAGGCTGTTGAAACCGACTTCCCATGTCAGTAAAATCTGATGGTGTGTTCCGCGAAAAACTGACCATGTGTATAATAGTCTTTTTTTTTAATAATTGGAATATAAATGACTCAAAACTTAAAATGAACGATTTCTTTAAAGTGTAAATAATTCTGTTTCAGCCTTAATCAACAAACATCTAAAAAAAAACCCTCCCGAGCGAAAATTGAACGCGTCTCACGCGCGGTCTCCTTCTCCTTTCGAAATCCCCAATCTGAAGAACACGCCTCCATGGGAAAACCTAATCCCACATGCTCCCCCGTCCTAGATCTTACCTTCCGTCAAATCTCCTCTCCAATTGATATCATTCCTAGCATTTATGAAGTGAGAAGCTGGTTGGAGAATCCAATCACAAGTTTACGCGTCCTAATTTGGCTTGTGCTGTTAGGTTTTCTGAACGAAATCTGTCGATGGGAATTAAGATGCAATCGACAAGTACGATTCGAATTGATCCTCGGATTTAATGCTGAATCCGAGGTTGTGAAGGGAAGGAAGATTCTTTGGAGGAAGAAAGTACACCTTCGGCCACCTCCTTGGCCTAATCCTCTACGAGTAGCTGTACGGCCTTCAAGCTCGATGGGGGCTGTCCATGGCTTCTACCCAATAAGAAGATTGCTTGCTCTGTTGGTTCTCCGTTGCTTGATTTCAGAGCAGAGGTATGGTGATTTGAAGGTCATTGATGGCTGGCCTTCGGTTTCTCTTTCCTACATCTTTAAAAGACATATCTGGTATGCGAATTCTCTCCTTCTACTCACATCTTGCTGCCCCTCCTTTCTAATTTCTCATTTCTTTTGATCTAATTATTCTCTTGTTGTCTGTATTGCTATGGCTGCGTCCGCCTCGGACAAGGGCAAACAACCAATGGAGGACGAGCCTCTCGTCCCTCCAACCAAAACCACCGGAAAGGGTCCAAAAAACCTCACCTCTGGCTGCCCAATGGATGGAATCTCTCCTTCCTCTGCTGGTTGGCCAGGGGTAAACCAACAACAAATTGACAGGTTTTTGAAAAAATCTAAGATTGATGCTCAGGCGCTGTTGGAGATTCAGGCGGATGTGCAGGGTAACATCTCTTGCCTTGCAGATACCTCCTTGTTTGCAACGATAATAGGAAATCCTATTGAAGCAAAGGAAGTTCGGAAGAGGATCAAGATGGATTGGAAATTCCTGAGTGCTGGCTTTCAGTTGGTCCCTCTGGCTAACCACTGGTTTGAGCTTAAATTCGACATGAAAGAGGATCGTGACAAAGTGTGGGAAGGCAGGCCTTTCCATGTGGCTGGGTAACTCATGCTCCTGCGTCCATGGATGCAGGACTTTGATCCTTGTTCTGAATCGGTGACGGTGATGGATATATGGGTGAGAATTCCTGGTCTACCGACAAAAATTGTAAGTGAATCTATTCTTAAGTCTATCATTGAGAAGAATCGTGTTGGTAAGGTCTTACGGGTTGCAGCTTTCAACCCTAATAGGGCGAGGTTGCGTTATCCTAGGATATGCATCAATGCGGATTTGAAGAAAATACCAGGTAAAATGGTGATGGTGCCTAATGAGAAAGGCGAAATTGAAGCATTTCCTCTTTGGTTTGAGGATTTCCCTGAAGGGTGTGGCTGTTGTGGTATGGCTGATCATAGCTTCGAGCTTTGTCCTAAACATCGTGTGTGTAGCATTCCTTCTGAGGGTGTGTTGGGTGGAAATCCGACTGGTGGTGCAGAGGCTCATGGAAAGGCTGGTCCGTCTAAGGGTGATGGTGAGTGGACTACTGTCACTTCGAAAAAATCTCGCCCTATTCCTCCTGCTGCTTTCGGCCATTCTAAGGCTGAGCTATGGAAATGCCTTGGTATGAATGTGGATACTAGCTCTGGCTCCTCTGCTTCTGATGCCTCAATGCAAACTGGCGAAGAATCTACTACCACCATTCATGTGGCTGTGAATGCTGACATAATTGATGAGGTGGTCAATGAAGAGCAAGTGCCTGCTGTTGAGCCTCTGGTGGATGTTATTCCGCCGGAAGTGGAAGCTGTTGATGTGGAAAATGATGCTTCTAAAGAGCAAGATGATGATGCCCCTCTAGGAGAAATCCTAGGTGATGTGAACCATGAATTAATAGAAGCAGTCTTCCAAGACCCCGAGTACGACGGTGCCGACGATGATGAGCTTATTGATATGGAGGTTAGTTATGAAAATATGCTTGATTTTAGTGGTTTTCCAGTGGATTTTACACAAGCCGATTTTGATAGGATGCTTCAAGACATCCCTGCTTCTTCTGAATTTATTTTACCAAATCTGTGTAAATCTGGTGGTGCTTCCCATGGCTTCTTAGACCCTCTTGTTGCTCCCTCTAGCTCGCCTTCGATGGCTTTGAGGTTCGAGCAGCTGGGGGTTGAAGGTTCAGTTAAGACTGAGTCTGGCAAACGTAAACTTGGGGTTGAGGAAGGAGAATCTGCTAGCTCAAAACTGATGGGTGGAACTTCTAAGAGGGGCAAGAATGATGAGTAAAAGTTCATGGGCTGACGCTCCATGTTTTCTTGGGGATTGGAAAGCATGGAGGACTGAGAGGTTGGTTAATCCCTTTAATAAAAAGTTACTTCATTATCTCAAAAAATGTATGTATATCGGTATCTTTTGGTGTGACGATGTGAGTGTGGGAAGAAAACAATGTGCTTGTAAGTCTCTTTCTAGTAGCTTGTTTATGTTGTCTATGAACTATGGTGCCCCAAGTCAGGTTGTAATAAGCTTCTATAGCAGCACCTTCCCTAAGTTATGTAAGGGTTATGTACTGTATGCCAAAAGCTATTCTGATGTAATTGGGTTTGAAGTCTCTAAGGTAGGTCGCAGCGTTGTCTGCAAGTATAAATATATCTATTCTAACCGAGTGTGGTTTGAGTGTGCCTTATGCGTATATCTTGGGCAGCTTGGATGTATGGCTTGCTCAATTCAACACATCTCTATCAAGCGTTCTTATACATTACCACTGTGAACTGTTTGTGGTGCTCTTCCTCTGGATTGGGATTTCCAATTCTGGATTGATGAGCACTAATGTAGGTGTGAGGTTTAATAACTACCAGATGTGTAATACTATTAGCATAAAATTGGGGATTAATCACCTACTATCCTTTATTTACGAACGCTATCGATTTACCGATGCTAGTCGGGATCCTAGTCACATTATGAGAATATTAGCTCTCATAGCTAACAGGGGAGGTAAGTACGGTAGATTATATGAAAATTAGTTCTTGGAATGTTAGGGGTATAGGGAAACCAAACTTTTGGGCAGAATTAGGAACTTTTTGTTCCACACAAAGAATTCAAGTAATGTCGATTATGGAAACAAAAACTGATAAAATTACCGAGGAGAAATATTGGCGTTCAGCGGGTTTCGACGAAGCGGTGTGGGTGCCTGCTGTAGGTAAATCGGGAGGCATAGGTGTGATGTGGAAATCAAATTGCATGACGCATGAAACTTTATCAGTAAGCCGCCGCAGTAATCGATATATATGTACGAATTATAGAAATTCAAACCTTAACTTTGAATGTCAAATTCTATTCGTGTATGCCCTGGCTCAGGAGTGTGATAAAACCAATTTCTGGGATGAGGTAATTTTGATAATAAATTCTGCTAGGGTACCGATCATAGTAATAGGTGATCTCAATGATATTGTATGTATTGACGATAAAAAAGGTGGAGCTGACACTTCTTTAAATAGATTGGCAAGGTTAAATGACATCAAAAATAGTTGTGAATTATTAGATATACCGTTTAATGGGAACGGGTTCACCTGGAGGAAGCAAATGGATGGGTCGGTAAACACTTATGAACGCCTTGATAGAGCTTTGGTTCAAAACGGGATTCTGGCTCGTTTTCCGAATATACACATAACCCATCATGCTTTTTTTTCTTCAGATCACTGTCCCATCTCCTTGACGTTCGCGGAAAATAATTCTTTTCAAGCTGCTCCCTTTAAATTTGAGAACATGTGGCTTAAACGGAAAGACTTACGCATGATTGTCAAACAGGCATGGCGGGCGAATTGTGCAGGATCTGCAATATACCAGTTGATTTTCAAAATGAAAATTCTTAAAGCCAAAATTAAATCCTGGAATAAAAGAACGTTTGGAAATATTTTTCGGCAACTGGATGAGGTTGAGGAAAAACTTGTAGCAGTTCAGGGTGAATTATGTAACATTTTTGACATTGATGCAGCAAATAGGCAGAAGCGTTTAATCATGAAAAAAGAAGCACTTACAAAATTCCATAAAACTTTCTGGAGCCAAAGAGCTAAGACGAAACATGTTAAACTAGCAGACACCAATTCTGGTTATTTTCATAAAATCGCCATGGGCAGACGAAATAGGAAGATAATCCGTAATATTACTTCAGCAGAAGGGACTCTGGTCCTCAGGGAGGAAAATATTAAACGTGAAATTCAAATTGATTTTGAAAAAAGATTTAAAAAGGACTACTGCATAACTACGGACTGGAGGACAAATCTACATTTAATTACGCCTGAAATCACCAGGGAAGAAAATGAACGGATCATTAGACCAATTCAGAACAATGAAATCAAAAGTGCGGTTTTCTGTTTAGGAAGGAATAAATCTCCAGGGCCTGATGGTTTCACGGCTGAGTTCTTTAGAACTTACTGGGATATTGTGGGCCCTGCGGTAATTAGAGCGGTAAAGAGTTTTTTCCTTTCAGGGAAAATTCTTCGCCAGATTAATCACACATTTATCACGTTACTGCCAAAGGTGGATAATCCGTCCTCGACAAGTAACTATAGACCGATCAGCTTATGTTCGACAATATATAAAATTATATCACGAATCCTCACTGAACGTCTAAAAAGTGTTGTGGGTAAATTGATTCACCCGTTACAAGGTGCCTTTGTGGCAGATAGAGCAATTCAAGATAATGTCCTGATTGCGCATGAGATTTTCCATTCTTTCAAGAATAGAAAGGGTACTGAAGGGTGGATGGCAATCAAACTTGATATGGAGAAAGCCTATCATAGGCTCGAATGGGAATGTATACTTGAGGTGCTAAGGAGATTTGGTTTTCATGAGCAATTTATTAATTGGATAAAAGAATGTATTACAACTGTATCTTTCTCTGTCCTTGTGAATAGTACCCCGACCGGCATTTTCTATCGAAACAGAGGAATGCGTCAAGGTGACCCCATTTCTCCATTCCTATTCATTCTTGGAGCAGAAGTACTGGCAAGACAATTACAGCAGGCTTCTATGTCTGCCCAAAATAAGATTGGATTTACTTTTGGGCACCATGGCCCAAGAATCCCGTTCCTTGCCTTTGCAGATGATACAATCATCTTTACAAAAGCAACACTAGAGGCGAGTCAGAATGTTAAATCTATTATAGAGGCCTACTGTAGGGTTTCTGGTCAAAAAGTTAACTACAACAAATCCTCCTTTCAGACTACCAGGGGTGTTAACGGGAATATGATTCAACTTTTGGAAAATTCGCTACAGATGATACATACAAGGGGAATGGAAAAATACTTAGGATGCCCTATCATCAATGGAAGAGTAAATAAACACACATTTGAGGATATAGTCAATAAAACAAAAAACCAACTATCAAAATGGAAAGCAAGCTCTTTGTCACAACAAGGTAGATCAATTCTGATTAATGCAAACTTATCGTCAAAACCCCTATATGCTATGTAGAGCTTCATGCTTCCCACTTCAATTCATAATGAGGTAGATCGGATTAATCAGAGTTTTTTCTAGAACAAAGACCTTCAGTATAAACCTCTCATCAGCTGGGATAAGGTCTGTAGGTCAAAGAGGAAGGGGGGCCTCAACATTAGAAAAACACGAATAATGAATGAGGCTCTCCAAATGAAACTGCTGTGTAAGACTCTCGCAGAACCAGATAATTTATGGGTTCGAATAATCAGGCATAAATATCTAAAAGAGAGTGATATCCTTAATTACAGAAAGGCTAACAATGCGTCTTGGCAATGGAGGAATGCTGCTGAACTAATTGGTAAATTTAAGGAAGGCCTTGTTTGGAGGATTGGTAATGGTGAATCAGTGAAATTCTGGAAGGATCCTTGGATCTCTCATAAACCTCTAATCAATTGTCTTGGTGATATAACAGTTGAGGATGAGGATGCTCGAGTAAGTAGTTTCATACAAAATGGGGCCTGGTCCAGAACCAGATTAGTTCATGCGCTTGGTCGAGAATGGGCGGAGAAAGTCCTTAGTGTTCCTCTTCCGGTTCATAGAATGTCTGATAGACTTTACTGGCGTATGGATAAACAGGGTTGGTTTACCACATCCAGTGCTGTTAGACTTCTTACAAATCAAGACAACTTTAATGACGACCCCTCTAATTGGATATGGAAGATAAATACAGTTCCTAAGATTAAGAATTTTTTATGGAAAATTGCTCAAAACAGGTTACCAACCAGAGACCGATTGAGTAAAAGGGGTGTACGTGGCCATCCCAAATGACTGTTGTTTCTGTGGCGCCAATGGAGAAGATGAGATCCATCTGTTTGTCAAATGCCCGTTTGGACAAAATCACCTCCTACAGACTAGTAAGTGCTCGAGGATCATCAATAACATCAATGCAACTTCGGTTAAGGGCAATATCATTATGGAGAAACTGGGGGAAGCCTTAACACCAAAAGAAAAAGAGGATATGGCATTAAAATGGTGGTCCATATGGTTCTTTCGAAATAAAATGAATTTTAGAGGAACGGAAATGCCAACCCTCTCGGAAGGACAAGCTTTTATTAAAATTGTTAAAGAAGGATGAGAACGAGCTCAGCGAGAGGAAAAGGCAGATGCGGAGATGGAAAAAAGAGGGCCAAAAAAGCAAAAGAATAGAGTTAGTAGGAAAAATGTTAAATGGAGAAAACCTAGTACTGAGTGTATGAAACTCGACTTTGATGGAGCAATAGATCCATCTGGGGAAGCAAGCAGTGGGTTTGTAATTAGGAACTCAGATGGTAAGGTCATTAATATTGGGTATAAATTCCTTGGGAGACAAAATCCGATTATGGCTGAGGCCATTGCATTAAGGGAAGGAGTACTGTGCGCAATAGATAACAAGTTCGTCAACATAGAGATAGAGGGTGATTCGTTACAGATAATAAATAATCTAAAAGAAAATGGCATTTGTCCTTGGGAAATTGAATTAATTATGGGTGATGTCAAAGGGCTCCTCAGGTTTCTTATTGATATCTCCTTTTCTTCCGTGCCCCGTGAGGGTAACAGAACGGCTGACAAGGTTGCACACCTTGGCCGTTCTGTTAACGGGCTGGCACTGGAAAACCATCCAGATCTCCTTGATCTCATCCGTCAGGATGCGCTCAGTTAGGTGTTCCAACCGAAATTTTACTTAATCAAAAAAAAAAAAAAAATTCTGTTTCAGCCTTTATTCCTGCTAAACACCAAACTTGAAATCATCTATTCCTCTGATCATAGAGAGTAGATACTAAACGATCCCTTAAACCCTAATTACCTTGTTGATTTAAAAGGCTCCGGGCCGCCCTAGGATTCCTTGGAGCACACTGCACTTTCTTTGTACTTAAAAATCTTTCCTTTCCTTTGCTTTTTTTTTTGTTCTGCCTGCCACTCTCCAATTTGAAAGAAATAGAAATATTGAATTTGTGTGCGTAGCAGCTAAAGCTAAGTAAGCTACAACTACTTGGAATATCACATTGGATGGTTGTTGCCTTCCCAGTTCCCATATTGTATTTGGTTCACCTTGTTTCAGTGCTGCAACTTCACAATCTTTAAAGAATATATGCTCATCATTTTCATTGGATCTCAAAACTGTTGCTCCAAAAAAAGCAGTCAAAAAACTTGATTATATGGTATTCAACATGTAAATGATTTAGGCAGCCATAAGCGTAAGAAGCCAATTCAAATTTATACTAATTAGTCCTCAAATTTCAAACTTCACTTGCAAACAAGCAAATATTGGTGGGAGATTCACCAATATCCAAGCAATGATTCTCCTAATGCTAATTCAACCCCTCAATTAGGAAACCATGTGGCTTTGAGGCTTCGGTGTAGGCGTGTAGCAGAGGTCACTCTAAAAAGAGTTGAAAGGAGGTGATTAGATAAAATCTTGCTTGTTTGGACCTTTTAGATGACATGGTGATGAGATCAGAGACAATGGAGGGGTATTATCTATGTTGTAGAGAGCTATTGAGAATGTGAAGAGATCAAATGAGTTCCACATTGAAAATATGAAAGATAAAGCCTTAGATTAGTATATAACCTAGTGGGCTACTCCTCTTATGACTAATTGGTATATTAGAATGGAAATCCACTCGGCTTATGTGCTAGCTCTCCCTGACCCTCTCTATTATCATTCTAAAAAACGAGTAGAGAACTAGAGATGAAAGCAAAATATAACTTCTCTTTTACTCTTTAAACCAGATTCAACCCCTTAAAGCATCATCAGTGCAAAACCATTAAAAACAGGTCCCAAAACTTTCCCTTAATCTTTGGAGGCTTTTCTCCATTAATTAAAGCAAAACATCATTTTCCAAACCAGAAACCAAAAACAAGGGGGTGGAAACTGAAAAGTTAGCCATAGGAGCTTCCTAGAAAAAAGCTCACTGCAAACAGCACTCACACTCACATGAAGAAAGTGCAACAACACTAGGAATTAAATTGAAGAAAGGTTGATCTCTCCAACATACAACTTTCTGAAGCCGGCCATGTTGGATGGAGCACATATGAGCTTCCTAGCAAGTGGCTAAAGTCGGCCGCCAAGCCGTAACCAATGTGGCCTATGCCCACCATCACTTTCACCTCCACCACCCATGTCCACCATTGCTGCTTTTTTTTTTTGATCCTTGGTTGAAATTTCTTTCTCACAGGATCTTATCTTTGATTGGAAAGTTTTTAGTTTTTTTTGTAGGTTTTGTGGTATCTGGGTTCTTGCTTTTATTTTAAAAATTCACTCTACTTTTGGGCATGTGGGTGGGTTGCATGATCTTCTTAGTTACTACACTTTAAAGATCAGTGATCTTAACAACTCTGATAAAGTCTATGAATGTCATGTGAAGTTTCGAGAATCTCGGTTGGGCCTACGAAACAAGAGTCGTGTCTGGCTTATTTTAATTTTTAATTACAAAGACGGGATCATTAACTTTCTAATATAAAAGCTTAAACCATCAATGACATGAATCCACCTTCATCTGAATATAAAGGTTGAAGGAAACTTGGCTAGAATAAATCCAAACTCGAAATAAAATTTGATCACTTAGACTCATTTGCACATTTTTTTTTAAAAATCAAATAAAAATACAATTATACGTACTTTTTCACCTTGTTGAAAACTACAACTAATTAACATCGCTCTCATCATTATATGGGCAATTTTGAAAAGTGGAAAATTGTAAAATGATATCTTTTTCTTAGAAAGATTTTCGACTTAAAACAACGTGTTTTTCTTAAAAGATGGAGTACTTTTTAAACTCTGGCCCGACTGGCACCTCTAGAGTCATGGATACATCATACATGGAAGGATTTTCAATGTATAAGGCTCTAAGGGTTCGTCAAGGATAAGTAATAGAGGACAAAGTGGATGAAAATTTGATGGTGAAGTCCAGATTCAGCTTATATATTTGTTGCACATTTCTGATCTTCAACTTCAACGTACTAGCTGAACCTATGAAGTCTTTGGTAACTATGATATCATCCAATCTCTCATGACCCGTTTGCATCGATCTACTGGATATCTTTGCACATCCAAAGGGAAGAGAACAACAAGAAAAAGGCCGACATAAAAGTCTATGAATCAGTTGGAAAATGTACATTAGCAGTACCATTTTCATACAAGTCAATAAGTCATGCTTGACTAGTCATTGTAAATTAGCTTACTTATTCAATCATAAGTCCTTGTTTAAGATTAGCTTTTGCCTTGTTTACTACTTTCCTTTGTTTATCAAATTCTCTGTAAAATTGTCCCACACACAACACACCTTGGGTGCCTGAGGCAAAACAAATGGAGTGCGCAGACAACCTATTAAACCGGGTTTGAATTTCACTACTCGATTCCTGATTTTTGAAATCATCCAAACAAAAAACCTCCGTGGGTCTAATCTAAAATTATATATGTGTAAGCAACAGATTCCGGAAAAACAAATTTCTTTCTCCTAAAAATATCCTGTCCTGTACTTGTTGAAACTTGGCATACCAGATGCTGTAAATTGTAACACTTGTTCAGTAAAAACAAAAGAAAAAAGAATCTCAACATAACCCACATCTGATACTCATAACACAAAAAGTCACAACATTTCCTTTCTACTATCTGCTTATTTGAACTTGGTATTTTTGCGAGTATCCGTGTCAGTTGGTGTGTCTGTTAATACTCTCACGGAGCTGGTTTTATTGGTATTTTACCAGCTGAGTCATCCGAAGATAGCTACTTATTTGATTTTGCTAGTCAGTTGTCACATGAATATCAAGCAAAGCTGACACAATTACTTGTTTGTGTGTGGTATTAAATGCATTGGCCCCTAAAAAAATGGTCCATCTTTGTCTTTTAACACAGTGGACAGTAAGAGTGAAGGAACCATAGATGTTGATGCTCTAACTCCCAATTTCATCTTATTCAATGAGTAACAACTTGCACAAGTAACATATATAACTTTGTTTAATTGATGAATCAATTAGGCTAAATCAGTTCTTTGATAGTCTGAATCCACTTCTTCAATTTTCATAGAAAAATAGAACATAAATACAACAAGAAACCCAACATAAATCTACAAATCAGCTGCCACTTTTCAGCTCCATCTCAGGCTTAATTAATTCTTTCAGATTTTGTGAAAGAGTGATGGTGAGTGAAACACCCTACTGCTCTTCATTGCTATCTTATATGGTGAGCAGTGAAATTGGCCACAGTTAAAAAATAACACATCAGTAAATGGAACCAAAGGGCTTGTAACTCTTGAGGTCAACAGCCACACCAGCCACTGATCCTGCAGCTGCAGCAACTGTGATTGCAAGACATGCAAGACTCAGAATTTGAAGGCAAACCCACTTAGTGCTCCACTTTGGTATCCTCTTCTGGCTGATGTACATCTCCACAGGGTAATAAACTGTCAAAGGCCAGAACCCCAAGGCACCAAGGAGCCCAACAATGTCATTGAAGAAGGGCAAGAGCATTGAAATGACTGTGGTGGTGATCACAAACAGGGTCCTCCACACCAATCTGAACAGGTTGAGGTTGAAGGGCTTGCAGCCGGGGATCGGGACCTTGATATCCTTGGTGATGAATTCGCAATCCGGGTACCTTTGGATCGCGGTCTTCTCGATGAATGCGAACAAGGGCTGGCAGTAGACCTGGTACGCGCCGACTAGGTGGACCACGATGGCTGCGTTGGCTATGTCGAGAAGCCAGTATGGGTTGTAGAAACCGAAGCCGGTTAGGAGGTTTCCCGGTGAATCGTCTCCGAATGCCGCATAGCCCATGCATCCACAGAGCATGTAGAAGAGTGTTGTGACTGCTACACTTAGCAGGGTTGCCCTTTTCATTGTCTTGGACTCTGAAGGTGGAGATCTTAAGGTGTCCTGTGCATCCAAAATGTGTTTTTGTTCAGATTGAAGTTCCACAAAACATGAGTTTAAATCAACTGAAAGATGTATCTTCTCTCTATACCTGAATCTCAATGAGGATCATGGAGTAGGAGTAGGCAAAGGCAATGTCACCAAGAGCCTGGAAGCTTCTCCATATCTTATCAGTTTGTGTGACAGTTCCAATACTTATACCAGTTAGGCTTCCTGCAATCTTTCCATTCTCTGATGATAAAAAAAAAAAAACCAAGAAAATCATTTAGGATCAAGATCATCATTTAACCAAGAATCAATTAAGAAAAAATAAATCTTGATTTTATATACCTGCAACTTTTGCAATCCCAAGTCCAAGGCCAATTGTAGAGTAGGTGAAGGACATCACTGCAGCCACAATGGATAGCCATGAAATCTGATCAAAGTCCGGAATCTGGGAAAAAATTATCTCTGCGATCCCAAAGATGATCATGTAAGGAGTAGCTGATATGTGACAAGGGTTCTTCCCACCACTCTCATGGAAGCAATTGGACCTCTTTATAGCCCTACAAACCAAAAGGCACAAATCAAATCACACCACTGTTTGATGCAATGTGCTATTGCTGATTTAAAAAAAAAACACGGATTTGTCAATCTGACTCTTACATCATGCTTATGGAGGCTGCAATTGTGTAGCCAATGGCCACTCCATACAGGTTAAGGTACTGAATCCACCCACAAATCTTAACTTGCATCCCACCTGAATGAAGGAACAGTGAAAAAAAAAACATAAAGATTCAATCTTTATACCGAATTCAGCAAGAAAAACTTGAGCTTTGAGCTTACCGAGATTGGCCCTGACAGCATCCATGTAAGTGTAGTTCCTCTTTCCAGTGACAGGGTCACCGGAGCGGTAGCAGTCGGCAAGGAGGCTTGAAGTATAATAAGTGACAAAGGAGAAGAGGAACATCACAGCGGGCCCCGCAATCCAGCCCAGCTGAGCCACCGCCCACGCCAAAGACAGCACGCCGGAGCCGATAACGGCTGTGATGATGTGGGCGCTTGAAGTCCAAACAGTCCCTAATATGAACACAAACACAGCGCCAGATAGGATGAGGAATTGAGCAAAATGTCATGAGGGGGGATTGATTGTTGGTTTTCTCTGATCGGATTGCTTACCGGTTCGCTTGATGCGGCCATCGTCGTCGTAGAAGTCGGAGCCATCGGGCATCACGTCGATGGCGAGGTTGAAGACCTGGTTGTTGTGGAGGTGGTGGTGGGTTTGCTGCTTCGAGCTGGAATTGCTGTCTCCCATCTTCGTAAATTTAAAAATCCAATCAGTTTACAGTAAAATTCAAACTCTTTTTGATGACAGGTAGTTGTGTTTCAGATTGAAAGGGCCTCTCTTTATGTGATGAATTGAGACCAAGAAAGATTAGCTTCAATGGGTTTAAGCTTAAACAACTCGATCGATCTATGTGAAAGGAAACTCCACAGAGTTGGGTATTTATAGCCTCTTTGGATTGGGAAACTACACCGAAATATAAAAAATCACCACGTGTGTGAAAAAACATAAACACTGGACTCCACACGGAGTCAAAATCAAAACACACCCTTTTCCTCACTAGTTGTATACTCGCGCTTTTGGATTTTTCCGTGCGATGTCGAAACAGATCAAATACAAAAACGCATACGGTATGATAAGTTTTTATGTTAGAAACGTAGATTCCGAATCAACATTAGTTTAATTGGCCCTTTTTCTATCAACTAGCCAAAATACTGTGGATTTTATCCTCTCTGTGGAAAGTGACAACTGGATGCAAGGTGGAGCCAAAGAATCTACAGAAACATCCCAATGTAGACTTGTTTGACTAAATAGGAAAGACCTTAATTTGACCTAAATACATTGACTCTTATCTATCTTCTATCTATATATAGCTATCTATCTATAATCTACTAACTATTAAAAAAAAAAAAAAAAAGCATTTTTAAGAGGTGTCATCACCACTATAATAATTATAGTGTTTTTAACCAATCAAATTAAATTAAAATAGATTTTTTAATCAATTGATTTAATTTAAAACATTAAATTCGTATATAATTTATTTCTTAGTGTATTATACATTTTCTAATAAATTGGTTCAAATCAAAACATTGAATCAAATATATTTTATTTTATTTAATGCAATAATTTGTTATATTGTTATGGTTTTATTTATAAAAAAAATAAGCTGAAATTATACTAGTTATAATGGTTTGATTATTACTATCGTTTTTTCTAATCTAGGTTCTAAGGGTATTGAAAAATATTTTTCAAATATTAATTATTTTTTCATTTTATTTTTTTTGAGGGTTAATGTATTGAGATTTAGAGAATCTTTTCGAATGTCTTATAATCTATGTGACAAAAGGTTAGAAAGACTGTATTACTATTTGTTAATGTTGGGTTTTCTTCGGGTTTTCACGAGATGTAACTAGTTCGAATTCCTACGACATATCTATATATATAAGTAATTGATATTCGACAAGAAGGCGAGAGAGAAATTGAAGGGAATGTAATGAAAGAAATGCATACCGTCATTATGTACGTTGAATGATATCTCCTTAAGCTTGTTGAGAGGGATGCTAGAGACTCAGAGATGATTATGATAGTTTGCTCTTGTGTCTTATTTGTGCTCCATTGCTAGTGCTTTATATACACTCCTAAAATGGGAAGACAAAAATTATAATTATTAATTTTTAAAATAAAGAATATTTACAAAATCAAAGTAAAATCCATCTCTTTTAAGGAGAACCTTCAATTCAAAGTTCTCCCATGGAGCTTCTGCTCCATCTATTGTAGGAATAGGGTTCCCCAATTTCTTAAATATTTTATTTCCCAATTCTAAAAAAAAAATATATATGTCATATATATAATTATATATTAATGTATACTCATATAGTCATATATAAGATAAAATAAGAATGGATGCCTATAAATCAATCAAATTTGCTTAAAAACGAGTCAAATTATTCCTTTTTTGTGGAGTATACAGTGGTCCTAATTGCTAAGATAATAAAAATATGCTTAATTA
The DNA here is from genome assembly GCA_963922045.1 of Persicaria maculosa. Lineage (NCBI taxonomy): Eukaryota > Viridiplantae > Streptophyta > Magnoliopsida > Caryophyllales > Polygonaceae > Persicaria > Persicaria maculosa. The sequence goes on along the minus strand of OY998259.1, from coordinate 33,414,216 downwards.
TTGGAGTTTTTTCGGGTTCTTCCTTTATGAAGATGAAGATAATTGATTGGGATACAAAGATGGACACATTGGGAGTATCACATTCTGTATAATTTTCCCCTTCTTTTGTCCCTGTGAATGAGGGCTGAAAAAAAGAGAGGTCATCAGGCAAAGACACTTCTTAAAGAGTATTTGCATTCCATATACATACATAAAAAAATGGCCACTTGAAAAAGTGGCATTGATTTAAAACATATACTATAAGCTATTCCCTTTGTTTGGTTGGCAACACAGAAAGGAATCAGTAGAAAGATTGGTAGAAAGTGTTTGGAATTTGTGCTTTTTCATTTGCTTCCGTTAATTAGGTCGACTGGCTTATAATCAAGTTCTTGAACAAGTGCCACAAATCAATGCTTGCTTTGGAGATGTCTTGTTGATGGAACATGTTGTGTGATGAATGTGTGTGGTTTATCAAAATTAGCTATGTACATAATTAAATGCCGAGTATTTTTATTGAGAAGTGTATGAAAAACAGAGGAATACGATGATATCATAAGTAATTAGGGTTGTTTAATGATACATATTTAAAATATTCAAAACCTTAAAACTTTTTTGACGACTAAAAACCAGACCTAACATATTGTAAAGGGTGAATGGGTTATATAGACCTTATTCATTAATTGTAAAGCTAAATAGACCCCTCTAGTGTTTTTATCTATCTATTTATCTATCTATCTCTATCTATCTATCTATCTATATATCTATATCTATATTCTATATAATATATTAAAATAGAAGCATTTTCACCACGTGTTACAACCTTAGAACAAGATATTTATAGAAGTTAAATTATTACAAAATCAATTTATTTTAGTCAACTAATTAATATATCCTTTAATATATCCATATCATCCTAATTATGTCAACTTATTCTTATTATTATTTATATACTTTATATAATAGTATTGTCTTCTTATATAATTTTGTTATAATTTATCTATATAATATGTTAAACTATTTCTTATGTTTTAAGCATCTATATCTAATATATCTAATATAATAATAAAACACTTGCATTTCTGGGACACATGACGGTCATACACTTAAAGTTGGAAATTTATGATAAATCCCCAATTACTTCTCAAATTGTTTAAAATTCTTCTCACGTTTAAGGTTTTTTTGAAAACAAATCTGAATGAATGCAGCATCTAAACCACACAATTGTCCATAGCTAATCAAAAGTATCTCACGTTTAAGGTTTTTTTTTCAAAAAACTGAATGAATGCAGCATCTAAACTTAGCCGATCAATTCACTCCAAGCTTCTCCCCATCCTGCGATTTATGAAGTTCTTTCTTCATCTTTTAAACTTTCAAAACTGAATGAATGCAGCATCTAAACTTAGCCGATCAATTCACTCCAAGCTTTTCCTCATCCTGCAATTTCTGAAGTTCTTTCTTCATCTTTTAAACCTTCAAAACTGAATGAATGCAGCATCTAAACTTAGCCGATCAATTCACTCCAAGCTTCTCCTCATTCTGTGATTTATGAAGTTCTTTCTTCATCTTTTAAGCCTTCAAAACTGAATGAATGCAGCATCTAAACTTAGCCGATCAATTCACTCCAAGCTTCTCCTCATCCTGCAATTTCTGAAGTTCTTTCTTCATCTTTTAAACCTTCAAAACTGAATGAATGCAACATCTAAACTTAGCCGATCAATTCACTCCAAGCTTCTCCTCATTCTGCGATTTCTGAAGTTCTTTCTTCATCTTTTCATCATTATCCCGCAATCCCTGAATCTGTTTCTTAATATTTCCTCCTTATCCTGAAACTTCTTAATCTCTTTCTCCATCTCCTTCTGCAAATTCATAATTTGCTACTGCTGTACGTGAATACACATCTGAATGGGGAATCAAATCTTCCTCTCCTTCTGCACGCCAACATTCTGAATTCAGTCATAAAAAATTTAAACTTGAGAAGATGAATCACCAAAATAAAGCAAAACAACAAAGCAAAATCGGATCTGCAAAGATAAATCTCCTATATGCAACCATAAATAATAAATAAAAATAACAGTTCAAATAATTTTGTTTAACCAAAATATTACACATTTATCCTCTAAACTTTCTCTTATTTAATATAGGCCGAGATTTTTATTAACCAAAATAATACACATTTATTCATAATCGACTTTATATATATTCAGGATCGATTATCCTCTAAAATTTTGTTTAAACCATTTGAATTATGAAACACTTATATCTTTCTTAACTAAATGATTGTATATCTAGCTAACTAAAACCGTTTTAATTAAAATAATTAAAATAATTAAAATTTACAGATATGCATATATTTTTATATTAATTACAAACCATTTGCTGTAACTTTTTTTTTTAATTCCATCCGTTATTGAATTTTTTTTCAAATTATTCACAAATAAATAAATAATTACAAAAATATTCACTGTTTTAAACATTATACAAAAATATTCATTTTTTCCAGGGTCGTCAGAAAAGCGCGGTTTCAAATCGCGTTTTATGTGCAAGATGTGAAATTCGAATGGCGCCTTGGAGGTGGTTTGAAAATTGACAAAGAAACGCGGTTTGAAACCGCGTTTCTTGGTCAACTTTCCACCTGGCAACACAGGCGACCAAGGGAGCTGATGTGGCACAGAGAAACGCAGTTTGAAACCGCGTTTCTCTGTTGGGATTTCAAGAAAAAACCAGAGATTCCTCTGGTGATGTGATGGCGGCAATAAAACGCGGCTTCAAGCCGCGTTTTATGACCAAAAGCAGATTCTCCCCTATTGCTAGGGGGAATCTCTGTAACCCTAACTAAAAACGCGGCTTGAAAGCGCGTTTTACGTTGATTAAATTATTGAAGCTTCGTTGCCCCTTGTTCATCTTCTTCCTTTACCGGTTTTCATCTCCAAACGCTCTCAAAGCGCTCTCCAGTATACATGTTGTCTCATATTTAGATAAGGTAAGTTGTTGTTTTTATTATAATTTCTAGCAGTTATTTCGATGATATATGTATTTGCTATTGTCATTGAGAAATTTGAGGATTGATTAGAATTTTTTTTTAATTGTTGATAGCGTATACAAGTTTGGATTAGGTAGTTTGGTGCATGAATGAGTTTATGGAAATATAGTTTTTAGCATGAATGAGTTTGGATTAAATATACAAGTTTGGATTACGTAATTTCATTGAAATATGAACGAGTTTATGAACTTTGGTAGTTAATATCGAAAGTAATAGAAAATTTGATCTTATGTTGATAAGATTAGTGAGAGCATTTATCATTTGTTATAAACTAACTTTTGTCATTGATAGCGTAGGATGGATGAACTTAACAACATATCAGTGCTAAATGAAATATACGTTGATGCTCTTGGGGTTGATCACGAAGACGACTTGGACGAGTCTAAGGAGGACGATGAAGCAACTAGGGAGGCGGCGATTGAGGATGAGGCCATTAATCCCAATTGGAATATTGTGGAATCTGATCCAATGATAATAAATTCTTGGCAAGAATTAAATTCGTACGCACAAGAAGATGATGGAAGAGAGTTTTTTCGCGGGCAACTATTCAACTCACTCGGCGAGTTGAAATGTGAGTTGACGGAGTATTCTGTTAAAATGAGGAAGCCATATCGTACAAAAAAGGCAAGTCCAGATTGGTACACAGTCGTCTGTGATAGGAAGGACAGTTGTGGGTGCCCGTGGAGATTGTCTGCTCGTCGTTTAGGCAGAACGGTTAAAATGTGGACAGTTGTCAATTACAGTGGGCCTCATGCACCTAACTGTGCATCCAACATTTTACAGCTGGATAATCACAATGTCACCTCAAATTTCATTAGGGGTGAGATTCTCGGGTTCCTCCGCAAAGATCAAGATACGAAGCCAAGCACCATACTCGAGCATCTACAGAAAAGGTATGGGATTAGTGTGTGGTACATGAGAGCCTGGAGGGCAAAACAAAAAGCTATAGCAGAGCTTTTTGGTGATTGGGAGGAGTCGTATACGGAGTTACCTAGGTTCATGGCTGCACTCCAAGCTACAAACCCGGGAACAGTGGTTGAATGGTGTCATCTGGATTCTCCAAACCCACAAGAGAAGATATTCGGTCGTGTGTTCTGGGCTTTCGCACCGTCTATTGCTGGGTTTGCATATTGTCGTCCTTTGATATCTATCGATGGCACCCATTTGTATGGGAAGTACAAGCATGTTGTGCTAATGGCAATGGGGTTCGATGCAGACGATCATATTTTCCCTCTGGCATTCGCTATTGTTGAGAGTGAGAATGGAGATAGTTGGGCGTGGTTCATGGATTGTATAGGCCGACATGTCACCGACAGAGTTGGATTATGTGTTATTTCAGACAGACATGCAGGCATCTTGAAGACCATGGCGGAGTTGCCTAGATGGAGTGCGCCGAATGCAAATCATAGGATATGCACCCGACACTTGAAATCAAATCTGAATTCCATGTTCCATGACCATAAGGTCAAAGACATGGTAGGCTGGACTGCTCACCAACTGACGACAAGTGGGTTCGAGAAGGGATGTCACGCCATCCAACAAATGAACGCTGAGGCTTGGGAGTACCTAGCTCAGATAGAGCCAGAGAAGTGGTCAATGGCTAAAGATGGGGGGGGGGGGGGGGGCGAGGTATGGTGTCCTGACGACGAACTTATCTGAGTCTTTCAATGGTGTTCTAAAGGGTGGAAGGAGCCTTCCGCTCACATTGCTCGTGCGTCAGACTTTTTACAAAGTCAACAGTTACTTCGTGAGGAGGCGAGGTGAAGCCACTCAGCGCATTTCTCTGGGTTTCCAACTAACAGAAGCTACCGATAAGAAGATTGGGTTGCTTCTCACTGCTGGGTTGAATGCACATGTCGTTTCATTTGATTTGCAGAATGGAATCTATGAGGAGATTTTGAACCCAAGGGGGACGCAAGGGAGGCAAAGTGGGAGGTCATACACAGTCAACTTGCAGCGTAGAACATGTACATGTGCCAGTTGGAAGTTGTTGAAGATTCCTTGTGCTCACGTACTGGCTGTTTGTAGAGACCAGAGCATCTCATATGTGCCGCTTGTGGACCAGTACTTGACAACGCAGGCATATTGGGGAGCTTACCAATCGACTTTTCTACCTGTTGGTGAGCCTTTCAATTGGCCAGAAGTGGGAGGCCCTCGCTTGGTTGCTGATCAAACGCGTTTGCACGATGTTGGGCGGACTCCCTCCCGCAGAATTAGGAATGAGATGGATGTAGGGGTCCCGGGTCAAGTGCGTTGTGGCAAATGTCGAGGTCATGGACACAACAGGCGATCTTGCCCGAGTCATGCGGGTCCATCAGGCTCATGAGTCTGAGTTGTCGAGGACTGTGCCGATGTTCGTTCGGTGGTATAGTAATGAACTGTTTGGAGATGTTTCATGTATGGTGGTTTGATGAACTTATTATGTGTGTTATGCAATGTTGTATGATGAACTCCTTCGACATGTTTTATGTATGGTGGTGTGATGAACTTATTATGTGTTATTCTCCTACGGTACGCACACTAACCAACTGTCAGAAGGAAAATGCTAGTAATTAAATTAGACACAAAGTTGTAAAGTGTTCGGATAACACGATAGATTACACACAATTATAACGTTAGAAGTGAACAATCCAAATATACAACAATGGCACAACGATCCTACTCGCTAGCTTCGTCTTCTTCAACATCTATCTGTGAAAACAAGTTTGGGTTTGGTTCAGGCCGAACTGGATGTCCATCAACGTAGAGGTTGGAAGGGTCATTGTACACAATCCTCCCCTGATGACATGGTGGCATTGTCAAGAACGTAGGTGCATCACCAAACATCGCCGACCCTGAGCCCGATGCTACAAAGCTAGCTAGACTGGGGGAACACGAATCGTGGCTGGCCGTATGGATCCATCATCATCGGCGGTGTGCCACCTGCACTACCGTATGATGGGTATGATGGGAAGACCATTGATGATTGAGTTTGCATCTCTGGTTGGGAGGGCCCTCCATAACCTGTCGGGGGCATCTCTGTCTGAGATGGGCGTGGCTGAACTGGAGCAGTCGGGATGTGTGGGCGTGGCTGAACTGGAGCAGTCGGGATGTGTGCATATGATGGGTTGTAGGGCACCTGACTAAGTAGATGGGGTCCCTGCAATGCCATGTAGCTGCAATATTCATCCACTTTGCCCATCATGGAATTGTATTGGTGCTGATCGTAGAAAGAGCGAGATTCCTGTGAAGTCTGGGTTTCCCTTTCACTTGCATCCATCACAAAATTGCCCTGCAATTCAGGTTAGATTTTGTAAAGTACGTAAACATACAAAGTATACAAATCATTGAACGAGTACAAATATACAGGTTAGAGACTAACCACCATGTGATAGTCTGGAGCCACCGGCTGATAAACCCTCGCCGACGAACTCATAGGTAGACTGATGAGGCGCCTAGTGATACTTGCATACCATGCCATGTACTGTGATGTAGCTTCGTCCTCATCGTCCACTTCTGGTGCCGCCTGAATGAAGTTCTCACGCTCATTCCATAGCTTAATCCAATTTGCATGCACCTGAGGCCAATTGTGCTGGTGCTTTCCCCTACGGTCCATCTTGTGCAACGCCTCGTCAAATGCACATGTTGGGGGAACTACTGGCACATCCCCAAAGAGGTAATGATTGTACTATATGTAAAGCAGGCAAGTGTCAGCTTGGAGCACTAACCTGATCTGGAGTTTGACGATCGAATGCATCTCGGTAATACATCAGTGTCGTGGTCGTAGCTCCATATGAGTATGTGCCATTCAACCATCTCATCGCTAGCGAGTCCTCCCCGTCTCGGAAGCGTCCGGTAAATGCAGGAGGTTGTGACCCATAACCTGTCTTCTTTCGTCGCTCTTGCCTTCTAGCCCTTCGAATAGCATTTTGGTCATCACCATCAATGTCGACGAAGCTAATGCTTGGAGGCCTTCCAATGGGGATCCTCTCCCATGCCCACAACTAGTAATTGAATATAATTAACGAGTTAACACACTTATCGAATATAGGAAATCACAAATGGAACAAGCATGTCGTACCTGCAACAATATGACGGGACCGACAATCTCAGACTTCTCGCATGTTGTAGCTTTGCAAAGCTGGCGATAGAGGAAAGCAAGGGTTGCACTTCCCCAACTATACTGGCCAGCAGACTCCAAATCCACTAGCAATGGAAGGTATAGTAACTGCACCTGGCCACCACTGTTATCAGCAAACAGAACCCCAACCATAAGCAACAAAATATATGCCCTCGCTTGGCACTGAATGGCATGTTCCTCAGCATCGTCTGGTAAGGGCATCTGAAGCAGCTGTCGTAGCCATGCCACCTTCACCGAAGATCCCCTAATCTGATTCGCCGGGGGTCGGTGCCACAGCAATGTTTCTGCAATGGTTGGCCAATCGTACCATGCAAAACCAGTAACTGCAAGACCATCAACACGCAGACCCAATAGAACTGACACATCTTGGAGCGTGATTGTTGCCTCCCCAACGTTCAAATGAAAGGTATGGGTCTCAAGTCTCCATCTCTCTATTAAACTTGTCGTTAATTCATTGTCTATCTCGAATGTGGACCCAACCTTGTATATACAATGAAATCCTGCCAACTGTATATAATGTAGGACTCGCGGGTCGGCAGCTAGATCTCTTCCAAACTTTCGCAAGTGCATCTTATCTATAATAGTATGTACTTACATATTCTTGCCGAGTCCATACATCAGTTGACCTGTGGAGATATTGTCTGTGGAGCACCTCGTTGTTGAGCGGTCCAGGATTCAGTTGCATTTTCATTTTTCACTCCCTGGCAGAAGGAAATTTTTTTTTTTCAAACTTACAAAAATAAAAGGATTCTAAATCTAAATAAATATATGTTAATCAATATCTGTTTTCCTACAATCGCTTCAGTTCTAATTGAATTTTATTCTCCTACAATCACATACAATCTCTTCTCTTGTAACTGTATGCTAATTAAATTCCACGCTCCTATTTTTTTTTTTCTAATTCAAATATCTTCCCCTTCTATTTTGTAAATCTGAATTCTATCAAAAACATGTTGTGAATCTATATTTGTAAAAATCTAAACTTAATAACATCTTTTTTATAAATATATCTTCACAATTTAATGAATAATCACCCATCATAATTTCTCATCTACAAAAACAATTCACACAACCAAAATTAATAAAAAAATCTTCTCGTTTCAACAATTACAAATTTCATATCTATACTAATCACAATTTCAACTCAAAATTTCATATCTATACTAACAACAATTTCAACTCATATATATACTAACCACAATTTCAATTCACAACCGAAACAATTTCGTTTCAACTCATTGTTTCATTTCATCTCCATTAAAAAAATCGAAATCAACTATCAAAACTCCCTTGCTCTGAAATTTTCTACTGCCTTGAATCATCCAAGGGCCTTTGCCCACGTTTACCATCACAACATATGAAAAAACCGAATGGAAAATAGAAAAAAAAAAGCTCACCTTCGCGGTTTCAGATGGGAGATGAAAGGATGACGAAGGCTTCTTCAGATGAAGGTTGAAGATGACGATAATTGATGAGGATGGAGCACCGAAACCTCCGGATGGATTTTGTAGCAAGAACCGCCGAAAGGAATGAAGCAGCGGAGGTTGAAAACGATGGATATGAAGTAAATGGGGTAGAGGCGGTTCGGTAGGGTTTCATTTAATGCTACACATAAAACGCGGTTTCAAACCGCGTTTTATGTCGGGAAATCTTTGACTTTTTTTTTTTTTCTGAAATCCCAACAGAGAAACGCGGTTTGAAACCGCGTTTCTCTGTGCCACATCAGCCCCCATGGTCGCCTGTGTTGCCAGGTGAAAAGTTGACAAAGAAACGCGGTCTGAAACCGCGTTTCTTTGTCAATTTTCAAACCACCTCCCGGGCGCCATTCGAATTTCACATCTTACACATAAAATGCGGTTTGAAACCGCGCTTTTCTGACGACCCTGCAAAAAATGAATATTTTTGTAAAATGTTTAAAACAGTGAATATTTTTGTAATTATTTATTTATTTGTAAATAGTTTGAAAAAAAATTCTCCGTTATTGCTTCAATTACCCAATTAACCAATCTTTATCTCTTTTTTTTTAACTAAAAGATTACACTTTTATCCTAAATTCAAATCTCCAGAGATTTTTTAAATTTTGTTTAAACCGTTTTAATTAAAATTATTAAAATTTACAGATCTCCTGAGATTTTTAAACCAATTCTGTTACTTTTATTTATAATAATTAAAACATTCAGATTTGCAGAGATTTTAATTAAACCAATTCTGTTACTGTTTTTTTTGAAGCAATTTCGGATCAAAAAATTAATTCAATTACCCACTTAACCAATCTTTATCCAATTTCTGTTACTTTTGTTAAAATAATTAAAACAATTTATTCAATCAGATTTGCGGAGATTTGTTTAAACTGTTTACCTCTCATTCACCCTAACCTAACTAGCAAGACTACTCTATATAATCAGAATCGAATATCACAGATAACTCGCTTATCCTCCTTCCTCTTCCACCGTATCCTATCTATTTCTCCCTCTCTATCAACCATCTATCTTTTATGTTTTATTTTTTGAATACTAATAATGTTTAAACCTTAGACATTGCAGGAATTTGATCATCTATTCTTCTTTCCTGTTTTAAATAGGCAACAATGAAGAATGTCATATACGTCGTCGAGCTTAATCCAACAAACATCAAAGGCAATATTCGAATTCTAGTTGTGTGCATGTTCGACAACATCAATTTTTACAAACAACAAGAGCTGATTTCAAAGGACCTAATCTGTGTCGATGAAAAGGTGTTTGTCCTTCATAATTTCTTCATTTTATATCCTCCTAGCGTACATATTCAATTTAATTCAATTTACTCTATTTGTTCTCAGGGTAATAAGGTTCACGCATCCATTAAGAAATCTCTCATCAAAAAATTTGATTGTATAAAGGAGTATGGAATTTACTCAATATCAAACTTCGGTTTAATCAAGTACCTTGACCAATATCGTCACTGCTCTCATCCTCACAAGGTGACCTTCTCCATGAACACAATCTTGAAATATGTTGTCGAAGCTCCAATCTCGCGACTTGGGTTTGAATTCATTGAATTTGATGATATTTTAAGTAAAGATGGTGATCTAACCCGCTTGGTTGGTAAGTTCTTATTTATTGTGATAAAATATTTTATTATTTATTGTGATAAACTATGATCTAACCCACTTTGGTTTTTTAAGATGTGATTGGTAACTTGGTTAAGATAGGAAACATTATTGAGTGCGGTACTCAGTTATGATGATAAACTTCACAAAAGACTTGAAATCCATATCGAAAACACTAGGTAATGTTAATTGTTAAATTTTCTATTTCAATATATTACAATTTATATATACAATATACGATTTGTATTATGATTATATTCATTTCGTTCATTCTATCCAATCTTTAGGAATGCTGTCATCATCTGCACTTTGTGGGATGCCTATGCCGATCAGTTTGCCTCTTACATCGATGCTGTATTGGATGACGGGGTCATCGATTATATCCGAATGGACCGACCCGAAATCAACCCGAAACCCGATATTGCCCGACTCGAGCATATCCCAAATCCGAAATTACCCGAATCCGATTATACCTGACACCCGAAAAACCCAAACCCGATTATATTCGAAAAAAAAAGAGTAATAAGTATGAATTTTGTACTCCCTCCATTAAAAAAATAACTTTTTAGCATTTTTTAAGAGGCCCAAACTATATAAATATCAATTTTTTGTTATTTTTATAATTTGGTAGTTATGAGTAATAAGTATGAAATTAATATTAAAAAAATATTTTATATGATTTTGACTTATTTTAAAAATATTCTAAAAAGTGAGAAGACTTACATTTTTTTAACGAATGTAGTATTGATTAAGAATTGATAAACATTAGCTTAATCTATATAAAAGGATAAATATCTCATAGGTAAAAAAAAAATTGATTTGTTTTATCCAATATGATTCTTGCAATCTTGCGGGTTCGATTTGACTGAACTCAGTTCAACCAAAACTGTTGTGACCAAAACCCGATTCACCCGAACCCGTTTAGACCGAAACCCGATTCACACGAACCGTTTAAACCGACACCCGATTCACCCAAACTCGTTTAGACCGAAACCCGATTCTTCCGAACCAAATAGCACCCGAAAACCCAATTGTATCCGATAAACTAATGCCCAAATAAACTCGACCCGAACCCGATCAGACCCGAATTGTCATCACACCCGATATCAACCCGAGTCTGATATGACCCGAAACCGAATAACCCGACCCGACTCGCCCGATTGCCATCTCTACTTGTAGAGTTGATTTACTCTGATTACGTGAAGCTTCATATCTTCATAGTTTTTTTATTATTTATCTATTTTCAAATGATAATTCATCTATAACAATGTAATTATTCATCTATACAAAATTATAAAAAATATAAAATTCATTATAACGAATAATCCCTCAATATCACCGAGTAATTTTATTTCAACGAATAATCACCCGACTAGCGGTACCACAGATTAATTACAAGTTATTTTTAATGTCACCCGTTAACCTTCTTAATTCAATAATCCAGATTTATAAACATAATGCACATAATGCACTATAAGAAATGCACTATAAACATAATGCACTATAAGAAGTGTGTGCGTGCTCCATTTTTATAAGAAAAAATTTGCCAAATAGTCACTTTTTTGGATAAATTGGTGAAATGTCCACGTTTTTGGACAAATTAGAAAATTGTCCACTATATAACCCTAATTCAACCTCCCTCCCTCTCTCTTTCTCTCTCCGTCTCCATCGCTCTCCTCCCTCCCTCCAACTGCCATGGCGGTGCGCCCTCGCGATGCGCTCACCCTCTCGATTTCTGTCGCCCTCACGATGTGCTCCAGCTTCATCAAAGTTTCAGATCTACCGCCATGGCGGTGTGCCTCGCCACCGGAAGACGAGGTCGAGCAGCCAGATGGATCGAGGAGAGCGAGACAACTCTGGATCTGATATCTCCGTCCATCTTCCTCCTCGTGGAGATCAATCGCTAGAGGTTTTCGCATCAGTTCTGTCCAATTCACTGTCAATTTCACAAATTTGTTTTTTTATTCCCCAATTTGACAAATTCTTCCTTTTAGCCATTGAAGAGCCTCCATGGACGGAGGAGGAGCGAACTTGGAGGTCGAGCGAGCGAGCGAGGGAGGGAGGTCGAGCGGCCGGAGCGAGCGATCGATAGAGCGGCCGGAGCGAGCGATCGATGGAGCGGCCGGAGTGCGTGCATCCTCTGAGATCGAGCGAGGTCGAGCGAGGAGCGAACTTGAAGGTCGAGCGAGGTCGAGGTCGAGTGAGCGAGCGAGGTCGAGCGGCCGGAGCGAGCGATCGAGGGAGCGGTCGGCCTCTGAGATCTCCTTGGCGGTTCCGAGATCTCCTCCGTTTGTGTTCAGCAATTTTACAGAGGAAGGTAGGAGGAGAAGTAATTTCTGTGAAATTACAAAAATTACCCCATAAAAATGAGAATTAAAAAAACTATCTATATTTTATTATGTGATTCACATCTACTATATTTTTATTTTTACATTTGTACAGCAACATAAAGTTATATTTGCACAACAACATAAAGTTATATTTGCACAACAAATTGTTATATGTGCGTAACTTAAAGTTATATTTGTATAGCAAAAAATGTTGAAACGAAAAAAAAGGGGAAAAAAAAATATATTACATTTTGCACACCAAATGTTATATTTGCACAACATACGATTATATTTGCACATCGTACTCTAATATTTGCACGACAAAATGTTAAAAAAAAAAACAAAAAAACAAGATTTGGGTCATATTTGCGCAACTTACGGTTAAATTTGCACAACGTACTCTTATATTTGCAAAGCGTACTCTTATATTTGCACGACAAAATGTATAAAAAAAAAAGAAAAATTTGCCAAACAGGCACTTTTTTTTGGACAAATTGGTGAAATGTCCACCTTTTTGGACAAATTAGAAAAATGTCCACTATATATACTAATTCAATTAGATCCCAATTAACAAACAGATCCCCAATTCTCTCTCCAACTCTCGACTCTCTCAATCTCTTCGGCTACCTCGATCTCTCCGACCACTTCCTCGAGCGAGCTCGCCCTCTCGTCCTCGCCCTCTCGCTCGTCGCTGGATCTGGAGGCGAAGCTCGTTCGGCGTGGGATCTGAAGAACTGGAATGGATCGTCGTCGTTCTTGCTTTCAGATTCCATTCGAAGAACAGATCCCCAAATCAGATCCCCAAATCTCTCCACAGTTCTCCAGAATTAGATCTCTCTACCCCTCTCTCGTTCATCTTTCCCGTTTGGCATCCATCGAACACATTTCGGCAGCCATGGCAGCATCTGTTGCTTCGACGTCGCCGTCAAGACCCAATGCCGGTCGCATCTGTTGCTTTGCCATCCATGATCGCCGAGATCCGATGCCACCTTCGATTCTAGATCCGAGATCTCGAAATCGATTCATGTCTCCGGCTTCAGATATCGAAATCGATCCATGAGTGGCGCCGAGGGAGTGGTTGCTCAAATCCGGCCGTCGAGCGAGGCGGAGCGAGTGAGCGAGCAGCGGCGAGGCGGAGGCGGAGCGGAGCCGGAGGCGGAGTCGGAGGCGGTCAAATTTATGGCGGAGCGAGCGAGCAATTCCAGATCTATGGCGGAGCTGAGAAATTCCATATCTATGGCGGAGCGAGCGAGCGATTCCAGATCTATGGCGGAGTGAGCGAGCCAGAGGGAGCGAACGAGGCCGGATCCGGTGGAGGTCTGTGTTGTGCTCAGATCCGGCGACAGATGAGGGAGAAAGTGAACAGTGCGATCATCAATTTGGTTATTTTAGAGAAATTACAAAATTTGTCCGCTATTTTTATATTGTAAATTTTTTACCACAATATTAAATTTGCACAACATAAAATTATATTTGCACAAAAAAAATGTTATATGAGCACAACATACCGTTATAGTTGCACAACGAAAATGTAAAAAAAAAATAGAATTGGTTCATATTTGCACAACTTACGGTTATATTTGCACAACGTACTCTTATATTTGAACGACAAAATGTAAAAAAAAAAACTAGACTTGGATCATATTTGCACAATTTACGGTTATATTTGCACGATAAAAAGTTAAAAAAAAATAAAATAAATAAAAACTAGACTAGGGTCATATTTGCATAACTTACGATTAAATTTGCACAACGTCCTCTTATATTTGCACGACAAAATGTTAAAAAAATAAAAAAAAATAGAATGTGGTCATATTTGCACAACTTACGGTTATATTTGCACAACGTACTCTTATTTTTGCTCATCAATAGACAATAATTGCACAACATGGGGGATTGGTGAAATTTTGCTCAACATCATCTTATTTTTGCTCAACTATATGTTATTTTTGCACAACAATCGAGACTTGTGAATTTATTCTAAACATGATCTTATTTTATCTCAATATAATTTCATATTTTCTCAATAAACTATTGATCAACTTACTCTTATTTTTGCACAACATGGTCTTATTTTTGCTAATCAATAGACAATAATTGCACAACATGAGGGATTGGTGAAATTTTGCTCAGCATCATCTTATTTTTGCTCAACTATATGTTATTTTTGCACAACAATCGAGACTTGTGAATTTATACTCAACATGATCTTATTTTATCTCAATATAATTTCATACTTTCTCAATAAACTGTAAGCGATTCAGAATAAATTGAAGCAATTCTAGTTTTATTTTTTATTTTTATTTTATTTTTTTAACATTTTGTCGTGCAAATATAACCGTAAATTGTGCAAATATAATCGTATGTTGTGCAAATATAACATTTTGTTGTGCAAAAATAAAAATAAAAATATAGATTATGGATCACATAATAAAATATAGATAGTTTTTTTTTAATTTCTCATATTTGTAGGGTGATTTTTGTAATTTCATAAACAGTCCTTCATCTTCCTCCTGATTTCTGCGAAGAGGAAACGCCGGCCGGCCTGCGCCTCGCCGCCTCCACACCGATCTCACTCCCTCGCTTGCTCGCTCGCTCCGGTGCTCGCTCGACCTCGCTCCGAAGACCTCGCTCGCTCCCTCCGGCCGCTCGGCCTACGCCTTCGCCTCCGGCCTCCACACCGATCTCACTCCCTCGCTTGCTCGCTCGCTCCGTCGCTTGCTCGACCTCACTCCGGAGACCTCGCTCGCTCCCTCCGGCCGCTCGACCTCCGCCTTCGCCTCAGCAATGGATCCAAACCAGTCGATACGTGATCCAGATCGGCCTCCCTCGATCGCCGAAGATCCCCTTCCTCCTCTGAGATCCGAGATCCCGTCTAGATCCGTGTGTTCAGATCCCATCGCATTAGGTGATTGCTCTCCTGTAGATCGAGATCGATCGAGGAGATCTCGGATCGAGAAGATCTCGGATTTCAGAGCAGAGATCCCGCGCGAACTCCGGCGATCAGAGAAGGAGCGGCGGCGGCGGCGACAAGGAGCGATCTGGTGGCCGAAGGTGGCATCGGATCTCGGTGGATCTCAGCGGTGAGTGAGGAGGCAAGCTCTGTTTCTCGGTTTGTCCAAAATCAAAATTTGGGACCGCTAATTAGGATCAAATTAGTATATATAGCGGACAATTCACCAATTTGTCCCAAAACGTGGATATTTCACCAATTAGTCCATATTTCGTGGTCATTTCGCAAATTGCCTCTTTTTATAATCGTCCTGTAATAACATTTCATTAACATAAATTTTAAAATAGATTAATAGTAATGTGATCAAAGTCTGCAGGTCAACCCGGCCCTAAAATGAAAAACTGAAAGTTCTTAGTAAATGTGATTATGCGAATGACATTAGTTGATCCAATGGAAAAGGGGTTATAGCATTATAGGTTATATTTACCTCTTCAGGCTAGGTTAATATGCAATTGGTAATTACACTAATCACTAACGTGAGGAAATTTTCCCAATTTTTGTTTTATTACCAAATAATTTTCAAATATTTCACTATCTGGTAAAACTTATCATAAACCCCATAGTATAGTGTTTTCCCCCCACTAATATATATATATAATGCATATACTTGACAGACGTTAATAATGATGCACATTAATCACATTTACATCAACTGATGAAAATGAAATTGGAGCAAAATGGGTCGAAAATGATTACAGTAGTTGAAGGCAAAGATGTACGATCAATCAGTTATTCGCTGATGAGAGTAGGCACATTCAGCGAGCGCCCAACCAGAGTGGACCGATGTAGGTCTTCGCCACGATTGACCAAGTCAACTATTACATGTGTTTACTGTTTTTGCACTTTTTTCACTTTGATGGACTTTGTTGGAGTGTCACGTGGAATGTTTATGGGTGCTCGACCTGTGGATGTGTAAATATCATCTCACTTATATGGTGCTCGTGCACCTTCAAACAAACAAACAAATGTTCTATGTATTAATATATATTTTTTTTATTAGGAAATAATTCGGTTGGGCTGGCCCTACCCGGCAGCATTCTTGCGGATGAGGTTAAGAAGACCTGAGTCATTATTAATATCAGGGGCGGATCCTGGACCAACATTTCGGGGATACTTGAAGGTAAATTTTTCATCATTCCGAGAATGTTTAAAGGTAAAAAAAATTCTTTTGTAATTTTTTTCCCGGGTTGGGGATGCTTGACATAAAATACTAGGAAATTAACACTAAAAAAAATAATTTTTTTTTTGGGGATGCTTGAGCATCCCCACTAATACAAGTGGATCCGCCACTGATTAATATCAACTTCTCGGGCAGAGTGGCTAAGGTGTGCAACCTTATCTACCACTCTGTTGCCCATACGAGGAACATGAAAGAAAATTGCTTCTTTCATAGTCGATAACAGAATTTGTACATCAGAAAGGATTAGTTCGATTTCCCAGGGACAGTTAGATTTCATGTTTAAGTGATCAATGATTATCTTACAATCTCCTTCAATTTGGATTTTGTCGATATTGAGTTGACATACGTGTTGGATTCCCATTTTGAGAGCTAGGGCTTCTGCTGTGAGCGGGTTTTGTTTTCCTAGCTTCTGGTGACAAATAGCAATAGGGCGGCCTTCCCAGTCCCTGATAATGGCTCCAGCAGAGCTTTCTCTGTTTGTTAGCGTTGACCCATCAAAATTTAGTTTCAGCATACCCCGAGGTGGCTTGCGCCAAGAGATAATTTTTTGTTTCTTATTCTGCATTGGAGGTTTGGGCCGAAGAGGGCGAACCACCTCCTCTAAGTCAGCTTCAGCTACAGAGGTTTTATTCCAGTTATCTATATGTGATTTAATTAGTCGTAAGACTTTATTTTTTTGCGGGATCGCTACCTGCTGAAACAGATGTTGATTCTTAACATACCATATAGACCACCAAGAGAAAGCGAGGCTAACCTGAGAGGTAGGATTTAGGCTCTTCCCAAGAAAGGAAAGAATGGGCTTAACATCCCGGGACTGGGCAATCAAGCAGGCAATAGCCGATTGAACATGGGAAGGAAATTGGTGGATGGCTTGGATGAAGGGGCATTCTAAAAAGAGGTGGACCTCATCCTCGGGTGCCCCATTACATAAAGAACATGTAGAAGGGACCGACGTCCCCCGGACGTCCCCCGGCTGGACAGTCTAGCGGCGGTTGGCAGGCCATCCTGAGCTATTTTCCAAAGAAAGTTTTTAACTTTCGGGGGAATATTAACCTTCCAAATCCAGGCATTACTGTCTGGGAGCGGAGTTGACTGAGCTGTTATCAATTTAAATGCACTGGCAGTAGAAAACCATCCTTCCCTATCAGGCCACCAGTACAAACGGTCTTGAAGGTTCGATGCAGGTAGAGGGATGTCAAGAATCTCAAGCACTATACAATTAGGTAAAACTCCCTGTAATTTTTCCTTGGGCATGGGAGAGGTTAACAGATTAAAAGAGTATAGTAACAAAAATATGAATTAAACAAACTTAATGGAGATAGATCGATAGTCTAGTTCTTATATTACTAATTGGTTTTAGAATATAAGCTCAAACAACTTGACTTCAGTATTGACTTTTTCATTACAGCAAGAAGCCAATAACGTACCAAAGATCAGGGCCGTCCAGTGAATTTCAGAGGCCTTGTACAAAATTTGAAATCGAATTCTCGCTCGTAGACATTGTTTAATGAATATTTGTTAATTATCATACATTCACTTTCATCAATTAGGGTTAGTGAATGACACATAACCACCGACTTGCTAGCTATTGCAATATGTGCAACCTGTCACCCTGAAGCAAGCCAAATAATCACAAAATCATATAGCTAAAAGAGGGGGCAAACAAGATTGGAACCACCGATCGAGCTGTTGGCTGCTGCAATGCACGAAGAAATTGTACTACTAGAGAGACATATAGTCCTTGAAATTTGACGAACAGCGACTGCAATTTGAAGATCACAAAAAAGATTCGAATCAGATTAGCTAGAATAAAATTAGATTAGGAATTGAAATTAGATTACCAACCTATGAGTTGTGATAGAATCGAATGAGATTAGCAATTCGAAGGCCGTAGAAAAGAGGTTGCAATGGATTGCATGCGATTTCAGAATTCCGGATTGCACATTGAAAGGAGTTGTGACAAATCCGAACTCTTTTTTTTTGGAACTATTTTTTCCCGGATTGCACAAAAAAGGAGTTGTACGAGTGGATGATTCTCATATCTGAAAGTAAAAGTGAATAGGCGATGATAGAAGACGAGGAAGAAGTAAAGAACGTCAATTTGTAAAGAAGGTGTGAGCGTATTTCTGTGCTCGGAGTGCTCAGCGTACGATGGGGGAGCGGAGATCAAGAACCTGCGAACAATCAAGAGACCACCGAGCGGGGCTTGTGTCCCCGGAGGTAACTCCGACGCTCAAGTTAGTCAATTGAACGTGTATTCTGAATTGAGAGGGTCAAGTTGCTTACCTATGCGTGCCACGCTTCTTCCTTTTATCCTAGGATTCCCTGGATTGATCGATCCTTTGTTCTGATCGGGTCGTTGAGCTTTCGTGATCTTTTCCTTGATTTTCTCTAGATTGTTCTTAGATTCTCAAGCAATTAGTTTAGGGGGGACCTTATCCATAAACTTAAAATATGGGTGATTTGCTAATTGCCCGCACAATAGCTCCTCGGGTTTGCTCATTGTCTGCCGACGGTGAGGGAATCGGATGCTTCTTGGTCTCTTGGTTTCTCAGGCTCGTAGAGCAGGTCGATGCCCAACGGGTGGTTGAGTTAGTTGACTCAGGGGCATACAAGTTGGCTCAACAATGGCGTTTTTTGGCCCAAACGGTCGAGGACGACGATTACCTTAATGATGGATCACATCGGGCTCACATGGCTTATTCTAATAGGGCCAATGAAGGGCTTTTATTTGGTCTGAATTGACGAGCTTGTTAGGCTTATAGAGGGCGATCGATTGACCTTAACTGACGGACTCGTTTAAGCCGATGAAGGGCGATCGATTGGTCTTAATTGACGAACTCATTTAGGCCGATGAAGGGAGATCGATTGGTCTTAATTGACGAACTCATTTAGGCCGATGAAGAGCGATCGATTGGTCTTAATTGACGAACTCATTTAGGCCGATGAAGGGCGATCGATTGGTCTTAATTGATGAACTGATTTAGGCCGATGAAGGGCGATCAATTGGTCTCAATTGACGAACTCATTTAGGCCGATGAAGGGCGATCAATTGGTCTCAATTGACGAATTTATTTAGGCCGAAGAAGGGCGATCAATTGGTCTTAATTGATGAATTTATTTAGGCCGATGAAGGGCGATCAATTGGTCTTAATTGACGAATTTATTTAGGCCGATAAAGGGCGATCAATCGGTCTTAATTGACGAACTCAGCGATACCATTGCGTGGCCATCAATGGCTGTTGGACTGCGCAAAAGGGGCCTAGTTTCCAATAAACATTAACATAAAATAGCATGGCCTCGTTAAAACCTTTACCACGGGAAAACCTCATGGGACAAAACCGCACGACAAGGAAAAAGAGTACCCCTTATTCAAGTCTTGACAGAAATAAATAGTTCAACAATTAAATCATAAAGCACCTACTGATTATTCTAGATATAGAAGAGTTTCAAATTTTGCACGTTCCACGTCCGCGGCAATGCGTTTCCGTCGGAGTCATCCAGCTTGTACGAGCCGTTAGCTAGCTTGGCTTGGATCCGATAGGCCCCCCCAGTTGGGTCCTAGATTCCCGGCGACCGGGTCCTTTGCTCCGCCCAATACCTTTCTTAGGACATAGTCGCCTGCCTGAAAGCTCCTTCTCCGCATCCGCTTGCCGTGGGCTCGAAATAGTCCGCACTGGTACTCGGCTAAGCGAATAGCGGACGCCTCTCTCTTCTCTAGCAAGAAGTCAAGGTTCGCCTGAAGCGCTTCGTCATTCCCTCCCTGCTCGAATGCTGAGGTGCGAATCATGGGTAAAACGACCTCCAATGGAATGACCACCTCCGTTCCGTAAGCCAAGGCGAAGGGGGATTCTCTCGTCGATCGTCGAGGGGTCGTGCGATATGCCCATAGCACTGCCGACAGCTCCTCGGACCAATTCCCTTTTGCTGCGTCGAGCCGCTTCTTCAATCCGTCTATGATTGTTGTGTTGGTGGCCTCTGCTTGTCCGTTTTCCTGTGGATAAGCCACGAGAGAGTAAAAATTCTTAATTCGATAACCGACACAAAAGGTTTTGAAGGCAGAGCTATTAAATTGTGTCCCATTGTCGGAGATTAATGCGTATGGGATCCCAAAGCGGGTGATTATATTTTCCCATACGAACTACTTGGTATCGACGTCCCGGATACTAGCGAGTGCCTTTGTTTCTACCCACTTGGTGAAGTAGTCTATAGCTGTAATGAAAAATCGTTTGTTCCCCGGAGCCTTAGGGAATGGACCGATCAGGTCCAAGCCCCACTGAGCGAATGGCCAAGGACTGGTGATGGGATGTAGGTCGCCTGCAGGCTGGTGGATGAGCTTGGCGAAGTACTGACATTTTTCACATTTCCTAACATAGCATTTGGCATCCTTCTGCATGTAAGGCCACCAGTAAGCTTGGGTGACTGCCCGGAGGGCGAGCAACCTTCCTGCGGCGTGTACCCCGCATACGCCCTCGTGTATTTCGAAGAACAAATTCTACACAACACTCGGGTGCACGCATCGCAAATATGGGCCGGTGAAAGACTTTCGATATAACTCTTTTGTCGGCGAGAGCCAAAATCGAGGGGCCTACAACTTCACTTTCCTTGCCTGCTTCTTGTCTTCGGGAAGACGATCTTCATTGAGATAAGCGATGATATGATCCATCCAACTAGGACTAGGCTCGGTGCAATCGACTTCGGAGTTGACGATGCTAGGTGTTTCCAGGAGGTCGATGTATACCAAGGACCTGTCGCCTATTCCACATGCTGATGCGAGGCCGGCTAGTGCATCCGTTTCGTCATTTTGGTCTCGGGGTATCTGATTTACCTCATATTCTTGAAAATCAGTAGGCGAGCATTCGGTCTGACTTGGCCTCGAATTCTCCCCTGACTTGGCTCACAATCAGCTAGGAGTCGGATGCTACAGAGATGCTCGACGCCCCCTTTTCCCTCGCAGCTCTCAGCCCCAATATGAGGGCCTCATACTCGGCCTCGTTATTGGTCGCGGCGAAGCCCAATCGGACAATTGTGCGGATTACCTCGCCGGTCGGTGTTTTGAGTACCAATCCCGCGCCGGAACATCGACGTGAGATGGAGCCATCGACATGCAATTGCGACAACCCCTGTTTACACACGTGTACCTGCCATGGCTGCGTCGTCGCCTCCTCCTCCGGCTTCTGCCCGAATTCCCCTACGAAATCTGCGAGCACCTGGGCCTTTATTGAAGTTCTTGGAATGAATCTGATGTCATATTGACCTAGTTCAACGACCCATCGAGCGACGCGTCCGGAAAAATTGGAGCTTGATAGGAAGGCTCTGAGTGGATGTGCGGTTACGATGGAAATCGGATGTGTTTGAAAGTAGTGGTTTAACTTCCTCGCCGCCACCATCAAAGACATAAGCAATTTCTCTAAGGGGGTGTATCGGGTCTCCGTATCTAGGAGTGGCTTGCTCACATAATAGACAAGTCGTTGTACTCTTTCCCCATCCTCCATCACCATGACCGCGCTCACAGCATGCTCTGAAACGGAGAGATACAAGCTGAGTTCGTCGTTGTCTCCCGGAGTAGCTAGAATAGGTGGCTCATGCAAGTGCTTCTTCAGCTCTAAGAGAGCTTGTACTCGTCGTCCCACCGGAAGATCCTGTCCCCTTTCAATAGTTTAAAGAAGCGGTTGCATCTGTCCAACGATCGACTTATGAATCGGCTCAAGGCGGCTGCCATTCCCGCTAATTTTTGGACTTCCTTGACGCTTCTCGAGCTACGTATCTCTTGCAGCGCCTTAATTTGGGTGGGATCAGCGTATTTCTGTGCTCGGAGTGCTCAGCGTACGATGGGGGAGCAGAGATCAAGAACCTGCGAACGTTCAAGAGACCACCGAGCCGGGCTTGTGTCCCCGGAGGTAACTCCGACGCTCATGTTAGTCGATTGAACATGTATTCAGAATTGAGAGGGTCAAGTTGCTTACCTATGCGTGCCACGTTTCTTCCTTTTATCCTAGGATTCCCTGGATTGATCGATCCCTCTGTTCTGATCGGGTTGTTGAGGTTTCGTGATCTTTTCCTTGATTTTCTCTAGATTGTTCTTAGATTC
Source organism: Persicaria maculosa (assembly GCA_963922045.1). Lineage (NCBI taxonomy): Eukaryota > Viridiplantae > Streptophyta > Magnoliopsida > Caryophyllales > Polygonaceae > Persicaria > Persicaria maculosa. The sequence continues at coordinate 33,391,375 of OY998259.1, read as the reverse complement.
TCAAGAAATTAGTTTTGGTGGGAACTTATCCATAAACTTAAATTAGGGATGATTTGCTAATTGCCCGCACAGAAGGTAAGCCACAATTTCTCTGTAGATTTCAAGAAATTGTTAATCGGGGAGGGAAGATGGAAGATTTCTTGCAAGAATCAAGAAAGGAAAATTAATGGAGTCATTCAGAAGAGAAAGAGGCGAGCGTGCTAGCTCTCTTCGCTTTCAATTTCCATCAGGACGGGGAGGCGTGTGTTTCTCTGCTTTAGGGAAAATTTTGTTTGTTTATTCTAATAAAAGTATACTACTTTGGCCTATTTATATGAAGCCCGTTGAAAAAAGAGGCCATGTGAAAGTGAACACTTTCACTTACCTAGAACCGGTTCTGCCAAAGACACTTTTCCATTGTTTCAGTGTTTGAGTCTGCACCCATATATATATATATATATCCAAGGTTTCCTTTGTTCACCAAAGTTATCATGTTGATTTTTATCTGATTAATTATCAACTATGAAGGGAGAAAACATCTACGGAAAGAGCACAGAAGGAAGAAGAAAATAGAGGAAGGCGTTCGACAGAGAGTTGTGTTTGTTATTGATTAGCAAATCAATGTAACTGAATTACAAGCTCAGTGTCCTTTTTTTTTATATATATATATGAGGGATATAAGTTTTAGCTATGTACAGAAAAGGACCATAGCTTTTATTTACATAGTTCATTACTCATCCTTAAGTTAGGCAGTGTTGAACAGGTTCATGACTCCTGGCTTGCTCAAATTCCTCATGTACTGATAATAAGCTATGGCCTTGATAAACACATCAGCTCGTTTATCTCTAGTTGGTATGTAACCAAGTGTAATTTCATTTCTGATCAGATTTTCACGAACTACATGGCAATCACTTTCGAGAGGCTTTATTCTTTCATGGAAGATAGGATTCTTGGTTATGTGCAGGGCTGATTGGTTGTCAAAATAGAGCTTTACTGATTCCCCATGATTGACTTGCAGATCTTGAAGTAGCTTTATAATCCAAATAATTTCAAAACAGGAGGATATCATTGCTCTGTACTCTGATTGCACTGAAGATGTGGCAACATACGACTGTTTCTTCATTCTTCAAGAGATCATAGATGTAACCAACATGATGCAAAACCTAGTTAATGAATTCCTAGTCATTGAGCAACTCTGCCAATCAACATCACAAAAAGTCTTACTCTCAAATGCGAATTGCTTGCCAACAGCAATCCCTGTCTAGAAGCTTGCTTTAGATACCTTAATACATGCTTCGCAGCCCTCCAATGATCATCATTTGGTTGATGCATGACCTTGCTCAATACTTGAACAACATAGCAAATATCATGCCTTCAAGTATATTAGTTTCCCAACTATCCTTTTGTACAAGCTCACATCAATCATCTCTTTTTATCCTTCTAGAGTTAACTTGATTTTAGGATCTAGAGGATTACTCACAGATTTTTTCTCTGCCATCCCGACTTCATGAATCAATTCTAATGTGTACTTCCTTTGATTTAGGTAGACTTCTTTTTTGCTTCTATCTACCTCGATCCCAAGAAAGTACCTGATATCTCCAAGGTCTTTCATTTTGAAGTGATTGTTCATTTGGGTCTCTAGAGATGCAACTATGAACTGTTCTCTGTGATCACCTTATCATCCACATTCACCAATAGAGCTGTGAATGTCTGTTCAATTTTCTTTGAAAACAGAGAGTAATATGCTTTTGATTTATTATACCCTGCAACCTTTATAGCTTGAGAAAACTTAGCAAACCATTGTGTAGGAGTAGTGTTTACAGAATATTATAGGCTTGACTTCAATAGAATTTGACAAAAGATGAAGTTTGAGATGATGGCTCTTATTTGATCTTATAGAACTAGGTAGTACACACCTCCAAACTCTTTACCAATTACGATCATCTCCTTCTTTGTAGAGTCCTAGACAAATTTCTTGTCACCAATTAGATGAATGTGATAATCATAATCTTGGACTAATCTGCTTAAGGAAATGAGGTTGAGTTTGAAATTTGGAATAGAAAAGGTATGATGAAGATCAAGAGCACTTAAGAGTTGAACAATGCCAGAGTGTGTGATAGTACTTGTACTACCATCAGCAAGGTGTATGACAATAGATTCTAAAACAGATTTAGGTTTGTGTATGAGATTAATATCACATGTCATATGATCTGTAGCGCCACTATCAAGAATCCAAACCTTATGATCTTTGGTGGCATTGCAACACACTAGCCTTCCTGTAAGATTACTATAGCTCATAATTTTACCTGTCATGCGATATGTGTTGCTTCTTCCACTTTGACTCATGAGTTGTAGAAGATAGCTCATCAATTTCTGAATTTTTAATGACAAATTTTGGAAGGCCTTCATTCCTTCTACAAGTGAATTCTCTTTGTTATTCTAAACAAGATTTGCGCTAAGACAAATTTGGAAGGCCTTCATTCCTTCTACAAGTGATTTTTTAATGACAAATTTTGCCTTTGCCACCACTTCTAATTTAAGGCTTGATCTTGCTCTTGTTGTGACAGTTTGGATACCCAAACATCTCCCAACACTTATCGACCTTGTGATTTCCATTACAGTGCATACATTTCTCTCTTATTGGCTTCTCTCCTCCTTGCTTTCCCATCATAGCTGAAAGATCTAGTTGCATAAGAGCTTGATTGAGACCTGAAATCAGTTCATCCTAAACAAGAAGGACATGAGCTTGACTGGCTATCGGCAGTAAAGAGGACAAGAGAAATTGCCTTCTTGCGCTTGAGCATATTTCTCATTCAACCCCATGAGAAACTTCATAATCTTGTCTTCTTGCTCAGCTGCCTCCAATCTTGATAATACATTGCACTCGCATTTCCCACACACATCTGATAGGTGCCGATATCCTTGAGAGATGATGTTAATGCCCCTTTAATTGCGTAAAGTAATCAAACACCTTCGCATTCCCTTGATTGCAATCTTGAATATCATATCTCTTTTGACCTGAAAGATAAATGGTCCATTTCTTTGACCAAACTCTCATTCAGATAATCCCACATATCTTTTGCTGAATCAAACACATCCAAGGTCAGGTAAATCTCCTTTGACACAATGTTCAGAATCCACGACGCCACCATATCATTACATCTCTACCAATGAGATACATTTTCTACAGTTTTTGCTAATGATATCCATCGACGATTCCTAGTTTGTTCTTGATAGACGAAGCCTTTTTCATAGATCTCTTCCACCACATCTAATTCTCTCCAACAAGTTGAATTGTGGTGAGAACCATACCTGAGTTGTCTGATGGATGTATGAAAAGCGGATTTTGTAGATCGACCATGGTGACATGATCTCGGCGTCTTTCCATGTCTGCAAATGATGCAGAATTCTCCATATCAAGATTTGTTGATGACGATTCAAAAGTTCATATCAATGCTCTGATACCATGTTGTTCTTTATCTGATCAATCATCAATAGCTATCTATGAATGAAGAAAGAACGCAAAATGAAGAAGAAAACAAAGGAAGACATTCGAGAGAGAGTTGAGTTTGTTAGTGATTAGCAAATCAATATTGTAACTGAATTACAAGCTCATAACCCCTTTTATATCCGAGGGATATAAGTTTTAGCTATTTTACAGAAAAGGACTATAGCTTTTATATATTTACATATACAGTTATCATATTGATCCCAACAATGATTGTTGAACAATCCTTTTTTTCCTTCATAACCTTTAAACCAAACATATATCATATCATTAAATATGATCGATATATGAAATCATATAAATACATTTGAAAAAAAAAAGTAATTCTCAATTGAACAGAAATTAAAAGCCAATTTAAAGTATGTTACATTAAAGAAACTAACCCTCCGTTTGTTTTTTAGTAGGGAAAAGTAATGATTACCCTTATGAATGTAGTCCATATTTAAGTTCGGATACATTGATCACTATTCTGATCATTTTCCTTCTTCTCTCATTTTTTATACAAATGTGTTACCCTTCTATTCCCTAATTTGAAGGAGGGTAACTAATACCTCTAGGATGGGCTAATAATCCCCCTCATCCTCTCCTCCAAGCTCACAAAAAATGATGATCATATACTTTTATGTCTAAAATTTAATACCTTAGATTTCCATTCCCTAGTTATCTAAACAAACGATAAATGTATATACATATACATCATACTCAGATGGTAAGTTTTGTTATTTTTGTTCGTTTGTTCGATCCTGAAGGGATGGACAAAATCGGGGAAAAAAATGTTACTTTTTGTACCCGAAAACTAAAAGGCTCAAGATGACTGGTTTGTGGAGCATCGATCAATTTAGCTTAAAACAATTCTGAATTTGAAAGTTAAAAGGTATGTCTTAAGTTGGGCGAAGAGGCAAATTAAAACCTAAAATTAATATACTTATATTCTCTTTTATATATAGCTTGATGAAAAGAGGAGAAAGTAACGTTTCAGAATGCCCATTAGTTTATCCGAATGTTTGCGGGTTTGGATGTATAATTAATTGGTCCGATATTATATATATATATATGCACCTTAGGCTTATACCTACCCATAAAAAGTTATATATTTTTTGTAAGGGAAAATTACACAAAACCACCCACTAAATAGCCTACATTTCATTTAACCACCCACTAAATACAAAATTACACAAAACTACCCACTAAACGCAATATGTTAACAACTCACCACCCATTAGAATATTCTTTTGAGATTCTGTTAAAAATAATACAAATGACCAAACTGTCCGTATATATAATTGTATGCATTTTATCTATTTAATGCATTGTTTATTAAAAAAAATCATTAATTTCACACGCCCAAACCTTGAATTGGTAAATAAAGAGCGGCCATTCCGCTCACACGCCCAAACCGTTCCTTAAATTAGTGCACACTTTCTATGGAAGGGGGGAGAGACCCATACATCCAGTATACACCCCAAGCTCAGTTGGAGTTCCGGGATTCCAGATGAAATTCCTAGCTAGTGATCCGTCTTTGGCAATTTTCGAAGAACCAGTATAAACCCCAAGCCCCAATTGAGAGGTAAAAGACTAGCTTTATTAAAACCCTAAAAATCAATTTTGTCAATGGGTGGTTGTCAATTTGATTTCCCCCTTTTGATTTTGATATCAGGAGGTAGAAGCCCTCAATAACACAATTATACAAATCATTTTGATAGCTCATCACTTTAATTGGTGAGATTTTCCCTCTTTTATGAGTGCTTATGAATTTGATTGTGGGTACGTTACAACTCATACCACCGTCACAACATTGGGCAGGGGAAATAGTTTATAGAGATTTGTTTGGGTGGTTATTCAATGGCAATGATAAGAAAATTTGATTTAAAACTAAGGGTAAACCAGTAATTTCAATGAGTTTTTAACGGATGATTTTGCTTGGGTGGTGAGTTGTTAACATATTGCATTTAGTGGGTGGTTTTGTGTAATTTTATATTTAGTGGGTGGTTAAATGAAATGTAGGCTATTTAGTGGGTGGTTTTGTGTAATTTTCCCTTTTTGTTTTGTTTTTTTTTTTTTTTTGAAGCGAATTTTCCCTTTTTGTAATTGTATATATGTGGACTCGCATCGCATCCTTTATAATTTTTCCAATTCGAAAGTGAGATTCAAGTTGGTCATGTCCTGCTCCTATTAACAGTTTCCATATTCGCGTTTGAATAATGGATGAAAATGAATTTTAACTACATTGGTCGAGGTGAATTATATATATGGATTCCTGAATTCATTATGGATAAGATCGCGCTGTAAGTTTTTTATGAGGAACTAATAAGGTTTTTTTTTTCCCTTACAGTAGGCAAAGAGTTGGATGTACTACCGACATCCATGATCATCTAACAAGATGATGTTCTGGAACTCACAACAAGAACTCAAAATAAAATTACAACTCAACTGAGATTTCGCAAGAAAATCAGCAGCACAATTCGCCTCTCTATAGCAATGCTGGAATGTGATCATCTCAAAATCTTCGCTTAATGAACGGATTTCTTGAACTAATTGCACCACCTCCCATGGTATATTGTTCACCTGATTAATGACATTGATAGCGATTAGGCAATCACTTTCAACTATAGCTTTCTGTATCCCAAGCTCCACTGCCAGTCTTATACCTGCATATACTGCAAACGCTTCTACTAGGATGACAGAACTCATCCTAACATTACATTTATGTATCTGAATAACTAGACCATTATTCCTCAGAATGCACCCAATCTGAGGTTGACAACCAATTTTAACCGAAGCATCTACATTAATCTTAACATCATTAATGGGGGGACATTTCCAAATCATTTTATCAGGAGGCCTACTACGTTTTGGTAAATTGGTTTTCACCTGTTCTTTACTCCAACATGAAATCTTATCAATAGTTTGAGTTAAAACATTAATAATACTCTTATCAGAACCGTTGCGGAAAATAATTCTATTTCGCAGCTCCAAGGAACTAATAAGGTTGAATCATCGATATTATTCGCTATCTGATTAATCTCTCAAAACATATGAAAATATATAATTGATTATCTCGAAGAATTAAAGGAGTATCCGCAATTAATATTTCAATCTCTTAAAAGATATCTCCTTCTATACGTTATTTAAGACTATACCTGGGCATGGGCCGGGCCGAGCCGCTGGCATTTTATAGGCCCATTGTACCGGGTCGGGCTTGGGCCAGGCCCGGTTTTTGACCTACTACCTTGTATATATGTAACATAATATAATACACACTATATTCACATATTGTATAATACACACTGTATAAATATATAGTTAAAAGAAATGTACACACTATAAATATATATATATATATATATATATATATATATATATATATATATATATATATATATATATATATATATATATTGTATTATGATAAGAAAAAATCATTATATATATAATTATATGTATAATATTATAATATTAATATATACCGAGCCGGGCCTACCGGCCCGCTTAGGCCTCATACTCTGGCCAAACCCAGCCCGACGGGCCAATCTGGCTGGGCCTTTCGGCCCGCTTGGACCGATTGTTCTATCCAAGCCCGCCTTTTTCCCCGGACGGGTTAGGCGGGCCGGGCGGGTTGGTCCAGGTCTGCTAAGGTCTAAATTAAGAAGTACTCTTGATCTTCAAACCTCTTATAACAACCGCTACTCCACTAGTCCCTGTCGAAATCCAAAAGCGTCCGCCTGGAGGGCCGAGTTTGTGTCAAGTGGACATTTGGAGTAGTGATAAGAGATTTATTACTATAAGTAGAGTGTGTCTCGTCTAGTGCATGAGAAGACGCTGAAATAGTATTATAAAATTATATTCATTATCCATAAATAAAAATAACTCTGGCTTTTAAGTAAAACAGAACATAAAAAACAAATATTTATCTATTAATTAATATTTTCTTTAAGTGCGAAAATGAAATAATTTTGATTAGTATTTTTATCAATTAGCTTTTATATATATATATATATATATATATATATATATATATATATATTAATATTGTTTTCTATAAATTGTGGCAATATATTGTTTTAATAAGTTTTTTTTGGTGATAGAAATTTTTATAGGATGAACCATAAAAAACAACCACTTACTATCAATCGTTTTTAGTATAGGTATGTAGACGACTTTTGGAAATAAACAAAACCTATTTTTATCTTCTGTATTGATTAGTCCTTCTTTTATATAAACTAGTAAGATTCCCGCGCCATTGCGCGTTTTTTTAAAACTAAAATATAATATATAAAAATATTAATAAATGTTAAGATAAAAATCATAAAAAAAACTTTGTAATAAATTTATCTTATAATTATCTCAGGAAATTATTATTTTTATATCTTATGTAGAGTATAATACATAAATATAAATATTTTAAATTACTTAGTAATAATAATATCAATATCATTATAACATTGTTTAAATGTGATGTGTCATAATCCATAATTATTCAATGTTTTGAATTAAGCCCAATAGTTAGTAAATAAATTTGATTAAACCCAATAGTTATATTAGATTGAATTCAATGTTTTGAATTAAGCCCAATAGTTAGTAAAATTAAAGAAAAAAGAGAATTAAAGGAAAATGAATAAAAAAAAAAGAATTAAAGAAAATCAAAGAAAAATAAAAATAATAATAATGATTAGTTAAGACTCTTAAAATGTCTCTACGAATGACACATCATTCTAAACTCTTCTAAATTAAGAGTTTTTATTATAGATATATAAATCTCACCTATAAAATTTATCTCGAGTAAAAAGAGTATATGGGGATGATGGAAGTGGAAGACAGTGATCGATAAGTTAATGGAAGTGTCATTAAGAAAAAGATCAAATGGAATGGAAGCCGTGGTTAGGTTGTGTGGAAGAAGTACTTGAGTAAGGATCTCAAAAGATAGCCCTTCATTTATATTCTGGTAAGATATTCTCCTCTAATATTATTCTTCATAATAATATATATTTAATTTGTTAAAGACACAATTCGATGGAATATATACATGATAATACATCACCTTTATTTTTCAGTCAAAAAAGTTCTAATTAAATTCGATCTAGCTAGGGCAAAGTTTGAAATTAAATTTAATTTCACATGTAACTTTTTATATGTGAGACAATAGATCATAATAGGAGGTACATAGGAGATGGGAGGAGCTCTACAAAAATAACAAAGAGGGCAAAAATACCAAAAAAATGCATAAATGTATGGAACTAAATTTTTTAGAATTTACAAAAACGTGTCTGGAAAAATAAAATCTTATTTATGTGAATTCCCACCATCACCGTACCACTTCCGGCCACAATCGCACCGTGCGATTCGCACGGTGCAACGTCCTGATGCTGCCCCACTAGAGGTGAATAGGTGTGTACTGCGGCCCACCCTATTTTACTAGTAATATATATATATATATTATAAGTGTTCAAATATCATATTGCTTTGCTAGCCCATTTTGTTAAGAGTGTTGAAGAGAGCAAAATATCATATTGAATCCTGACGAGAGGGTTTCTCGACCAAATAAATTTGTAGTCAAAACCCCGCTATAGGATAGGGAGTCAGGTTCGTCCTTAGGAGAGAAGTCAGCAGTTCTAGTTTAGTCGGCTTAAGGTTCAGGGAGTAGCGGGAAAAGATGTTGAAGGTTGTTGTCGATGTCAACTGAGACTAGTCGATGTCGAGGGGATGGAGAGGGAAGTGTGCTCGGTATCGAGTGGCTGCCCATAATTTAAAATAATAAAAATGCAAACTTCCAAAGTTAAGGATCACAACAACAATAAACATATGTGTAGATCATGAATCACATAAAAGAGCATGCTTATCAAATAATCGACTTTTGCAAATTCTAACAATTTAGGTAATAGAGGCTCTCGTATAAAAACCTAATTGTTTCTACCTTTTCTTAATTAGGATTAGTCGGCTTCTGCAAATAAACCCAAATTACTATCCAAATTCACAATTAATTCACTTTCGCTTCATAATTCGCAAATAATTAAGGAATTGCCTCAACTCTCGCAAAAGATTAAGCACATAGGTAGATGATGATAAAGACACACATAATTATGAATTCATAAGTCAAACGCACATATCTATTGTTGGGCTCACCCCAACCCTGGAAGAGGGAAATTAGAAAGAAAACATGATGAAAGCAAATAACCTTAACATTAAACTAAAACTAAAACTTACAACAATTTGTCGCCAATCTCTTACTCTCTCCCTTCTCTCGCTCTCTCTCTCTCTCTCTCTCTCTCTCTCTCTCTCTCTCTCTTTTCTAACCATTTGCGTTCGAAGATGACTTGGCTTGAATGAATAAAACCTTGGCTTAATGCCTTTATTTATAGTAGACTAATCATTGCTAGCCAAGGAAAGTAAATAATAAAATAAATAGAAATATTTCTATCTTTTATCTAAATCCTAAGATAAATAGAATATCTAAAATCTATCTAATATTAAAAATGCCTAGAGTAAATAGAAAAATACACATAAGGAGATAAATATCTAAATATAAAAGATATGTTAAAATCTCGGATATGAAAAGTCTCAAAAGATTCGGCCTAATCAACTATCGTCCGTGGCTTCTGGATTTCCAGTCAACGTCGAGTGAAAGTAGTCGACGTCGAGTGCTCTTTGGTCGATCTCGAGTAGTTTATAGTCAACGTCGAGTGCACCTAGTCGAAGTCGAGTACTTCTGTTAGCTTTCGGCATTCTGCTAAGTCTTGAAATGCTCTTTCCCGAGTCCTCATTGGTCTGATTGACGCATATGAATATCCGTTGAAAAGCTCTTTTTGAGTGCTACAACTCTTATGGAGACATCAGAACTTTATTCAAAATGATGAATGGCGAAAAATGGGCTTTTTTCCAGCTGCACCATCCTGTGCTCTTCCTTAACTTCTCAAATGTCTTCATGGTTTCCCCTTAAGCTCCAAAGTGCGTCCAAACCTCTCCAAATCACCTCTAAATACCTGAAAATCACACCAAACATTGTGCATAATCCATATCTTGCAATTAATCAATAACTACATAAATTCCTTACTTTCCCAATACAAAATATGCATGAAAGACTCAAATATGACTAAAAACATGACTCTAAACAAGACAAAAAACGAGGACGTCAAATCACCCCATACTTAAGCTTGCTCGTCCTCAAGCAATACCCTTAACTCGTCACACAGATTAAGCCAAAATATTCTCAACAACCGAGACCTTATTTTTATATTACCACTAACAACTTCTTGCCATCCTCGCAACGGTACTTTGCCAACAACCAATACTTGTCCTTCAAAAGATTCACACAAAAGAAGGGTTAAATAAAAGCACAATTTTCAAAGATAAATGCAACAATAATCAAGTGGACTTTGTAGGCTCATAGAGAAGTTGAGGGTAAAAGGCATTAAGGTGGGATAATTTTGGCCAAGTGGTGCTAATAATCTGGGGAAATGGAGTTCTTTTCAATAACTTCATACCACAGAAGAAGGATTAAATAAAAACACAATTTTTAAAGATAAATGTAACAATAATCAAGCGGACTGTGTAGGCTCATAGAGAAGTTGAGGGTAAAAGGCATTAATGTGGGATAATTTTGGCCATGTGGTGCTAATAATCCGTGGAAATGGAATTCTTTCCAATAACTTCATGCCACATTCCTTGTTCATTTGATTTCCTCACCTTTCGCTCTTCATTCTTTGTTTTTTTTTCACTAATATGCTTTTACCTCTCTAACCTCATCATTGCATTTTCGAGAGTTGCAAACATGGGTGTCATGAATGACCCCGGATACTTAGTGCTTTGGACTCCTCACCATTGTGTCCTATCTTGCGGGACTAACATCTCGCGCAAGCAGGGTCTATCATCATTTATCCCTAGGAGACTGGATTTTTTTTCACTCATTAAATTTTCCATAAATAATCATCTCCATTCTGCCATCAAATTTCATGAATAATACCAACACAAAATAACCATATAACATCTCCAAAAATAACTTCCATTCTTAACATAATCCCCGGATAGGTAATAAGGTATAAAATGGGCAATATGTATAGTATGTGGTGCAAATATGAAGTGTAAGGCTCATAATATGGATAATTGTGAGGCTAATAAGCATGTGTGTGGGTAGGATATATGGAAGTAAGCTCAAATGGAAAATATAAAGTCCATCATCATATTATCATCACAAATATAAAAAACAACATCAAAGTTACCTCTTTTTGGTGACTCTCCAACTTTCTCAAACCAAGTATGTGTAAGACTCGGGGTCTTAAGAGACGCCAGTCCATGCCACCTATCCATCTCAGGTCCGTTGTCCTCGCTTGGAGCCTAAAAAGGAAGAGCTCTTGTGACATAGGTAGGGCTTGAATCACTTATAAATCACTCCCAACATCCTTATGATATCCGATGTGGGACAGGGTGTTACAATCTCCCCCACTTAAAGCACTAACGACCCCGTCAGGCCCAAGGGGCTGCCCTTCAGGAGGAGCATACCCAAACATACTGTCGGAGTACCTCCAAGCCCAGAGTCGGCTCTGATACCATCTGTAAGACCCGTGGTCTTAAGAGGCGCCAGCCCATGCCACCTAGCCATCTCAAGTCCGTTGTCCTCACTTGGAGCCTGAAAAGGAAGAGCTCTTGTGACATAGGTAGGGCTTGAATCACTTATAAATCACTCCCAACATCCTTATGATATCTGATGTGGGACGGAGTGTTACAGTATGACATTTCTTATCCTAGACAAATAAGTTGCAATGTCTCTAACAAGGTCCATTTTTGCATCATAAAGTATTTTCTAGGCTTTCGTGACATATTTCATTCAAAACACATAAGGGTGATATCCGTCCAAAAACAAAAATGAAGACTAAAACAAGAAATAGACATGCATTTTTTTTTGGTGATTTTTGACATTTTCTAATTTTTTTTGGGTATTTCAAATTTTTTATAAAACATAAAATAACACCACCGAAAACAATCTTCAAACCATAAGCATATAGTAAGTTGTTACCCTTACCCTATACATAAAAATTACTTTGTCCTTAAAGCATAAGCTCAAAAATAAGAGATATGTGTAAATGAAGACTTACAGAATAGGTATGAGCTGATTTCAAACCGAAGATAGGTGCCATGTCCGCTGCCATTAGTCGACATCGACTAAGGAGTAGTCGACGTCGACTGCAACTCTGCTCCAAGATGAGTCGATATAGGTAGCCTTCCACATGTGGTCGACGTCGACTGATCAGGTCGATGTTGAGTGAAATCTATGTTCCTCAGCAGCTCTAGGGTTGTCGATGTCGATCGCTGCTGCTCGATGTGGCTCGGCCTAGACATGGTCGATGTCGACTTATCAGGTCAATATCGAGTGCAATCTCAAAACTCTGACTTTTCTTGGTTCATTCTTTTTTATGCTTTGCACCTGAAAATATTAGTAATGCAGACCAAAATACCTCTCATAATCCAGGATTATACACAATTATTATTATCTAATCTAACTAAATAAAAAGAAAAAAAAAAAAAATAGCGGGTTGCCTCCCATAAGCGCTAAATTTTAAGTCTCTAGTTTGACCTACTTTAGCCTTAGCCTGGCTCATTTTTGTCCGGAGGTATAGGTGGATCTGGTGGTTCCTCCGGTGGTGGGAAGCGTGGAATGTCATCCGGGGAAATCATATGGAGAAGCTTAAATCTCCCCAAGTGAACGCTCCATGGCTTCACCCATTCATCTTCCTGAGCCTCAGCTGGCCTGCATTAAGGAAGACATAAAGCAAATCAACTTACCTCATCATTGTCTCTCTTCCACTTCATAGGTTGACTCATTTGTGCATTTCTACCACAACAGAACAGTGGAGTGGGAAGAGATACTCTCACCTCATCATGCGGAGCTTCATGCCACTTTGCAAGGATCCCATACTCGAACACGAACATCGGTTGCTCAAAATTGTCGGGGATAGTCTTCACCTTGTAAGGTAAAAGCGACCTTGAAACACCATGTGCAATGACGTCGATCCGGCTTCTTCATTGGTAGCTCTTCTTCTTCTTGGGATCTTTCAAATGGTTCATCAAAGATAGATAGCAAAGTAGAAATTGAAATCGAGGAAGGACATACCCGAATTTCTGTAATGTGGTCGGCATCGACTAGGGTGTATTCGACATCGACCGCTATCTCTGGATCAGTTCCTCCAGAGTATGCATATGTCAATTCCAAGCAGTCAATATCGGCTGGGGGGGGGGGGGTAGTCGACATCGACCCCCACTGGCTCGCAAAAGATGACGTTGATGTAGTCTCCCACAAACCAACTTGTCATTGTCAATGCGGGCGATTCAGTTAGATGTTGCGATCTATGCCAAGCGTCCAATTGTTCCTTGAGCCGACGGTTTATGGTGGCATCGGCATCCACGCGACGGGCTGATTCCTCCATCTCTCAATCCCACTCTCTTGCCCGGCGTTGCATCTCTGCTACCTTTTGGTGAAGCTCCGCTATTGCCGCCAACTTGGCGTCCTCATCATATGTGCCTTGCGTTGTACCTATAGATCACAACAAGAACACACAAATTAAATAGCAAGAGCCCTCGGCACCTAATTGGAGGCGAGGAGGCGGGTGGTAGGTTAGGTAAGTGGTAAGACAAGAAAAAGGGATGGGCTTCTCCTAAACTTCAAACAACTAAACTATGCCCGATTGATATCTCCCCGACAATGACGCCAATTTGATGAGAGGGTTTTTCGACCAAATAAATTTATAGTCAAGACCTCGCTATATGATAGGGAGTCAGGTTCGTCCTCAAGAGAGAAGTCAGCAGTTCTAGTTTAGTCGGCTTAAGGTTTGGGGAGTAGCGGGAAAAGGTGCTGAAGGTTGCTGTGCACAACGACTAAGACTGGTCGATGTCGAGGGGATGGAGAGGGAAGTGTGGTCGGTGTTGAGTGGCTGTGCAGAATTTAAAATAATGAAATAAAATAATAAAAATGCAAACTTTCAAGGTTAGGGATCAGCAAAACAATAAACATATGTGTAGATCATGAATCACATAAAAGAGCATACTTTATATCAAAGAATCGAATTTCGCAAATTCCAAAAATTTATGTTAACGTGACACATATTTACAGAAATTAACAATGTGATAGTAAAATATGATACCAAACTTACAAAGACTAACAGTGCAAATCTTCAACATGACGCCATTAAAATTTGCATGCCAATTGCATAAATTTTCATGACATCTGAAAAATTTGAACAATCATGGTTGTGATAAATTTCCATACTCAAGCTCCAACTAACAACATAAATTCAAAGAAAACGTATAACAATTTCCATGACAGCAACACATATAGTTCCATGATAGGCATCTAGATGTCTAACAACAATAGGGCAATGACAACGCCAGTGTTCTAAAAATCGCGCCAAGGCATTAGGCAAGAGGACACCTAGGAATTTTTTAGCCTAGGTGGGTTTCTAGGCGGAAATCCACCTAGTCACCACCAAGTCCTATCTAGACTCCGTCTAAACCCCGTCTAGGCCCGCCTAGTATCGCTAAGGCTTGTCCAGCCTGGCGATTATTTGGTTTTAGCATCTAGACAAGTGATTAGTCGATTTAAGGTTTTATTTAATCCCAAGTTGAGATGTATTTGCTTTTGAGTCGAACCTATAGTTTTAGATTTTAGGAGATTTAGAGTCGCCAGTCGGACGCGTAGTTTTGCGTTTATTTTATTTAGTGTTAGTTAAGCACCGCAAATTTGGGTTTAGGAGGGCTATTATGGAATATTATTATTACATTATATTAATTATTGACATGTGCTATATGTTAAAATATAATAAAATAATCAAGTTTATTCTAAGTTCGCCTAGGCGTCAAGCAGCTACCTGCCGCTTAGCGACCAATTAACGTCTTTTAGAACATTGGACAACGCAAATTATTATGGAAAATGTGCATAATTCATCAAGTACAGGTAGTGCCAAACTTTTTTGGGTGACCGATGCATAAATTAAAATAAAATCAATCATTTCGATTATTTTAGAATGATCGTTTCGATTAATGAACCCCTACATGAAAATATTATTTTCCTTTTAGATTTCCTTTTAGAGTGAAAAGAAATCTATGAAAATATTTCTTTAAAAAATGGAAAAAAAAATTGTACTCATGGTATAATATTTATAAATATCATAAAAAACTATCTTGATAAAGTTTTAGATTAGTTTAATCAAAATATTTACAAGGAGTTATCAAATAATTAACATATTTAACACTTTTTTTTTAGTGTGAAAGAGGAGGGTAAGGCTCTTATGTATTTATTAGTGTTTTTTTATTTTTTTTAGAACAATTTAACAATGTTTTAATAAAAGCCTCCCAAAAAAAAGACTTAAAAATGAATTATAAATTATTACAATTTACAATTTCCATCCTCGATTTTCCTTCCTCATCAACATATTCACATAAAAATGGGAATGAATAAGGCATTCGACTCCCTCACCTAGAATCGGTTAGGATTTGAACTAATTAAAACCCTATTCGTCACCAACCGACTACAAATCCAAGATTAGCATAGAAAGGGTACATAACTAATTTTTTTATACAAGACAGCGTTTTGGAATGTCAGACCTTACTGATCCACTGCTCAATAGTGTTCTTTTGAACAAGAGAAAGAAAATTCGGATGAGACGTTATCACCTTATGGTCTATAGTATACCTAAGATGAGTTACCTTATTGATCTGTCACTTGATTGTCCTCGCATCCACTCAAAACAATGAAGGAGATGTAGAGTATTCATCTCAATTTTTCAATAACATTTCCACCTCGATATTTAAAAATAAAATAAAATGGGTTGCAGTGCGTAGTAAAACTGCAAGAAGGCTAAATCAAGTCTAGAAAAGACAAATTGAGTCCTTTTTTCGAAAGAATGATTACATGAGATGTGTACTCCATATTCTTTTTGAAAAAGAAGTGATTTTTAATCCATGAGTATATTCGATCAAAAAATATTCCATGAGTATAGCCCACTCATTAAAGCTTGTGCTATAATTTTATTTTATTTTTAAAGGAGGTTTGATCTAATCTAGGATTAAACAATTAATAATGACGCAATTTTATACCTGCCAAAAGTTATCTTGTAATTACTTTGATTAATTAGGGTTTTTTTTTTCCTGTTTTAATGAAAAATCAATTAAATAAGGTTGGTTTGGATCTTTTGGGAGACACTTCATCATTAATTTAAACCAGTTGGGATTTTAAAGTGATCGGATAAATCATGAAAATGACATTAGCAAATATTACAAATAGATTAAAAAAATTAATTAAAAAGTGATATTTTATATAGTTTTCATCATTATAAAAAAAAATGTGTATAAATGATAAGTGTGAGATTGCTATAATCCCTTTCGATAGGGTTTCCATTGATTATCATTGAGAATATATAATACAATGTGCCTTGTTCCCTAAGCACTATCTCTCTATCCATATCTATGTACAACGGCCATATATATCAATATATTAACATTCCCCCTCGGTCGGACCGGGAGGAAGTCGAACGGACAGACTGGATCTAAAGTCAAGGAACAATTGGCGAGGTAAACCCTTAGTGAATATGTCAGCGTATTGAAACGCAGACGGGGCGTGCAAAACTCGAATGTGACCAATGGCAACCTTGTCACGAACGAAGTGAAGATCGAGCTCGACATGCTTCGTGCGTTGGTGATGTACTGGGTTGGCTGCGAGATATGAGGCCGACAGGTTGTCTGTGTAGACAAGTGAGGCGCGCTGGAGCGGGCAACGAAGCTCAAGGAGAAGGTTCCGAATCCAAGAGCGCTCCGCAACAACATTGGCTATACCCCGATATTCTGCTTCAGCACTTGACCGAGACACCACATGTTGACGTTTGGATGACCAAGATATAATCGTATCCATATAAAAGACACAATAACTTGAGGTTGAACGCCGCGTGTCTGGGCATCCTGCCCAATCGGCATCTGTGTATGCCACCAGGCCTGAGGATGAGGATGGAGAAATGGTCGTACCTAGAGCTGTCGTCCCATGAATGTAGCGAATGATGCGCTTTAGAGCATTGAAATGCGGTTCCCGAGGATCATGCATGAACAGGCCAATCTGCTGAACGACATATGCAATGTCTGGCCTAGTGAGGGTTAGGTACTGAAGGGCATCAGCTAGGCTGCGGTAGAGGGATGGATCGGCAACTAGAGAGCCATCCTTAGCACTGAGTTTGGACTCAGTGTCGACCGGTGTTGCAACAGGCTTGCAGTTTCCCATTTTGGCGCGTTCAACTATCTCAAGAGCATACTTTTCCTGGGACAAGAACAATCCAGAAGAGGTCTTGACTGCCGATAAGCCCAGAAAGTATGACAGTGGACCAAGATCGCTCATAGCAAATTCCTTGGAGAGCTGAGCAATGATGTGCTGGCGGAGTGACTCAGAAGATGCAATGAGGATAATGTCATCGACATACAGGAGTAGGTAAGCCATAGAAGAGCCTTGGCAGAAGATAAACAGGGAGGTGTCACTCTTACTGCTACGAAAGCCAAGGCGAATGAGGTGTGTGGCGAAGCGCTCATACCACGCTTGAGGAGCCTGTTTAAGGCCGTAGAGCGATTTTCTCAGCAGAAAGACATGCTTCGGGCGGGAAGGATCAACGAAACCTGGTGGTTGAAACATATACACCGTTTCATGCAGGTGGCCATGGAGGAAAGCATTTTTGACATCCAATTGGTGAATACCCCACTGTCGAGCCGTTGCAATGGTGAGGACGGTGCGAATGGTTGCTGGCTTAACGACAGGGCTGAATGTTTCGTGACAATCAATTCCGACCTGTTGCGAGTTGCCATTTGCGACGAGGCGGGCTTTGTACCGCTATAGAGTACCATCAGCCCTAAACTTATGTCTGAACAACCACATACAACGAACAATATTTGCCAAAGGGGGCGAGGCATTAACACCCAAGTACCATTACCTATAAGAGCCCGATATTCGTCAATCATTGCAGCCTTCCAGCGAGGGTCGAGGAGGGCCATTTTGTGCGACGTGGGGATAGGGGAGGGGGATGCGGCGCTGAGGGTGAATAGTTGACGAGGCTTAACAATACCGCTTTTGCTTCTGGTTTGCATTGGGTGGGTAGGTGGCGGGGGAGGGGGCTCGACGGGGGGTCCGGTTGGGATGGCGGCAATGGGTGAGGGTGTCGGACTGGGGGTAGGCGATGCAGGAGCCCGGGAGAGTCGAGGTTCGTGATAGACCTAAGGGTGAGGGGAGTCATCGGCAATGGGGGAGGATGGCGGACTGGGGGTAGACGATGCAACAAAAGGGAAGACATGCTCATCGAAGGTGACGTGTCGGGATATGATGATTTGATTGGTGGATAGATCAAGACATCGATACCCACTGTTGGGGGGTAAATTTTCGTGAATAAATTGAATTCATGATTTGATAAAAGTATCATCACATTTTTCTTATATGCTAAGAATGTGATAAAAAAAAATAATTCTTCACTTAAGCATAAAGCTTAACATTAAGATAAATTGGACCTTTCAAGTTAAAAGGAAGGTGAGGCCCAAATACAAGCCAAACAGAAGAAGCCCAATATGCACATGAGCAGTTGCTGGAGGTTACAAAATATGTAAAACGTGGAATGCAGTTAGCCAGTTACACAAAGAAAAAAAACTGTCTACCCCCACTCTACATTAACTGCTCCCAATCCCAGCTGCTATAAAAGGGCACTGTTGTGTTTATTTTGGAGCTTTCCTTTCCCAGCAGACTCTTCTACGTGCTCAAACCCAAGAAAGCACTACACTAAACAAACAAGTTCCCCTTCCGGCTGGTTTTCTTCTGCCTCCTGGGAGAATCCTGCAATCAACACACAGAAAAAACAAACACACATCAACAAACTCTCCTGTTGCAGAAAAGAAGAGATTCAAGGTAGTTTTTCATGGTTCCCAAGATCCCCCTATGCAAAATGATATAGCTTTGTACAGTTATATTGTTTTAAGTATATGGTATGGATTTTGGAATCTCAAAACCGCCTAAAACCATGGCGAAACTCTGGTGAAATTTTCACTCAAATGGATTGCTAAAAGGCTTCTAATCAGCTAGGCAAATTGAAACCTAATATCTCCAGACAAAAAATAAGCAGGGAGGCACTATGTTTTCAAGGAAAAAAATCCTCCACCTAAACAGCCATAAAGGCAAAACAAAATTAAATTGGACTCCAAATGAAAGCATCAGGAAAAATGCAAGCAACAAATTGGGTATAAAATAAATCAGAAGCTACAAAATGGCAAACTGATATACCCAAATCAAAATCAGGTTGCGCCTACCACAAATTGAGATTCCGAATCAGAAGAAACAAAGGAAAAAAAAGGGTAAATGAACATACCTAGTTTGTGGCATCGAGGTGGTGTTCGCTCAGGGGTTGCAGTGGAGTGTTAGAGGGCTCAGGCGAGACCTTGCTGCACTGCTATTCCTAGGCTCAACGTCGAAACCCCGTCGTCATGGTTCAGATTTCCCATCCCGGAATCTCGATGGCCTGGTGTTGATGACTACCCAAACCGGAAACCCTAAAATTGCAAATTGCAGGGGGAAATCAACCTTAGCCTTATCACCTTCAATAAAATTGATAGAGTGATGTATATAGGAATGAGGGGAGTCGATTTGGCAAAGAACATATGAAGCACAAAACCAAGTTAAAAAAAATATAGACAAAATCAATCTAGAATCAAACGTACGGGAATATTCTTGACCGTGAGCTTCTTCGGTTTTGTCAAAATGAAGCCGCCATTAGAGATCTCTCGATCACTCTCGGCACCCGTGCTCATCATTGCCCATACATCGATTGTTCGAGCTCTTTCGACCTTCGTTCCTCGAAAAGCCCCTTTTGTTGCTGCGCTTGCTCTTCGATTTCCCAAATCTTGGCTCTGCTGTCGGGGGAGGACATATAGCAGCAGTGGAAACCTTCGTTTGCTATATAAGAGATCATCTAAATACAGGAAAATTGGGTTCATTTGATAACATTCAATGGGCTTATGGGCTTAAGACATTAAAGCGTATTTTAGGCCCATTTGAAACCAATTGGAATTTTGTTCGGAATTGAAATGAGGCAGTACATATATGCCTTAATTTCACAAATGACCTTTGAAATCATTATTAGCATGAAATTTATAATTGGGCTTGTAAAAAACACAAAGTTAAAACGCCATTATTTGCTAGTTGATTTTGATGGGTTAATCTCAAAACCGACTCTTAAATAAAAACGGAGTCAAGAACTCAAATCGAGTTTCACCAAATATAAACTCGGTACGTTCAGAACTACGTATAGACTTGATACTCTTTTACGAGGTACGTAGGAAATTCGATATTAAAATTCAATATATATCGGATTCAGTCGTCGACCTCTAAATTCCCTTTAAATGAATATGAGGTCAAAACCAAACATATCAAATCGGTTCGTTTAGAACTACGTAAAGACTTGACGCCGTAAAAACGGCTACGTAGGTAACCCGATATTAAATATCAAAATATGTCGGGTACAGTCGCTAACCTCTAAATTCACTTTAAAAATGAAAATCTGGTTAAAATTAAAGTCAAATTAAGTACACATGATTTTTCATGTAAGTGATTGCCGTTGAGTTGGGAAACCCTTCCGAGAAGGTGTGCTCAATTTATTCGGGTGATACATGAGAAAATCTCATGCATATGATAGTGTGATTTATGTTAGGACTACCCTTCCAAGAAGGTGGGTCCTAATACGATCCAATGATGCATGAAAATCTTAAAGATACTAAAACACACAAACTCAAACACTATGAACTACGTGAGGCTTGATTCTCTTCCAAGAGATACGTAGGCAACCCGCTAAAATTCGGGTGCAGCCCAAATCACCAAAAACACCAAAATCTTGGTATCGATATGACTTCGAATCAAGAGGATAACCAAAAGGGGTCGAACTCAAATATTATAAATTAAATAAAATGTGTTGTACAATTATATCGCGCATTTTTGTCCAACATATTTTTGGCACGCCCAGTGAGACCCTTTTTGCCTTTTCATATCTTAGTTGTATTTATACTAATATATGATTATCTCTTTTGAAAGGTACAAATGACACCAAAAGTGATTGTCAACTTCAATGAGCTTCCAGCAACCTTCATCATCAAAGGGGGCCGTTGGATCATGAAAAGATCATTTGAAGCTCACTATGACATCACTAGGGATTCGGTGTCTGCAATGATCCCGGTCAACAATATATTTGGAGCTCTTCAAGTTCCGGAGAACAAGAACATCGTCAAGTGGGTATCGAATTCTCCTGCAATGCTCACAAGGGAAGGGGGCATGAAGCCTAAAGCCCTTACAAGCCATGGGGGCAGGAAGCTCAAGATCACCCAACTCGGCAACAACAAGCTCAACAACCATCCTATCTGCAACAAGCTCAAAATGCAGGAGGGTGGTTACAATGGCACGAAGCCCACTAACGAGGTCGCTCAAAGGCCCATCATTCGTGTCATCAAAGCGAATGAGGGGTCAATCGCAACTTCCATACATCCCGTCTCCATTGCCAAGAAGGCAAACAACTCCATGAAGAGAAGGGGACGCAAATGCGGATCTCAACGCAGCAAGACAAGACCTCTTCTTGTGCTAGCTTGTTCATTAACTTTAGAGCAAGCCAGTGCAACCCTTGCAAAAGATCTTCTTAGGTCACAGGGGCAGAAGAAATTCCTCACGTGGCTTCTCCAAGAGAGTTTCTCGTTGGGTCTCTACCTATCTCCCCGAAAGAGATTGTACAAGTCAACATGACTTCATATTCGAAAGAGACGGAAATCAGGGCCACAAAGGGTAAACCTCCAAGATCCAAGGAGGGCAAGGAGGTTCAAGAAACATGTTCAGTCTCTAATGATATAATACAAGAGAGAAAGACCGGCTGAAGTTAACCAGTTCAAATACTTCAATGGTTTAATCTCAAGCAAACATCTCACGAGATGGATCAAATTTGATGCCGGTATTAACTACTAGCACGCAAAGTGTCGAGGATCAGCTTCAAGAGTTGCAAAGAAAACTTGATGAGAAAGATGCTAAAATTGCATCACTTCTCGCTCAAATAACCTTCAAGCTCAAGGAAATAGACAAGAGCAAACAAGGCCAAATGGAGAAAGTTCAAGTGGTAGCACGTCGATCTCTCCACAAGAAATCAAAGAGATGATCGCTCAGGGGATAAAAGAAGCATATGCATCACAAAATCCAACGGTGCTTGGATATAGAAAGCCATATCCAGAAAACTATGTTTCGATGCCATTTCTCCCAAGCTACCAAAGACCGAGCTTTGAGAAGTTCGATGGCCTTCATGGTTCACCCCACGAGCACCTAGCTCATTTTTGCTCTGCTTGTGGTGAAACCGCCTTAAACGATGCCTTATTAATTAGGCAATTCGTCCAATCTTTGAAGGGATCGTTATTCACTTGGTACACTCAACTTTAACTAGGGTCGATTCAAACATGGGACGATCTACAAAGAGAGTTCCTAGCTCAGTTTGTGAGCTCGAAAGCAAGAGTTTCTATTATGGATCTCGCAAACACCTATCAAAGGTCTAATGAGCTTGCCAACGACTTCATCGCCAGGTGGAGGAGCATGAGACTCCAATGCTACGAAAAATTGAGCGAACAAGCTTGTGTTCAAATGTGCACCAACAACCTAATGCCGGAATTAGCGGTACATGTTGGAAGTGCCGAGCCTCGTTCATTTGATGAGTTGATGTCTAAAGCGTGCAATGTGGAAAAACAGCTAGCACGAGAATCCAAATGGCCTCAAGATAGTAAGGCTAACAAAAATGATGGCAATGAGCTACAAAACGAAGAAGAGTCTATGGCGACTTTCGCTAAACATGATCGAGAGTCCGGTAACGGAAATGGTTCTAAAGCTCAAAGAAAAGAGAAAGCCAAGGAGCCATCCAATAGACTCGCCCTTCATGAAAGAAGGCAAAAGAAATATACTTTTGACGATGATGATGTGCAAGGGATATTCGATGAATTGGTGAGTGCTAAACTTTTAACGCTCCCGGAGCCAAAAAGACCAAAACAGGTTGGCAAGGCGAGTGATCCAAAATATTGCTCGTATCACCAGCTCGTTGTCCATCCAATCAAGGATTGCTACGTCTTCAAAGACATCATAGAGGAGATGATTAACAAATGAGAAATTGAAATCGATGCGGCAACATCCTCAACTCAAGCAGCTTCAGCAAATACCATTTCAGTTGTAGACGTTGCAGAGTCCACTCCCTCACTCCAAGTGTCTTCTCAAACAGAAAAAACATCTACTATGGTTATCGAAGCTGGGGGCAGCCCCACGGTTTCATTGCCTTTTAAAGCATTGATGAAAGATGACACTTCAAAAGAAGAGTCCTTGAATGAAAAAGACATCGCTCAATGTTGTATGGTCTCATGGACCAATGACATGGACGAAAATGAAGCAAGAGTTAAAAAGATTACTCTTCACTCCAAGAAGGAAATTCTCTCCTCAAAATCAAGAGAGAAATCAAAGGGAAAGAAATCAAGCTTCGCAAAAGCTTCAAAAATGCACCAGAAGCATAAAGTTCAAGTGCAAAAAGCTAAAACCCTCTTTCAAGGGTAGAGCTCCACAAAAACTTGTCGATGAGGCTTGTGTAAAAAATTTCCAAATCTCATACGAAAACGGTGTTCTAACTGCAAGTGTGATAGAGCCTAGGATGTCCGCATTTGAAAGGCTCGAGACGGCTTCAAGTGAAATTCCTAAATATTCGGTGTTTAGAAGGCTTGATCTAGCCTCTGCATATGAAGCACCGAAATCTTCGGTATTTGAAAGACTTGAGCTAGCCTCAACAAATGAAGCATCCGAATCTTCAGTGTTTCAAAGGCTTGATGTGGCTTCGACACGTGAAGAATCCAAACCTTCTGTGTTTCAAAGGCTTAATATAGCCTCAACAAGTGGAGAGTCTAAAGCTCCAATATTTGCCAGGCTCGGAAAAGTGGATGAGCCTTTTTTTTTTTTGAGGTAAAGGAAAAGTGGATGAGCCTAAAAGCAAGAAAGTCCAAATAAAAGGGGCCAAAAGCAAGAGCTCCGGAAGAGGCAGTCAAAAGTTCTCGTCCACAAGCTCAACCAAATCAAGGACACCTAAAGCCAAGTAAGGGTGTCAAAATGATCAAGTAGTCTCGAAGGCGGAAAAATAAATAGTTCTGCCTAGAACTACGTTAAAACTTGATCCCCATCAAGGGGTACGTAGGAAATTTGACATAAAAAAAAAATATGTGTCAAATTCAGTCGCACAAAAAAGAGAAAAAAAAAGTTTTCGGGTTCGCATATGATAGTCAGATTATTCGGGAAACCCTTCCTAGAAGGTGGACCCGAGTGATTTGAATGATGCGGTAAAAAAAAAAAAGGAAAAATCCCGTTTTGCAAATGATAGTCGGGTTATTTGGGAAACCCTTCTTAGAAGGTGTGCTCAAATAATTCGAGTGATGCATATGAAAGAAAAAAAAGGGACTTGAAATTAGTCCTAAATCCAAACAACCCAGAAGCACATGAAAAATGGGTTCACAAAGAACTACGAGCGGCTTGATCCCTCATAAAGGGGGTACGTAGGCAGTCTAGCTAGTCAAAGTGCTAGGTGCAGCCACAAAAACAAACAAAACACCTTCTTTTCTCAACAAAGAAGGAAAAGAAGTCAAATCCTCTTCCTTTTGTAGTGAAATGAGCGTTATCTCGACTACAAGGAGAAAAATCAAGGATGGTCTAAAGACTTACATGTGTTGTTCCTATACTGGAAATGACGCAAAGGGAAAAGCGAGAGAGAAATTTTTTGTCTTTCAAAGACATTCTCACAAAAAAGAGATAAACAAAAGGTCTATGCCTAAAATTTTCTGACTTTGATTATCACGTCCAAATGTGATAGTCGATTCAAGTCCTATAAATCAAAATTTCCTTCCAAGGAACCCTAAATGAAGTTGTCTCAAAACATGACTAACCAAATGGTCAATGTTTCCTTCTCTCTCAAAGCCAAAAAGGCCTAAGCCTCTCAAAACTCTCAAAACCCTCTCAAACAGAAATTGGCCTTCATTGTCTGCATATGTATGGTCATTCAAAGCCTCCCAAAATTCAAAACCCAAATTCAAAGGTAACAGCCATCAAATGCCTTGGCTATCAATGGTATGGGTATTATATTTCAAAATCATCTCATACAATGTTTTGATCACAAAGCTTCAACCACAAAGGTTACAAAAGCTCAAGCCTATAACACCAACTCGTCAAAACCAAATTCTTGTCTCTCACAAGAAAACCTTCAAATCCAAATTCAAGCTTAAAGTCAAAAATCTTCGACCAAAAGTCAAAAATCAAGTCGGTAAAAAAGTCAAAGCCAAAATTGACTCAAAGCCAAAAATCCAATCAGTTTGAAAGCTCAAAAGTCAAACTGGTTAAAAAGCCACAAAGGCAGAAATCAAATTCCGAGAAGGAAAATATTTCCGATTTTCAGATACCCATCCCAGATTACCTCTCATTGGTCATAAGCAAATCCTAGGTAGAATTGCTTTTCATTGGTGATCAACTTTTCATCTAAACAACAACACAAGTTGCAATTTTCTTCGGAATAACGAACTTTGAACGTGCTCGACATCTCGCACGCACAAAGTTCGGGGGGCAACTGTTGGGGGTAAATTTTCGTGAATAAATTGAATTCATGATTTGATAAAAGTATCATCACATTTTTCTTATATGCTAAGAATGTGATAAAAAAAATAATTCTTCATTTAAGCATAAAGCTTACCATTAAGATAAATTCGACCTTTCAAGTTAAAAGGAAGGTGAGGCCCAAATACAAGCCAAACAGAAGAAGCCCAATATGCACATGAGCAGTTGCTGGAGGTTACAAAATATGTAAAACGTGGAATGCAGTTAGCCAGTTACACAAAGAAAAAAAATTGTCTACCCCCGCTCTACATTAACTGCTCCCAATCCCAGCTGCTATAAAAGGGCACTGTTGTGTTTATTTTGGAGCTTTCCTTTCCCAGCAGACTCTTCTACGTGCTCAAACCCAAGAAAGAAGTAAACTAAACAAACAAGTTCCCCCTCCGGCTGGTTTTCTTCTGCCTCCTGGGAGAAACCTGCAATCAACACACAGAAAAAACAAACACACATCAACAAACTCTCCTGTTGCAGAAAAGAAGAGATTCAAGGTAGTTTTTCATGGTTCCCAAGATCCCCCTATGCAAAATGATATAGCTTTGTACAGTTATATTGTTTTAAGTATATGGTATGGATTTTGGAATCTCAAAACCGCCTAAAACCATGGCGAGACTCTGGTGAAATTTTCACTCAAATGGATTGCTAAAAGGCTTCTAATCAGCTAGGCAAATTGAAACCTAATATCTCCAGACAAAAAAAAAGCAGGGAGGCACTATGTTTTCAAGGAAAAAAATCCTCCACCTAAACAGCCATAAAGGCAAAACAAAATTAAATTGGACTCCAAATGAAAGCATCAGGAAAAATGCAAGCAACAAATTGGGTATAAAATATATCAGAAGCTACAAAATGGCAAACTGATATACCCAAATCAAAATCAGGTTGCGCCTACCACAAATTGAGATTCCGAATCAGAAGAAACAAAGGAAAAAAAGGGTAAATGAACATACCTAGTTTGTGGCATCGAGGTGGTGTTCGCTCAGGGGTTGCAGTGGAGTGTTAGAGGGCTCAGGCGAGACCTTGCTACACTGCTATTCCTAGGCTCAACGTCGAAACCCCGTCGTCATGGTTCAGATTTCCCATCCCGGAATCTCGATGGCCTGGTGTTGATGACTACCCAAACCGGAAACCCTAAAATTGCAAATTGCAGGGGGAAATCAACCTTAGCCTTATCATCTTCAATAAAATTGATAGAGTGATGTATATAGGAATGAGGGGAGTCGATTTGGCAAAGAACATATGAAGCACAAAACCAAGTTAAAAAAAATATAGACAAAATCAATCTAGAATCAAATGTACGGGAATATTCTTGACCGTGAGATTCTTCGGTTTTGTCAAAATGAAGCCGCCATTAGAGATCTCTCGATCACTCTCGGCACCCGTGCTCATCATTGCCCATACATCGATTGTTCGAGCTCTTTCGACCTTCGTTCCTCGAAAAGCCCCTTTTGTTGCTGCGCTTGCTCTTCGATTTCCCAGATCTTGGCTCTGCTGTCGGCGGAGGACATATAGCAGCAGTGGAAACCTTCGTTTGCTATATAAGAGATCATCTAAATACAGAAAAATTGGGTTCATTTGATAACATTCAATGGGCTTATGGGCTTAAGACATTAAAGCGTATTTTAGGCCCATTTGAAGCCAATTGGAATTTTGTTCGGAATTGAAATGAGGCAGTACATATATGCCTTAATTTCACAAATGACCTTTGAAATCATTATTAGCATGAAATTTATAATTGGGCTTGTAAAAAACACAAAGTTAAAGCACCATTATTTGCTAGTTGATTTTGATGGGTTAATCTCAAAACCGACTCTTAAATAAAAACGGAGTCAAGAACTCAAATCGAGTTTCACCAAATATAAACTCGGTACGTTCAGAACTACGTATAGACTTGATACTCTTTTACGAGTTACGTAGGAAATTCGATATTAAAATTCAATATATATCGGATTCAGTCGTCGACCTCTAAATTCCCTTTAAATGAATATGAGGTCCAAACCAAACATATCAAATCGGTTCGTTTAGAACTACGTAAAGACTTGACGCCGTAAAAACGGCTACGTAGGTAACCCGATATTAAATATCAAAATATGTCGGGTACAGTCGCTAACCTCTAAATTCACTTTAAAAATGAAAATGAGGTTAAAATTAAAGTCAAATTAAATACACATGATTTTTCATGTAAGTGATTGCCGTTGAGTTGGGAAACCCTTCCGAGAAGGTGTGCTCAATTTATTCGGGTGATACATGAGAAAATCTCATGCATATGATAGTGTGATTTATGTTAGGACTACCCTTCCGAGAAGGTGGGTCCTAATACTATCCAATGATGCATGAAAATCTTAAAGATACTAAAACACACAAACTCAAACACTCTGAACTAAGTGAGGCTTGATTCTCTTCCAAGAGATACGTAGGCAACCCGCTAAAATTCGGGTCCAGCCCAAATCACCAAAAACACCAAAATCTTGGTATCGATATGACTTCAAATCAAGAGGATAACCAAAAGGGGTCGAACTCAAATATTATAAATTAAATAAAATGTGTTGTACAATTATACCGCGCATTTTTGTCCAACACCCACGGTGAAGGGAGGGATAACCAAGGAATACGCATGGGCGTGATCGAGGCTCAAGTTTGTGGGCGGTGACAGAGGCTTGATTCGGAAAGCACAGACATCCAAATACTCGGAGATGGTCGTAAGTTGGCGTTGTGCGATATAGGGCTTGAGTGGGGCTGTTGTTACGGAGCGTGGTAGTGGGTAGGATGTTGTGGAGGTAACACGCACACTCAAGGGCAAAGTGCCACAGGTTGGGGGGGACGGAGCCATGAACTAGCATTGTGCGAATGGTGTTGTTAATTGTGCGGATGGTTCGTTCTGCTTTGCCGTTTTAGGAAGACGTATAAGGACAGGAAAACCTGAAGACGATGCCATGTTTGGCAAAGAACTGGTGAAAGGTGTGTTTATTGAATTCTCTACCCATATCACATTGGAATGATTTGATGTTCATATTGAATTGGGTTCTAACAAATGTGTGAAACCGAACGAATAAATCAAATACTTGAGATTTGAATTTAATAGGAAAAACCCAAAGAAAGTGTGTAAAATCATCCAAGAGTAAAAGGTAGTAGCGACACCCATCCAAACTAACAACCGGTGACGTCCAGAGGTCACTGTGAACAATGTCAAATGGAGCACGGGTAATAGTTTGAGAATCAGCAAACGGAAATCTAACGTGTTTCCCTAACTGACAAGACGAACAAAGGGTGGATTTTGAATCCTTATTGACACCATGAAGAAAAGACTTGCGGAGGACGGAGAAGACAGGCGCGCCGGGGTGACCAAGGCGAGCATGCCAGACAGCTGAAGACAAATCTGTGGGCTCTGCAGACAGGGATTGGTGAAGAGGCGAGGGCGTGGTAACTGGGTAGAGCGCTCCCGAGCTATTGCATCTCAAACGGTGTTTGCCCGTTGGAAGGTCCTTGACAGAGAAACCATAAGGGTCAAACTCAATAGAAGCATTGTTTTGAGTGGTAAATTGACAAACAAAAATAAGATTTTTAACCAGGTTAGGTGCAAGGAGGACGTTTTTGAGATGAAGGGGGGCGGTGGATGTCGGTATGGTGGTGTTACCCAGATCCATTGATGGAAGGCGAGTACCATTAGCAACGATAATTGATGGTGGCAGACTCTTATAAGTAAGGGACGAGAGTGTACCTGAGTTGTTCGTTATGTGTGACGAAGCGCCGGAGTCCATGTACCAAGTCTGGTCTGACGGATTGAAGCTCATGGTTGAGAAAGAGCTGGCCAGATCAGTTGGCTGGAGGAAGCCATAAGGGTCACCGAAAGCGCCATTGGCCTGTGGAGCAGGTGCTCTCGGACCTTGGCCAAGAATTCCAGGAGCCGAATTCGATGGGTACGGGCACGGTGGAGTCTGCCACTGTTGGTGGAATGGCCAAGGGGACTGCTGCTGCTGCTGAACAGGGACCCATCCGTAGGGGGTTCGTTGCATCGGGATCCCTCGTCCTCGACCACGCCCTTTGCCGCGACCCCTGCCGCGCCCGCGGCCGTTGGAGGAGCCAGAGCTGCAACCGGATCCGGCGTTAGAGGGCTGCTGCTGCTGTTGAGGCGCGCCCTTGCTGTCACCAGGCGACTCGGTCGGAGGCGTAGAAGCTGCCAGCGCCGGCGTCTGTTCTTGTTGACGTTTCAGGCGGGTCTCCTCTAAGACAAGTTGAGATCGAGCCTTGTCATAGAGAGGAAGAGGGTCAGTTTGCTGGATGAGTGTAGCAACGGTGTTGTACTCGGCGGGGAGGCCAGCAATGATATGAAGAACAAGACGGGTGTTCGTCACGGTGGAGCCAACCGGCTTGAGTTGGTCGGCATAGTCCTTAAGTTGGCGACAGTACGCTGCAATGTCAGGAAAGCCGGAAAGGCGAAAATTGGATTTTTCTTTCTCGAGTTATACTGCCCGAGAGTTTTGATTGTCATGAAAGATCCCTTTGAGGCGGTCCCAGGCGGCTTGAGCAGTGCAATCCGGTTCAAGGATCGTCAACAGGAGGTCAGACGAGATGGTGGAGTAGATCCATTGGAGGACAACATTGTCAAGTTGTTTCCAAAGATCATCATCAATGGCTGCTGGACGGATCACTGTAGGATCGATGTGATCCATAACCTTGTGAACCCTAGCGGTGACTTTGAAGAGGGTCGACCAAGAGTTATACTGAACTTTGTCAGCATCAAGGATAAGAGGGATTGAGTTGCGAATGTTGGAGACCATGAGGGCTGAGTGAAGGGAGGATTTTTATGGTGTGGGGTTGACAGGAGGGGTGACGACTTGGGACTGATTGTCCTCAGGGGGAGTCAACATGATGCAGGAAAGAGGAGGGAAGAAGCGAGTGTGATGGGGTTCGGAGTTGATGCCTGCAGCGGCGGTAGAGATGGCCGGCGGCGGTGGAAGGGACTAGGGTAGGCCTAGGAATCGGCTGATACCATGTGAGATTGCTATAATCCCTTTCGACAGGGTTTCCATTGATTATCATTGAGAATATATAATACAATGTGCCTTGTTCCCTAAGCACTATCTCTCTATCCAAATCTATCCATATCTATGTACAACGGCCATATATATCAATATATTAACAATAAGTAACCTATTTTACCCAATGGGGAAGTACACGAGTACTTATCAAAATTCATTTTAGATTTTCATGAATTATCTAATAAGATTGAGAAGGTTGGTGCACACTTATGAGAACAAGTTTGGTTTTATGTCTTACAAGTCAACCGTAAAAATTATTCATTCAATGAAACAGTTGATTGAGACACACAGAGACAAGAAGACGAAATTGTGTATGTCCTTCATTGACACCAAGAAGGCTTGTGACAATCTCTAAGGAATTGTTATGAAGTTGTTTGGAAGACAAGAGAGTATCAAGGCATACATCAGATTCATCAAAGATATATATGATGGATGTTTAACAAGTGTTAGCACATCTAATTAATGGAGACTTTAATCAAGTACTTTTGAAGTTGTTTGCATCTCCAATAAATGTTATCAAAACAACAACAACAACAACAACAACCCAATATATCCCGCCAGAGGTAGGGTCTGGGGGGTCTCATCGTACACACCATTTTCCCGACAAGGTCGAGAGGGTGTTCCCTAATGACCCAGAAAGAAGGGAGAAGGCAAGATGCCCATAGTCCAAGCAACCCACCAAGAGAGCGAAGAATAAATATTACCACATAAAGAAACACATAGAGGGATAAGCACAAAAAACTCTATGCTACTGTAGGGTGTATGGTGTGGGCAACACGAAAGCAAGTGACGTTGGCAGACGGGTAAGAAGAGTGAAACATAGGACCCAACTACTGTTCTCGAGTTCTAATAGCACTCCTCCAATGCATCCTATCAAGAGTCAGCTCCTCCGTTAGCCCCAAATCCATCAAGTCTTTTCTGAACACCTCTTCCCACATCTTCTTCGGTCTCCCTCTCCCTCGATGGTCGTCACTAATAACTCTGTTGTCACATCTGCGCACAAGCGTAGTTGGGTCCCTCTTCTACACGTGCCCAAACCATCTGAGTCTCGATTCCCGCAACTTCTCCTGGATACTTGACAACCCAACTCTTTCTCTGATGGACTCGTTTCTAATGCTATCAAATAGAGAAAATTGGAAATTTTAGATAAGACATTTTTATGACTCCAATAGCTCATCTACATGCATGTGGAAAATAGAGAAATCCGAAGGGAATGAAAAAGTTTCTCTAAATGAAGGAACGTACGAAGAAGGTCGATGCAGGCTCGACCAAACTCGACAAGACGAGGAAAGAGGAGTTGTTGAAGCCGTGTATGCCTCGAGTGGAAACCAAGCTGGATTTCCAGCTTACACTCGATCGAGTTTGGGTTCACTCAGCCTCACTTTGGGCAAGTGCAAGAGGCACTCGACCGAGTGAAAATTGCACTCGAGTTGTGTACAGTTCGAGTGCTTCACGACACTTTCACCAAGTTGTACACTCGACCGAGTGAAAAGCTCACTCGAGCTTTGTATCGATCGAGTGTTTTCTGTGTTCCGAATTTAATTCCGTTTTTAAATTATTTTTTTATTCAGTTGGGGGAGAAAAATGGACGTTTTTCTGAGTTTTTATAGGGGGCGAGATTTGGGATTTGTAGAGAAACTTTTGAAAGATTTTGAGATCAATGTACCTCAATCGAACAAAGAGAGAGATTTGACACTCTTGTGATCTTTTGGATTTTGAATTAGGTGCAGTAGTTTGTCTTCTTTATTCGTCTTGATTTTTATAGATTTGATGAACATTTAGAAATTCATTTTTGTTATAAAATTGTTGCTAGAAATTTGATTGAACCAACAAAGATGTTAACATTTTAACTTGTCATAAAATTGCTTCTGAAATTTAGACTTGTCATAAAATGGCTGCTGAAAATAGCGATATCATATTTAGACTGGTCATAAAATTGCTACTGAAAATTGCCATAAAATTTTCTATTGAGCATTGTTGCTGAAAATTGTCATAAAATAGCAATATCGATCTCAAGATTGCTGCTGAAAATTTGATTGAACCACCAAAGATATTAACATTTTGACCTGTCATAAAATTGTTTCGGAAAGTTGTTGATTTTGTGCAGCTGTTAGCAAAGATGAGCTTTTGCAAATGGTGAGGTTTGGTGCTGAAATGGTGTGCAACTGTTGACTTAAAGAAAATTGCTGCTAAAAATTGAATTGAACCACCAAAGAGAGACCGAAAGCACAAGGCAGAGGAATCCACTAATGCAAAGTAAAAGTTTTGTGTAGTTTAGTAGTTTGTTATTAACCAAGCATGAGATTTTTCCTGAATGTAACAGAAAAGAAATGAAAAGATAAAGAATTGGTATTAGCACATTTGTATCATTTCAGTCAAAGATTTGTATGAAAAACACACTTCTCACAGACATGTATGTCAGCATAAAATTTCAATAATAGTTCGACTGTCAGCAGTCCTTGTTCTATGTTCCATTCTTTGTCAGCTATCTGTCATAGTTCCGTTGTCAGCAGAAAAATAAAGTTTCGTTTGTAAGCAAAAAAAAAAGTTAGAATCTCAGTTTCGTTTGTCAGCACAAAATAGGAGAGAAGGGAAGGGGTAGGGGTAGGGGCATTTTGATATTATTAAAATTTGGTGGACATTTAATCATTTAAAACATGATTTTCTTAAAATCATTTTTTTATTGGTTAAGTCAATAAGAGTCATTGGGCTTAAGATACAAATCTAATGACAGGTACGTTAAGCCTGTAAAATGACCATTGAGACCTAGGAAGGACATGCCAATCTGAATGTAAACCACTTTTGGCAAAATTTGAACGCTCAATCACTTCAAAACTTCAAAATGATGAAAAAACTTATACTGCCTCTGTTGATTAAAAAACCATTTTAAAAATTTATACACTTTTTTTAAGAAAGTAGATAAAAATATTTTTATACTTCTAATTATTACTCTATTTATAACTAATATATTTCTAATTATTACAAGAACAATTTGCACCAATATACCAAATCAAACCCAACTTTGCAAAAATGACAATAGGGGGATAATCGGCATGGGAATGACAAAATGTCATTTTTGCAAATTTTTTGGGCACCTTCCCAACCGGTTGAAGGTAACCAAGGTTATGGGGAGGGAGAGAGAGAGGAGGAGAGAGAGAGACCCACTTTAATTGTTTTAAACTAATTTTAGGATATTTTTATTTGTTAAAATTAAAAAATAAATTTATTTTTGAACTTAATTTAATTTTATCTATCTATAGACACCCACTTTATATATGTTTATGGAAAAAAAATATTTCGAAGTAAAGTTTGGTCTACATCGTATTTTGATCTCAATTTACGATTTACGCTTACTAGCCAGTAACTACTGTTGCCTAGCCACTGAATACGATCTCTTAGCCAATATAAGACTAACCCTTGCTCAACCCTCCGCTTCACCTTGGTTTCCGGCGAGGCAAAGAGTCGTCGTAGCCGGAGTGAACCCCCTCCATCCATCTCTATCACCCTTCCTTCACAAATCTCCCTCCATCTGCACAAATCCGGTCGACCTCCACACATTCCCATTTTTCCTTTCACAAAATCCAAAAAAAAAGGAGAAAGAGAAGAGGAAGCCAAATCCGACCAACCGACCTCCGCACCAGTCGCCTAGTGCCACCACGACCGCCGCCCTCCACCCCGCCGCCCTCAGCCTCATGCCTCCACTTCCCCCTTATTCCTTCTCTTGTTTTGTTGTTGTGAAGCTCTCTCTCTCCCTCCTTTGCTTTACCTTAAATCTCACCCAAACACACCTCCAAAATTTCAAACTCCTGCCCAAAATTTCAAACTCCCTGTTAGTTTTGCAAATAAAATTCACTTTTTGACATTTACCACATTTTAGAGGAGGGTTGACATTTTTGCAAATGGTGAGATATTTTGGTATATTGAATACAATTTTCTCATACAAAAATATCTAAAATTATATCTTTTTCTTAATAAGATTTTACTTTAAAACAACATGCTTTTTAACCGATGGAGTACTAATTGAATAAAATCTACGGGCCCCAAGCAAAAATCAACTCAAATTTCCGATTAAGAAGATAAGTTGGTTAGGAATACAATGTAAAAAATCGTCTTGTGTTCCCTCCTATATGGGTGAAAAGTTCAATAAACTAGTTTATCATATGGTTTTTACCATGTGATGTTTTACCTCCTTTATAAAAGGGATACCTTTCTAATTAGAAAAGTAGGAGAGAGAAAACAAAGAGTGAGAAAGGGAGAAAAGAGAGAGAGTTTGAGAGAAATTTGTATGCATGCCTTGATTCAACCTACTTTGAAGTGCCCCGATCGACGACCAAACGGTCTCTGATTGGGACGATTTTCTGGTATGTTGTTCACCTCATCATAGGCTTTATTTTGTACGGTTGGATCGTCGTTTTGAGCCTCCAATCTCATATCCCCTTTGCTAGTGTCCTTCATTGGTTTGTTGTTGATTTCCACCAATTGGGTGATGAAATTGGAGATTTGGCCAAACTTGTTGATACTTGATGATGTTGTATGCATCTAGCTTTGTCTAGGGAAGATTGCACCCACTTGTTATTGTTGATAGTGGAAGTTTCTGGCCCCCGTGGTTTTTCCCCGTTTTGGGGTTTTCCACGTAAATCTGGTGTTCTTTGTGTTTTGTTATTTTATCTTCTGTTTGTGTCTGATTGTTGATTTGGGTTGCTTGAGTTTGACTCTCTGGTTTACAGTTCTTGTCCATCCCGATATATGTGTGTTAAAGGGGTTTGTGTGACGTCCCCTACTTCCCAACACAACACTTCGATATGTGATCACGGAAGATGTTCCATTGGGTTTATTTTGTTCTTAATCGGGGTTTTTTTTTTATATGGACCGATGAGATGTTTAGAAAAACTTTTGTCTAAAATACTCTCGATATGCTTGGATCAAGCTAAATCTTGTTCTCTTAAAGCTTATAGATCAGATTTGTGCTTAGGTTTTTATGGATAAAATCTCATATATAAAGTCTCGTCTATTTAACCTAACCAAACCTCCATTATAAAAGTTATTTATCATAAAGCACGTTTTTGTCCATTACCCATTATATTTCCTACAAATTTATTGTGTTAATTCTTTCTTATTTGATAATTAATTTAGTACTTGAGTTTTTCATATTAAATCTATATATTTGTTTTTATCATTTAATTCTGGTCCATGTGATTTCACTTCGATCGATTTTACTGTGCACTTTCACTATTTTTTTTTTATGACGAGAAAACCTGTCTTTGGTGCAAAATTTTAAAAACGTAATCCAACCGACAAGAGGATAAACTTTGGACTTTCATTCAAGAAAAGAAGTAGATACACGGATCAAACTCGGGACCTTCATACTCTTCCTTATTCCCCATCACTAAACCACCCCGACTGGGCTACACACTCTCTCTATCCCTATCAAGTTTAACAACTTATACTAGAAGAAAATTTAAATTGCAAGCCATGGCACTCGATAAAGCTTGCAAAAATCAACTTTTATATATATATATATAGGTAAAGGTTCAAATGAAAAAGGGGCTTAAAGTGAAAAAACCTCTTAAAGTGAAAATGGATCAAATGGTAGGTTCGGGTCGCGGAGCCTGTTCACGCGTTTATGGGCCGAATCAAATTCACATATCCAAATTGCTTCCTCTCTCACCTTCTCCCGTTCCCGTTCATCCCTATCAGATCTGAAAAACAAACGTCTTCCTCTTTCTCGTTCATCTCTGTCAGTCTCTCTCTCAACTTGAAATCCCTCCTCCCATGGACCTTATAGGCCATGCCGATGACGAACCATGGAAGCAGCTGCCCGTCGAGCCGTCGTCGATCTACTCCCGAGGCGCCACCAGCAGCCATGTGAGGTCTCCCTTTCCCTTCCTCCTACCTGCGTTGGGGTCCGGCCAAACGCGAATGGAGCCGCCGGGAATCTAGATCGATTAGGCATTCGGCTTTAAGGAAACGAAATACAGAATCTAGATTGGCATCAATAAGGTATGGCTTTGCAAATTTGTTCGAAGCAAGTGTGGAATTCGAAAGTTCCCGTTCACATTGTATGCGCCTCCCTCCCTTTCATTTCTATTGTGGTTAATTTTGAAATTTGTTGGATAACAATGGGGAATTCTGTCACATACCTCCTGAAATTGAGCAACTTATGATGATTTCTGAAGTTCAAGTGGAAGAGAGTGATCTTAGTTCTATCAGATAAGACTCTTCATATAATGTTGAACTCAAACCATCTTGTATTGCTGAACATTCAAAGCCATTCTCTCATTTTTTCATGAGGTAGGTTTGTTTACGAGCGTAATTTGAACTTGAAAAGTGAATTTTATTTCAGGCCATTTGGCCTATTTGATCAGCTCAGCCAGCGAAAGCTTACATCCCAAAAGGTCATTTAGGAACATCAATTATTTACGCATGTATGTATCCTTTAGGAACAGATGGAAGGTGGATCATATATTTCACGATTCCCGTATTGGAAATTTAGATTATGATAAGGGTAAATTCATGCATTTTAGGTGTTTGATAAAATGCCTAGGATAGAAATCGAGATTGAGGTATGGTTAACTCCATGCCTACTAGGTGTTTTAATGGAGATGGCCCGAGGCGCTTCTTTTTCTTTGATTTTAACCGAACATGTCTTCTTGTTGTTGCCGGAGGAGCAATCTGAATCTGAAGAGGAGGGGCTTGTGGTACTCTCCATGTCATATAGGACGTTGTCTCTCATTGTAGGTATCTCCAAACTTTGCACAACTTGCGTAACTTGTCCTGAGAATGAACGTCTCTTGAGTCTTGTAAGGTGCACTACCTATAAGTTTGCACAATATTAATATTGCCATGAACTTCAAACAAGTAGATAAATATGCCAAGTTTACCCACCTATTATCATTCATGAAGAATCTTTGAATAGTTTGCATCTGTAAGTAACTTGAATGTCGAAATTTCACTTCTATGCCTAGATCCTTTTAAATATGTTGATGCTTTTAGATGGAAATTTTGACTGTTGCACATAATGTGCCAATGCTACTGA
The DNA here is from genome assembly GCA_963922045.1 of Persicaria maculosa. NCBI lineage: Eukaryota > Viridiplantae > Streptophyta > Magnoliopsida > Caryophyllales > Polygonaceae > Persicaria > Persicaria maculosa. Next base: position 33,353,126 of record OY998259.1, on the reverse strand, counting down.
TTTTTTCGATGGAAAAATAGGATTAATATTGTGCCTTCGCTAGTGATTTTTCCATCGAAAAAAGGATATGTATTGTGCATTTGCTGCTGATTTTTCGATCAGCGAAAGATATGTTTTTTGCTCTCCAAGGGCTTATGCTGTTGTGCTATTGTTGTGCTGATTTGAAGATGTGAATGCTGATGTTTTTGGATAGAAATTTATGTTATCTTAATTGTGCTGATTTGGGCCAGCTATTGAGTATGGTTTGATGCTTTCTTTCAATCGATCGCCTTTGCTCGTTTGATGTTGTCGCTTGTTGAAGCTGTTTTTCAACTAATTTGCTCAGCTCTTGGCTTTGTTTCTTGATGATGGTGATGCCTTGTGTAGCCTTATGGCTTTGATGACAGTATGAGCTGGCTATGGAGCTGTCAAAGAGACAATTTTATGCTGAATTTCCCACTGCTGCAAGATTTCAGGGGCTGAATTGGAGGAAGCTTTCATATAATTTCCCATGTTGTGTTTCGATTGTATTCTCCATTGCATATGGACAACATCGATTGTATTCTCCATTGCATATGGTTTAAGGTCAATAAATTTGGGGCTGGCTTAGATTGAATCCTGAAATTTTCGATTGAGATCCAGAGTTTAGCGATCCTCTATAGTATTATTCCTAATTGTGCAACATCAATTAAATGAATGCCAAATATTTTGCTTGTTTTTATTCCACCGTTGCTTTGATTTAATAAACTGTCTTCAAGTTTTCCCCATTCCTTATGAACCACTTAAGCTTGATAATGCTCATTCCTCTAGTGCATGCATTTGAGTATTGGGCATTCGTTTAAACATGTATATCATCTTTTGATAAGTTTATTTAGTTGTTTGACATGAGCATTATAGTGTTGGTTGCTTAAGATGACATGTGTGTCCTTGCTTAAGATGTGCTTAAAAAGACTGGATATAAGCCTATTAGCTCAAAATGGTAGAGCGATGTGCCATGCACAAAGATGTGGGTTCAAGTCCCGCATAGGCTATTTAAGATTGTCTTCTTTTTGTTCTTGATTATGAATAAGATTATAAAGTGCAAGAATAAGATGATAAAGTGCATAAATAAGATGATAAAGTGCAAGAATAAAATGGAAGTGTATGAATAATAATATGAAGTGCATGAATAAGATTATGACGTGCACAATTAAGATTATAAAGTGCATAAATAAAATGATAAAGCGCAAGAGTAAAACGACGAAGTATATAAATAATAATATGAAGTGCATGAATAAGATTCTGAAGTGCACAATTAAGATTATAAAGTGCAAAAAAAAAATGATAAAGTGCAAGTATAAAATGATGAAGTGTATAATATGAAGTGCATGAATAAAATGTTAAAGTGCACAATTAAGATTATGAAGTGCATAAATAAAATGATAAAGTGCAAGAATTAAATGATGAAGTGCATAAATAAGATGTTAATGTGCAAGAATAAAATGATGAAATGCACAATTAAGATAATGAAGTGCATAAATAAAATAATATAGTGCAAATATAAGATGATAAAGTGCACAATTAAAATGAAAGTGTAAGAATAATAATATGAATAAAATCATCAAGTGCACGAATAAGATTATGAAGTGCACAATTAAGATTATAAAGTGCAAAAATAAAATGATGAAGTGCAAGAATAAAATCATGAAGTGCAGGAATAACCGAATAAGATTATGAAGTGCACAATTAAGATTATAAAGTGCAAAAATAAAATGATGAAGTGCAAGAATAATATGATGAAGTGCATGAAAAAGTGCAAGAATAAAAGGATGTAGTGCATGAATAAGATTCTGAAGTGCACAATTAAGACTACAAAGTGCAAGAATAAAGTGATGAAGTGCATGAAGGGGATGATAGAGAAGTTGTTGAGCAAGTTCATAAATCACCTTGAGTTTAAGATCATGAATATTGGCTTCAGAGGAAGATTTCTCAAGCGTATGAGCAGCAAATGGACTCACAACAATTCCAGATACTTGCGGAGCAGGTCCTTTAATAATCACAACAATGCCAGATACTTGCTCAGTCCAAGCACCTTTTATTGGTTGTAGATTTGGGTTCCTTTAATAATCACTGTAGAATAAGCATAAAAACATACCTAGATTACAGATTTCATATTTTAGCAAATATTGTAGATTATAGCAAAAATTACAAAAGTGCAAGAATAATACTATCAAGTGCAAGAATAATACCATAGAGTGCAAGAATAATTTTACTTATAGATTGCATAAGCTCAATGTAAAGCATAAGAAAAATCAGCCAAAACAGAATTTACATCCAAAGTGAGGCATCTATGGAACCTACACATAATCCTGCAACTGCGAGTGTTGTTGGAATCTCCACAACAACATAAACAAGCGAAATATGCAATCAAATCTAATACATGATTTATTGAGACTAAAAAGGCCACGTAAATTTCTTCACAACCTTCTATTTGAGCTTCTAGAATTAAAATGCACAAATACGATAAAATAAGTTCATAAATAAAATGATTAGGTGGACAAATAACAACAGATCTAAAATTTGGACATTGAAACAATAGATAGATCCCGGTGGAGTCGAACCACCAACCTCCTGAACAACAATTGTTCAGGCGCTCATTCCTAATTGAGCTTTTGGATCTTAATACAAGTAACAAGCTAACCCAAATATGGACAAGCTAAGAACATTTGAGTTCTAAAAATGCACTTTTTAGTTTTATATTTGCACTTTTTAGTTTTTTCTCCTACCAAGATTGATCATGCACATTTAGGTAGTGTTAATATAGGCATTTAGATAGGTTTAGTTAGGGTAAACTGCATGAGTTTAGAGTAGTTTTCATGTTTTCATTATACTTCAATTAGAGTCGGAATCTACAAGTTTTGTGCATGATTTCAGGTGATTGTGGAAAGGTGGAGCTAAGCGCGTGTAAATGATAGAAGATGGGACGGAAATCGGAGTCTTGAGAAAGAGAGCTGAAGAGAGGAGTCAAAGCATATGCACGTGAGGAAACTGCAAGGAAACTCGGGCCAAGATATCATGAAACTCGGCCGAGTAATTTGAAGAAGACCGAGCTTGGAATTCAATAAACTCGGGTGGGTCACAAAAAGAACTCGGCCGAGTTTCTTGTGTTGCACCCGAGTTTGATCCAGGAACAGCTGTTACGCTGTATTACTTTATTTTTATTAAAAATTTCAAGGGGTGGAGACATGAAACGTTAGAAGAGTCTTGTACTGGTGTGTTTTGGTTTTTGCTGGGATTTGAACAAGGAGGATCGAACAGGCTTGGAAGTAAGGAGATTTCATTTCTTGCTTTTGTTAATTTATCGATTATGAACAACTAATCCTCTTTGCTCGGGGAAATTAATCGAAGCTTCAGGTTTTCTATTTCATTGTGAGATTTCCGTTCTTAATACTCTTCTTTGAATATTATCAATTCTTTGCTTAGATTGTTTAGGGTTCTCGTGAATTTCCGTTAGTCTGATCAACTGATGCCTTTTCATGATAATCTATAGCTAGATATAGGTAATTTCTGGTTGAGTTATCTATGTTCTTGAGTAGCAAAGTATAAATCTCTGAAACTGGTTGATTTAGGGATTTGTATAGAGAATTGATTTGCAATTGATGCAATAACTGGTTGTGCGTATCGATTGTCTTTGTTGATTTCCTTTAAGCTTAATCAATTATTGAATTGAATCTTGATAGTTTCAAGATTGTTTGATAATTAGGGTTTTCAGGGTCTGGTTGTCCTGTTAACTAGATTCGATAAGGAATTGGATTCAAAAGACCTAGTCTTTCCACAACAAAGTATTCAAGAGGAAGTTATCTATTTGATTTCGATGATCAATGAACAAACCTGATTGATGAGATTGATTGACCTGAGCTATTCTCTCATATTCATCCATTTAATCTGTTTTACTTTATTATTTTTCTTACTTGTGCATTGTTAGTTAGTTCAAATCATCAAAATTCCCCCCTTTTGTTTCTTGTTCTTGTTGACGCACTCTGATTTGCATACGAATCATAGACTCTCTGTGGGATCGACCCGTGCTTGCTAAACAACATTAGTTAGGTTAGTCGATTATATTTGATAAGATTTAAGGCGACTAAAAATCCTCTGTCAAATTTGGCGCCATTGCCGGGGAGTCAAATTGTTATTTGTGTAGTGCTTGTTTTTGTGTGTTAATTGGGTTGAGAACCTCGCTTATGGTTCGCACCCGTGCTACTAATACATCTGATTTGCATTTTGATCCAGAGATCGAGAGAACACTTCCCAGGCTTCGTAGAGAATCTCATGGAGATCAGGATCGGTCAGAAAGAGTTGAGATGGCTAATCCGAATCAGACTTTGAGGCAGCTGACTGCCCCGAATCTGACACAACAACCGCTTGCTATAGAGTTTCCAGAGCTTGCTGACGGTGTGAGTTTTGAGTTGAAATCTGGACTGATACATTTGCTGCCGATGTTTCATGGTCTTAGTGGAGAAGACCCTAATAAGCACCTAGCAGAGTTTCATGCTGTCTGCACAGGCATGAAGCCGAGGAATGTAACGGATGATCAAATCAAGTTAAGAGCCTTTCCTTTCTCTTTGAGGGATTCGGCTAGTGACTGGCTCTACTACCTCACTCCAGGGAGCATAAATACATGGGCTCAGATGCAGAAAGCCTTTTTGGAGAAGTACTTTCCAGCCACAAAATTGAACAGTCTCAAGAAGAGCATCAGCAACATTGAGCAACATGCTACATAGAACTTGTATGACTACTATGAGAGGTATAAGAAGCTAGTGGCCAGCTGCCCTTATCATGGCTATTCGAATCAGGACCTCGTTCTCTACTTACATGGAGGTCTATTAGATGATGAGAGAAGAATGGTTAATGCTGCATGTGGTGGTAACATCTTGAATAAGACTCCTGCTGGAGCATTTGAGATGTTTTCTGAGCTTGCGGAGGGGGCAAGGCAATTCAGGAAGACGTCCTCTAAAACTATGAGCTCGGCAGAAGCAGACTCATCACTCCAGACAGATGTGAATGAGTTGAAAGAGATGATGCGAAAATTCATGCTCAATGGGAATCAGCAGCAGGCAAAAGCATGTGGAATCTGTCAAGATTTTCAGCATCCCACCGATGCATGCCCAATCCTTCAGGAGCCGAATGTTGAATTGAATGCAGTGGGGGGCTTTGTACCACAAAGGCCGAGGCATGACCCTTACTCTAATAGCTATAATCCTGGCTGGAGAGATCATCCGAACTTTAGGTATGGGAATCCTCAACAGCAGCAGTTTAATCAGCAAGGAGCTCCACCATTCAGACAACATTATGGACCTAGGCCTCAAGGGCAGAGCTCGAGCTCATCTATGTCAGCTGAGGACATGATCAAAGCTCAGACACAGAATGTGACTACAATGCAGAACAACATGGTGCAATTCCAACAGGAAACAAAGTCCAGCATTCAGAACTTGGAGAATCAGGTTGGACAGATTGCTGGTGCTTTGGGCAAGCTGGAGGCTAAGGATTCTGGTAAGTTTCCATCTCAAACTGAGTTGAATCCAAAGCAGAATGTGAGTGCTATCACTCTAAGGAGTGGTAAGAAGCTACAGACTCAGGATGAGAACACAACCCTCATAGATGATGATGAGGATGAAGAAATTATGGTAGAGGACTCTCAAGCTGCAGAGAGCCCTAAAGAATCTCAAGAGAAGGACGAAGAGACCACGAAGGTGGTGAGCAAGCCGGACATGCCACCACAGAGTTCATACAAACCAAGCCCTCCCTTTCCTGATGCATTGAGAGATACTCGCAGGCCAGAGAGTGAAAAGGAAATCTTCGAAACATTCAGCAAATGTGAGGTAAACATCCCTTTACTTAATCTGATTAAGAGTATTCCTCGCTATGCAAAATTTCTGAAAGAATTGTGTACAATTAAGAGGAATCAAAAATCTAAGGGAAAGCAAAAGATTAGGGTTAGTGAACATGTGTCTGCTGTATTTCAGAAGCGCCTTCCTAAGAAATGTAGCGACCCTGGCATGTTCACTATACCTTGTGTGATAGGTGAAACCCGAATTGAAAGGGCAATGTTGGATTTGGGTGCATCTATCAATGTGTTACCTTACTCTTTGTATGAATCTCTAGGACTTGGTCCTTTGCTTGAAACTAGGGTAGTGATTCAATTGGCTGATCGCTCTAATGTGTACCCTAAAGGAGTGATAGAGGATGTTCTTGTGATGGTGGATAAGATGGTCTTTCCCGCTGATTTTTTTGTCTTGGATATGGGGCAAGGTAGTCATGAAGCTCCTATTCTTTTAGGAAGGCCATTCTTAAGGACCACAAAAACCAAAATTGATGTGTATTCGGGGTCATTAACAATGGAATTTGATGGTGAGAGGGTTGAGTATAACATTTATGATGCTATGAAATACCCCTCTGATGATCATTCTTTGTGCTTCGTTGATGCTCTTGAGCCACTAGTGCAAGATATCTTTGAATTGAATTGTGTGGATGATGTTCAAGTTGCTTTAGAAACTCCTCTAGAGGACATTTCTATGGATTATGGATTGTGCACTAACCTGCAGGAAGTTGTGATGGAGTTAGATGCTTATTCTAAGCTACCTCTCTCTCCATTGGGCTCAAAACCCATGCTACTAACCTCGCCTAGCGAGAAGCTTTTGCCCTCTATTGTTCAGGCACTGGAGGTAGAGCTAAAGCAACTTCCGAGTCATCTCAAGTATGTCTTTCTAGGAGAAGGAGAAACACTATCAGTCATCATCTCAAGCAAACTTTCTAAGGAGCAAGAAGGGGAGCTAGTAGCGGTCCTCAAGGAACACAAAGCGGCTATAGGATGGGCTATTGCAGACATTAAGGGGATTAGTCCCTCGACATGTATGCATAGGATCTTATTGGAGGACGAAGCAAAGCCATCCAAACAACCTCAAAGGAGGCTCAACCCGCCTATGATGGAGGTGGTGAAGAAGGAAGTCCTGAAACTTCTCCAAGCAGGTATGATATACCCTATCTCTGATAGTGCATGGGTGAGTCCCACCCAAGTTGTTCCTAAAAAGGGTGGGATTACCGTCGTTGAGAACAAACAAGGTGAACTAGTTCCCACTAGGACACAAACTGGATGGCGTGTTTGTATAGACTACCGGAAATTGAATGCGGTAACTAGGAAAGATCACTTCCCTTTGCCATTCATTGACCAAATGCTTGAGCGACTTGCTGGTCGTGCTTTCTATTGTTTCCTAGATGGGTATTCAGGTTACTTTCAGGTGGCTATTGCACCGGAAGATCAAGAGAAGACGACGTTTACATGTCCATTTGGGACATTCGCTTATCGCCGAATGTCATTCGGGTTGTGTAATGCGCCGGCAACATTTCAAAGGTGCATGGTAAGTATTTTCTCTGACTATGTTGAACACTTCATAGAAGTCTTTATGGACGACTTTACAGTCCATGGAGACAATTTTGAGCCATGCTTAGAACACCTTACACTTGTGCTCAAAAGGTGTGTGGATACCAACCTAGTATTAAACTCTAAAAAGTGTCATTTTATGGTCGAACAGGGTATAGTACTAGGTCATATAGTGTCCGCGAGAGGAATTGAGGTCGATAGGGCCAAGGTTGATGTCATTCAGTCCCTACCCTATCCAACTAACGTGCGCGAAGTCCGCTCTTTTCTAGGCCATGCAGGTTTTTATCGCAGGTTTATTAAAGATTTCTCCAAGATTTCCTCTCCTCTCTGTGAGCTGCTGAAAAAGGATGTGGTGTTTGACTTTAATGGAGAGTGCAAGAAGGCATTTGATGAGCTGAAGAAGCGTCTGGTTAGTGCCCCGATCATCCAGGCACCAGATTGGTCTCTACCATTTGAGATCATGTGCGATGCGAGTGACTATGCTATTGGGGCTGTTCTGGGGCAAAAGAATGGGAGAGCATCTCATGTGATACATTATGCGTCCATGACTCTGAATGGTGCGCAGAGGAACTACTCCACAACAGAAAAAGATCTCCTAGCAGTGGTTTTCTCATTAGAGAAGTTCAGGTCCTATTTACTTGGCACAAAGGTGATAGTATATACAGATCATGCAGCTCTTCGTTATCTATTGACGAAGAAGGAGGCGAAGCCAAGGTTGATCAGGTGGATCTTGCTATTGAGTGAGTTCAACATCGAGATCAAGGACAAGAAAGACGCCGAAAACTTGGTAGCGGATCATCTTAGTAGGCTCATCCAGGAGGATGACAAGTGCCAGCGGCAAGAACCTATTCAAGGAACATTCCCCGACGATACACTGTTCGTCGTCCAAGCTCTAAAGCCATGGTATGCCCACATTGTGAACTTTCTTGCAACAGGTGAGACTCCTCCTGCTTTCTCCAAGGCTCAAAAGGATAGGCTACGCAGTGAATCGAGGCATTATGTGTGGGATGACCCATATCTGTGGAAGCACTCCTCTGATCAAGTCGTCAGTCGTTGCCTTCCTGATAATGAGGTAAAATCTGTCTTAGCCTTCTGTCATTCTTATGCATGTGGGGGACACTTTGGACCCAAAAAGACAGCGAGAAAGGTATTAGACTCTGGATTCTATTGGCCTACTCTTTTTAGAGATGCATATGGTTTTTGTAAGTCTTGTGACAGATGCCAAAGAGTTGGAAACATATCCCGGAGGAATGAGATGCCTCAAGCTCCCATGATTTTTTGTGAAATATTTGACGTCTGGGGCATTGACTTCATGGGACCGTTTCCAAAATCCTTTGGTAATCTTTACATCTTGATAGCGGTGGATTACGTTTCCAAATGGGTGGAAGCGAAGCCCACCAAAACTGATGATTCTAAGGTGGTGGCAGATTTCTTGAAGAAGAACATTTTTACAAGGTTTGGGATCCCAAGAGCTTTGATTAGTGATCGGGGAACGCATTTCTGTAACCGAACTGTGAGTGCTTTGTTGAAAAAGTATCATGTCACACACCGAGTGTCCACGGCTTACCATCCACAAACAAATGGCCAAACGGAAGTGTCTAACAGAGAGGTCAAATCCATCCTTGAGAAGACAATTGCTCCGAATAGAAAAGATTGGAGTATGAGGTTAGATGATGCATTATGGGCTTACAGAACAGCCTATAAAACACCGATTGGTATGTCACCATATCGGTTGGTGTTTGGGAAGGCATGTCATCTCCCCGTGGAGCTAGAGCACCGAGCATATTGGGCGGTAAAGAGCTTCAACATGGATTTTGATGAAGCTGGCAAAGGCCGGAAGCTACAACTACAAGAGTTAGAGGAGCTCCGTCTTGAGGCTTATGATAATGCATCAATTTACAAGGAGAAGACAAGAGCTTGGCATGATAGGAACATTTTGAGAAAGGATTTCAAGGTGGGGGATAAGGTCCTCCTATTTCAATCGCGTCTGCGCCTTTTTCCTGGTAAGCTCCGCTCCCGTTGGTCTGGCCCTTATGTGGTTGCTCAAGTGTTTCCATATGGAGTTGTAGAGATTTATGAGGCTGCCACACACAAAACTTTCAAAGTCAATGGACAACGCTTGAAATTGTACCATGAGGGAGCTAGTGAAGAAGTCATTGAAGAGTTGGCTCTTAGGGAGCCAGAATCAAAAGAGTGAGCATGCATTGGGTCGAGCTAACGACCATAACCAAGCGCTTCTTGGGAGGCAACCCAAGGTGAGTAGTTTAGATTTGCATTTTTCATTTGTTTTTGTCATTTTAGTTCTCAATTTCAAATTTCAAAAAAAAAATCGTCAAATTTGGGGCAAAAAGCAAGAAAAATCCAGTAGGTTACTCGGGTTGAAAGCTCGGCCGATTTTTTGGCCAACCCGAGTAACTAACAGATCTCTAGAAAGAACTCGGGTGGGGGAAATAAAACTCGGTCGAGTTTTTTATGCTCCACCCGAGTTATTTTGCGTCCCCATAAAAAAAAAGGGCTGGAAAGAAAGAAAAGGGCAACGCCCGAGTTCCTCTCTCTCTCTCTCCTGAGTTCTTCAGCAGAAGCCCGAGCTCCCTCGCACAGCTTCTCTCCCTCGGCCTCTCTCCCAGCCACCACAGCCGCCAGCGCCGCCAGCGCCGCCCTCTGCCGACCTCGTCCATCCGCCGTATCACAGCCGCCGGTCAGCCTCTCTCCTTCCTCTCCTCCATTGAAGTGTTGAGGTAAGTTATCAAAAACCCCCAATTTCTAGGTTTTCTCACATTGCATAAATTTATGTAATTTAGGAGTTGTTTGGGTGAGATTGAACCTTATTTGGGCTATATTTGTTGTTGGAAGAGGATTGAGTTTGGAAATTGTCTTGATTTTGTTGTTTGAGATACCATGTTGGAGGAGAATTTGCAAAGTGTGGTTTATTGAGTTTAAGCATTGAGTTGATTTTCATCTATGCTATAAAACTTGATTTGAGTTGTCTTGTTGAGCTTATTGACATTAGCATTGATGAATTTTGGCTTGCTTATTGTTAACTTACACTAGCTTTGAAGATTTGAGGTTTGGTTGTGGTTGTGTGGTTTGATATAGCACCATTGCATTATTGTGAGTGTTGTCCTTGCCGGGACAACAATTTTTGTGCTTTGTGGGTGTTTGTTGTGTAGGGTGTGCAGGGGTATCAATTCGTCATGCCGCCGAGAATATTCCAAAAGAGAAAGAAGGATGCATCATCTTCCTCGTCTCGAAGATCTGTAGCTCATGAGCCTCCCACTAGAGTAGGGGAGTCGACTCCGGAGTCGTTTGGTTTCCGTCTGAGGGATCCCGCACATCTGACAACTTTCCACCAGTTGAAAGAAAAGGAGTGGAAGGGTACACGCCATCTGGACTTTCATTTACTTTCTGAGTTGGGCATTCGGACTGATGTAGAGCGATTGGCAAGTGCTTTAGGATGGGATGACTTCCTATCTTTCAGTGAGCCTACTTACAAGGGACTCACGCTGGAGTTCTTGAGCACACTTGATGTCCAAACTCGTGGAGGTCCGGAAGTAGCAGAAGGAATATGCACATTTCAGCTTGGAGGACATAAGCGGACGCTCACTTTGAATGAAATCAACCAAATTTTTGGTTTCCCAGTGGTGAATGATGACGTCGCGAGATGTGAAAGCCGAGCTATTTGGTGCCCGAACAATTTTTGGGATAAGATTGCTACAGGACCTAACTACAACCCTTCATCCTCAAAGGCCTCTATGCATCACTAATCCGGCGATTCAGATCTTCCAGCGATTCATGGCCCACACTATCTTCGGGCGAGCAGATGGGGAAAACAATTTCCCGAGGAAGGAGTTAGTGATGATAGCAGCTGCTTTGTCAAGGAGGCCAGTCAACTCAGCGGGTTTTCTAATGCATCACTTAGCAACAGTAAGCCATCGAGGTAAGGGTGGTATTGGTATAGGTGGGATTGTCACAAAATTTGCCCACCATTATCAGATTCCGCTCACTAGACCTGCTGATATCGAGTCCACTCCATTAGATTTCAACGCTCTACACCATATGAGGATTATTTATCAGCTAAGAGGGGACTACTGTTGGCTCATTGGAAGCTCAAAGAGGTTAATGCGCCTTCCGGATGTCAGTCGTACTTCTTTGACAACGGAGGCCAACTGGTCAATTTCAGTGAGGAGGAATGATCTTCGCCTTGAAGATATAGCTATTCGTAAGAGGCCTCGTCATAAAGAGCAAAGTCAAGAAGTGTCGGACGAAGAAGGGGATGAAGAAGAAGAAAGAAATGATGGTGATGAGGAAGAGGCGGCGGAAAATATGGATTACATCCCTGAGGAGAGGGGCCAGCAGAGCAATGCTTACTTTGATTCCAGGTTTGACACTATGATGGAATCACTGTCGGGTTTGAGATCTCATATGGATGACCAATTTCGCCTGCTGGGTGAGAGACAAGATGAGCATTTCCGTCAAATACAGGAACAGTTCCAGTTGCTGAACACAAGATTTGATGCTTGGAACCCTTATGGTTGGCAACATGGATTTCCACCTCCACCTGCACCTGACATGTAGATGACTCTGTAAGTGTTTTCTTCCTTTCTCTTTTATTTTTCACATTGAGGACAATGTGTGAATTAAGTGTGGGGGAGGGAACATTTACATGTTTGCATTTAGATTGCATTGTTTTTAGATTGCATTGTTTATATCTCTTTCTTTTCTTTGCATTTCATGTTTATTATTCTTAGTCTTGCATATAAAAAAAAAAGAAAAAGAAAAAAAACAGAAAAATCATATAAAAAAGAAAAAATTCAGCATGCATGACATTTTAGATTTAGGATCTTTCAGATAACCCCATCTGTACCACTTGTCTTCTTAATCTAATTTTAAGTCCCATGATATGCTTGAATTGTTGATCCTCGTCTTGGTTGTTTGATCTATGGGAGCATGAGATAATGGATTGATTGAGCATGTATAACTCTTATATTTTAGGTGGCATTGAAATCCAACAAAAATTTACCTTGTGAGTTTTTGTTAGCCTTTTTGGGACTATGCTTTATGGATGTCCTCTTTGCTTCTTGTGTGTGATGCTCTCCAATGTGACTACCTCTGAGAATTGGGATTGATATCTATGTCAAGGTTGTATATGTTGCTCATTACTTGTGATTTTCGCATGATTGAGGCATGATTGTTACTGAGCCATGATATTCCCTATCTTCCCTTGCATATTATCCATTGTTTGAAGCCAAACTGAGCATATTAGCCTATCTTTGTAGCTCCACAAAAATTATCCTTAGCCAATTGTAGCCTGACCCATCCGGGAATTAGGATTCAGAATTGGTGAAATGATGATTTGAGTTGAGTGAGTGCTTTGAGAATGAGATTGTGTATTGTGTTGATTCATTTGGCGCTTATTATGATGATTGGTTCTATGCATTTATGTATATATATATATATATATATATATATATATATATATATATATAGAGTATGGATCATTTGTTCACAAGTCTTAGGGTGTACCTTGTACACACATCTGGACCGTTAAATGATGAAAGATATATATATATATATATATATATATATATATATATATATATATATATATATATATATATATATATATATATATATATATATATATATATATATATATATAGAGAGAGAGAGAGAGAGAGAGAGAGAGAGAGTATGGATCATTTGTTCACAAGTCTTAGGGTGTACCTTGTACACACATCTGGAACGTTAAATGATGAAAGATGGATGGCTTAGATTAATTGGGGGTTGTTTTATTTTTTTAATTAAAAAAAATTGTGGGACCCATTAAAAACCCTCCTCCTCCTTACAACTCACAAGATAGCGCGTGTTCCACATATCCTCTTCATATTCTATTTCGAACGCCGCCCATCCTCATTCCACATTTCCACCATAGGAGACCTCGGGCGATCTGCAAAGAGAGCCCAGACGAGGCGGAACCGCGAGGTCAGCCCTAGCGAAGCGGAGGCGAGCCCAACTTACCGAGCGCTCGCGGTGGCTCTGAGTTGAAGGCCGACTTATGCGGCTACCGTCTTCGTCGATTGATCGATGTTCTTCGGCGGCGAAGGAGGCTGAGTCATCCTCCTTGATTGGTCGATTGCAGACGTCTAGGTTCATCACCGCCCTCCTCCACCGGCAACCCTCTTGGTCGATTGCTTTATCTTCCCCCTCTCGCACACCTACGATCTCCTTCTCTCTCCGGTTCGCCCTCCTGCTCGGCGCCGATATAGTTCAATCTTGTCTCCTTGCTTTAATTTCCGACCGGATTCCCATTATTGGTTTGTTTGTTATTTCTTTTGGCATAGGTGAAATCCCTCCGGCAATTTTGTATTTCAATCACCATTATTGGTTTTGCATGATGAAATTAATGGCTTGGGGAAGGGATTCCAACACCTTACTGAAATTGATGCCGAACCGCTGCTTTCATGAACGAGTGATGAGTTTTGTCTCTTTTGTTCATGAATGTGATGAGTGGTGATTTGCATTTTGCCTCAACTCGAATTCGTTTATGAAAAAAATAATTGTACATCTAGTTCCATATTTACAATTAATATGTTCTTTGTTATTGTAAAATGAGTTTTGATTGATGTTAAATCGTATGTGATTCCAGCATTATTTGGCGAAAAACGAAGAATTATTTAGATGTATATGCCAAATTAAGTGTAGAGTTTTCGAGATACATGATTTGATTCATTATTCATCAATTATTCATACGCATGTTTCGAATTTTGGGTACTAGTGGTAAACATTATTCGGTAAAGTGTGAAACATTATTCGTTGAAATGTGAAACAATTGAGAGATTATTCAATGAAATTCTTATTTTTACCAGGTACCCAAAAGCGATGAATAATTGCATAACCATTGTTAATAAGTAATTTTTTTAGAATTATTCGGTTGAATCGATCGATTTATCACGCAGAATGAACGATAATTGAGAGATTATTCAGTGAAATTCTTATTTTTACGAGGTACACATAAGCGATGAATAATTGCATAACTTGTGAATAAGTAAATTTTTAGAATTATTCGGTTGAATCGGTCGATTTAACGAGTACATTGAACGATAATTGGAAGATTATTCAGTGAAATTATTATTTTTATAAAGTACACAGAAGCGATAAATAATTGCATAATCGTTGTGAATAAGTAATTTTTCGAATTATTCGGTTGAATTGATCGATTTAACACATACATTAAACGATAATTTGTTGTTTATTCGGTGAAACTCTTAATTTTCCGAGGTACTAAAAAAACCCAAATAAAAAAAACCCCGATACAGGCAAATAAACAACACCTAATCCATGAATAATGAATTTTTTTTCATAAAATCCAAACCTAATCCCATATTCAATTGAATCTCTCACACACAAAAAAACCCAACCAAAATCCCACCCAAAATCCCCCAAAAGCTTGATAGTTACCCATCAATGGAGTCCTCACGATCGACCCTTGAACCAATCGGAGAGAGAAGAGAGCTCCTTGAACCCCGACCACCTGTTCCTCTCGCCCAGCAAACTGAACCAAGCACCGCCTCCAATTCGCTTCCAAATCGCCTTCGATTCGCCTCCGTGCGCCGCTGCATTGCCTTCGCTCTTCTCCTCATCTGCTCGACACCGGTATCGCCAATCGGAAGGCCCTTCACTGCCCGACCACCGAATGGACTCAACTCGTGGGCGGAATCGACCACCCAGTTCGATTCGACTGTCTGCGTGGCCGATTAAACTTCGCTCCTCTTCGATTCGTGTCGTTGTCGGTCTCGCCACCCAGAATCGCTCTACTCGTCGGTGAAGAACACAACGGTCCCCTGTTGTCAAGGGACTATTGGCGGTGGCGTTCGAGCTCCACCCGGTGACTGGTGTCACCACTCTCAAAGAATCGTTCTTGGGTATTTGAGATTCACGATGAATTAGAAAGATTGAATCTCTCTCTCCAATTTCAATTAGGCTAGTTTCCCCCCCCCCCTAATTTGTCCATTTAATTGATGTACACGCGCCTACTATTGTGTTGAAAGTGTGATTTGCTTTTCCTTAATTATTTTAATATATTTTGTATGAGTAATCTTAACCATCCATTTTCTCCCTATCAACGGTCCAGATTTGTGTACAAGGTACACCCTAAGAGGTGTGTACACCAGAACCACACCCTATATATATATATATATATATATATATATATATATATATATATATGTATGTATGTATGTATACTCGGGGCCTAAGGAGAATAAAATTCACTTAGGAGTAAAAGTCGAGAAAGAAAAATAAAAAAAAAAAAAAAATGAAAAAAATGAAAAAAAGAAAAAAAAAAAGAAAAGAGTTTCAATAAAAAGAACCATTCTTCATCATCGTTAGAAATGATTTGGGAGTATTGTTTGGTCTAAAGAAAGTTCTTGTATTGTGTTGTGCTTGAGGCTTGAATTTGATGGTTTGTGGTAAGTTTTGGTTGAGCTTGTAATTGGTTGCTAGGAGCTTAGTTCCCGGATTATGAGCACCACAAGCCAAAAACATCATCTACCTTAATTTTCTCACCGAGCCCCATTACAACCCTTACAAGACCTCATGATGATTATTGCTTGTAATGTCACTCACGGTGAACATTTTGATGTGGATTTCAATTTTCATGGAGCTTAGTTGCATTGGATTGAGTTGGAGCGGAATTGACTTAGCCTAAACACAAGAGCGATGAGTGAAACACTTTATATGCCCGGTGAGGTTGGATTGAAATGTGCCTAAGCTTTTGAGTTGCCCAAATACATGTGATGATGTTGATTATTATCTTGTGCTTCCTACTTGGTTTGGATTGTGTTTTGACGAGGTGAATGCATGGAGAGTGTATTTGTGGGATGTCTGATTGGATTGGTTTTGTTTTCTTGAGGACAAGAAAGGTTCGAGTGTGGGGGAATTTGATCATGCACATTTAGGTAGTGTTAATATAGGCATTTAGATAGGTTTAGTTAGGGTAAAATGCATGAGTTTAGAGTAGTTTTCATGTTTTCATTATACTTCAATTAGAGTCGGAATCTACAAGTTTTGTGCATGATTTCAGGTGATTGTGGAAAGGTGGAGCTGAGCGCGTGTAAATGATAGAAGATGGGACGGAAATCGGAGTCTTGAGAAAGAGAGCTGAAGAGAGGAGTCAAAGCATATGCACGTGAGGAAACTGCAAGGAAACTCGGGCCAAGATATCATGAAACTCGACTGAGTAATTTGAAGAAGACCGAGCTTGGAATTCAATAAACTCAGGTGGGTCACAAAAAGAACTCGGCCGAGTTTCTTGTGTTGCACCCGAGTTTGTGCCAGGAACAGCTGTTACGCTGTATTACTTTATTTTTATTAAAAATTTCAAGGGGTGGAGACATGAAACGTTAGAAGAGTCTTGTACTGGTGTGTTTTGGTTTTTGCTGGGATTTGAACAAGGAGGATCGAACAGGCTTGGAAGTAAGGAGATTTCATTTCTTGCTTTTGTTAATTTATCGATTATGAACAACTAATCCTCTTTGCTCGGGGAAATTAATCGAAGCTTCAGGTTTTCTATTTCATTGTGAGATTTCCGTTCTTAATACTCTTCTTTGAATATTATCAATTCTTTGCTTAGATTGTTTAGGGTTCTCGTGAATTTCCGTTAGTCTGATCAACTGATGCCTTTTCATGATAATCTATAGCTAGATATAGGTAATTTCTGGTTGAGTTATCTATGTTCTTGAGTAGCAAAGTATAAATCTCTGAAACTGGTTGATTTAGGGATTTGTATAGAGAATTGATTTGCAATTGATGCAATAACTAGTTGTGCTTATCGATTGTCTTTGTTGATTTCCTTTAAGCTTAATCAATTATTGAATTGAATCTTGATAGTTTCAAGATTGTTTGATAATTAGGGTTTTCAGGGTCTGGTTGTCCTGTTAACTAGATTCGATAAGGAATTGGATTCAAAAGACCTAGTCTTTCCACAACAAAGTATTCAAGAGGAAGTTATCTATTTGATTTCGATGATCAATGAACAAACCTGATTGCTGAGATTGATTGACCTGAGCTATTCTCTCATATTCATCCCTTTAATCTGTTTTACTTTATTATTTTTCTTACTTGTGCATTGTTAGTTAGTTCAAATCATCCAAATTCCCCCCTTTTGTTTCTTGTTCTTGTTGACGCACTCTGATTTGCATACGAATCATAGACTCTCTGTGGGATTGACCCGTGCTTGCCAAACTACATTAGTTAGGTTAGTTGGTTATATTTGATAGGATTTAAGGCGACTAAAAATCCTCTGTCAAAGATACATAGTTTTGTTATTGTGCCCTCTATTGACAATCTGGTGAAAGAGTTTGGAATGTGTACACATTACTGATCTTCCAGTAATAATAAGCCTTAATATTATATTAAACTAAAATCAAGTGTGGCAAGAACAGGCTATAAAATTATTATAAAAAACTGAAAAGGTCAAAGTAAAGGCAAAAGAATGAGCATCAATATTCAATACATCATCTATATTATCTAAGTTGTACATAGCTAAAGGAAGATCAGCTGGTCAATTTTTCATTAGTTTACATCATATTATGAGCTGCTGCATCTCCAAATTTGAAGGTACTGAATTTTTTTGAAACAATGTATTCTCAGGGAGGTCCTAGCCACAAGAAAATGAATCCATTCAGATTATGAAACTCTTAACAGCTTGACTGAAAACTACATGTTGTTACAGAATGAGAGTATTAGTTAATATGTGGCAACTTAAAAGGTTAGTCAAGCATAAAAGCTAACAGTTACAAGTGAACAAAATGACCAATGCAACTGTAATGAGAGTTTCAACTACTCCTTAGTCATCTCATACCTGTTTAGAACCATACAAACATGAATCATTCTACTGAATCCCTGGAAAGATTATATCGAATGAAATCTCAAGTTAAAGTGTCTATTCGCTCTCCAATTCAAATTGCAAATAGAAACTACACATAAATACAGATTAGGGTTCATAAACGTAATTGACTAATGCAAAATTGCTACCCGCCAAGAATGCTCAACTACGTGTGTCCTAATGGGTTGTGAATTGTGATTAGATGGTGTTGAAAAAATAATCCCAGAAAAAAAAAATACTAGTATGAGTATGAAGCACAAGCCTGAAATCTTAGTCTGGAAGAAGCTCTTAAAGCAGTATAGAAGCAATGACAATTGATTATAGTTTACACATACACAAACATTTTATCTCATTTTAGCTAATATAACAAATTGACAAAAGTTTCCACATCAATGTATTCAGAAGGGGGAAACAGTAATCAGCCATTCAAATCAAAGAAGCTAGAGATGATGCGGGGAAAATTGGGGCTGGAACTGCTCCAAATCAAATCAACCACAAAAAACAATGTGACTTAACAAAGAGGGGAAATGCAATTAGCAAGCAGTAAACAACGACTACAACAGATAGATGCTTGTAGTTTACCCAAAAAAAAACAGACATATGCTTGCAACTTCCACAGATGTAGACGTGAACTCCTTTTCAGTAAAAGAAAGGGAAAAGAATTTCGAAGCTACCCGATCTGAACCAACCGAATCAAGTTTTCTAAGCTTACCAAATTCTATAATTCTGCATAAAATCCCACAATCAAGTGAAAAACAAAACAAATTTCATGGAATGGCGGAGAATCGAAACCTTAATAAAATACTAAATTTCAAAACCCTAATTTTCACATGAAACAAAATCCCAAATTGAAGGCTCGATGTATGACTATGTGCAAAGAATCCTACCTGACGATCACCACATGGTCCGCTCGATTGACCTGAGCAGGGAAGCGGAGAGCCATGGAGAAGAGGGTGTCCATTGAGACGCCGACGGCATTGAAGGCGGCACTGGCGGTGGCGTTGAAGGTGACGGCAGTGAGCGGCTAGGTGAAGAGGAGGAGGGGGCGGCGATGCAGTGGCTGGGAATGGGAGAGAGAGGATGCAATTTGGGGCGAGCGTCGGAGAAGGGATTTACGGGTCAGAGAAGCGTAAGAGTTCCATGTTTAAAATTAGGTTTTTTTTTTGGGCCGGTTTGCTTTTTTTTTTTTTTCGGTTCAGCGCGGTTCAGTCTTTTTAAGTGAACCGGCGCGCATGTCCTCTATTTCCTCTATTTTCACTTTAAACAAAATTTTCATCTTAAACCCCTTTTTCATTTTAACCTCACCCTATATATATATATATATATATATATATATATATATATATATATATATATATATATATATATATATATATATATATATATATATATATATATATATATATATATATATAAACCTTAAAAGTTTTACGTGTCTCTACTTAATTTGTAATTAGATCAAGTAATGGGTTAGATAGATAGCTAAGCATCTAGAATGAAAATGATTGAACTGGGATTTTTGCATGCTTCCATTCGCTGCCCCCACTTATACATATATTTTCCATGTTAGTTAATTCAAAAAAGTATTATATTTTATCATTCATATATCCTAAAGTACGTGTCGATTGTGTCTGATCACATTATATCGATCTTATCATAACTTCGTTTTTTATGACAAATTTTTTTATACTCAATATGTTAACTTAACTTTACTATTTTTAAGAATAATTAAAATTACATGACCAAAAAAAGAATAATTAAAATTATATAAAAAGTTATATAAAATATCAAATTTTTAAAAATAATTATATACTATAAAAATTATTTCTAAATCGATTATTTCCCAAAGTATCCTTGCTTGAGGTAAGGAATATTTCATGAGGTCTACAAAAGTTTGCACTGAAGCCTATTGGGACTCGTGATAGGTTTCATCTTAAAACCAATTAGCAATAAAAGAAGTAGTCCACCGATGAGACTCTTTTGGTTTGTTTGGTTTGACCGCTCTGATATCATTCTATTGGGACTCGTGAGCAGGAATCATGTGCACAGATGCACATGCACTAATAGTCTAGCACACAAGTCGAGTGGAGATCCATCCTAAAACCAATTGGATATATAAGTGCAATCCATCTACTTATATACTAAGAGTGTCTTTAATGGTGGTACCCATATCAAGTATCTTAGACCCCGTTTGGTATCGATATCTTGATATCTCGATATCACATAACGATATTAATATCGGTATCAAGATATCGGTATTGGTTGATATCTTGATATCAAGTGATATCTCCCTCAAAACCAGTATATAAAAAAAGCTCAAAAATGATATCTATACTAAACACTAAATGATACCAGATATCATAATAAGTTATATATATATAACACTAAATATCATATATCGGGGTTGATATTCGGTATCTAGATATCAATACCAAGTTATTATATAACATTTTCTATTGCCGCATCATTTTAAGATACTTGAATCTGCAACCATAATATTCAAAAAAATATCTTATCTTATATTTTATTTTATTGTTAAATCTTTGTGAGAAAATGAAGGGAGTGGTCGCACTTGTTATTGTTCTATAGAGATATTATGGAGTGAGTATATATGCATGATACTTTATTGTAATCATTTTTTTTATTTCCACCCGAACTCTTACATTTATTTTTATTTCCATTTAAAAATATGTTTATGGTACTCTCAATACCTACAATTAAAGATGGTCTAAGGCTTGTTATGCTCGACTTTCGATGTGATACTCTTTTGGTCTCGTTCGCATCGATCTCTTAATAGTTTGAACTATTTTGTATGGTACCCATGAAGTTTAAAACATTTTCACTTTGTGTCCTTTCGTCAGATTTATAACCAAAAACATTAATTTTTAAACATGTGATTCTAGTCGAGTATCAAACCTGCGATTGTGGTTTCAATCGAGCTGTGATGAAGTTGATCCTAGATCAACATGTGATTCTGTTTTTGATGGGGTTGAATGAGGTTTATAAAATGTGGTTAGAGGTAACATCTTGATGATGGCTCTACCACCAATATAAATGAGGCCAGATTTCTGAATGAGGTTTATAAAATCTGTTGTTGAGAGAGACAATTCAGCCTTTGTTTAGTAAGATACAACAATGGAAATTTTAAGAAACCTTTGTATTGTGATCAATGTAAGGTTACAGGACATGTTATGGAAAATGCTAGAAAATCCATGATTATCCGACCACTCCAAGATCAGAAGCTTATTATGATCCCTCTAAGGTGGAACGTCACATCATGGACAAGTGTTGGAAGCTTCACGGGTATCCTACTGCCAGAAACCATCCAAGTTCAAGTGTTAGAAGCTTAAAAGTTAAGACCCCTGTGTACCCATTGCAAGATGTACTACTGCATAATAAGCTTATTGCAACATGTGAAAAATATTACACAAACCTCGAAAAATGATACAATAGGTCTAATGTAGCTATTTTGTAAATGCTACTTCCGCTCACGTTGCATTAGACCAAATGTAACGGTTATTTCAAACTAATGTAACATCTATGCATGAGAAATATAACATGTTACATTATACTAAAAAACAGTTACAATAGGTATGTAATGTAACAATTTATGAATAACACTTTTTTTAGATAATACATCACCAATTCACACCGAACACAACAATTTTAATTCAAGCTATTGCAACAATCTTCTAAATTGTTGTAGCATTGCTCTTATAAACTAATTAATATACAAATTTACAAATCTTTTCATATTACAATAGCAATAATAAAAATGACTTGAAAGTTAAAAAATGACAAATACATTAATATTATTATAAATTATGTCATGTATATTGATAGTACATGAATGATCGTCTCTCATCAAGTCTCTAAAATAAATGTAAATATACATAAGAAAGATCGTGCTATGGTTTATGAGCTCCACCTCCTAGTCTTTGTTTGCTAAAACTCAATCTTGCAATCTAGCTCAAAGACTTCCATGTAGGCCTGTCCACGGGTCGGACCCGCCGGGTCACGGGTCGGGATAGGCACGACCCACACCCGGACCCGGGAAACAGCCGGGTCGGCGGGTCAACTGACCCGGCGGTTCACGGGTCGACCCGCCGGGTCAACGGGTCGACCCAACAAAATAAAAAAAAACTTTTTAAAAAATTATACTATATATTTATATTTATAATAATAATTATAAATATAAACTAGAATATATATTTATAATTTATAATTTATAAATATAATTATAAATATTATAATTATATTATAAATATAAACATAAACATAAATTATAAACAAAACTAGAATTCATATCAATAAAATATAAATTCATGTTAATATATGCAACTCATATGCAAAGGCAATATAATGCATGGTAAGATTCATCATTTGCTTATCTCCTTTTATAGAGTAGGATACTCCCACCCACCTATCCTCTCATTTCCGATGTGGGACAGAAAACTCTCATTTCTAATATGGGACAAAAAGATGGAACTTATTCACCAACACTTTCTTCCTCTCACATATTCATGTTATTTCAAATAGATCCATAATCTTATATGTATTTTAGTGTTGAATTGCATCTTTTTTTATAGGACGAAATAGGATGGTTTTAATAAATCACACAAACAACTAAGTGAATATAAGGTTAAAAAATATACCATTCAACAAGGAACTTGATACACACAAGAAGACTAAAGAACTTGTTCACATGTAATTTCATATTTTAAAAACAATTCGAACTTATATTATACTTGCCAATAAGACTAAGGAACTTGATACACACAAGAAACAACAAGTGTAAGGAAATTAACAACATACATTTCCATTCATATTATTCTTGTGTGCTTAATAATAAGATAAAAAGCTATACATATAGCACTTTTAAGCATGCTTAGAAATTTGGTCGAATGTATCATGCATATATGATTAGGTTTATCGATAGAAATGGTTTGCATTTTTTATATATATAAAAAGAATGATGATGTAAATGATTTATTATCTTAACAATAACTTTTATGTTAATATAATTCAACAAAAAAAAATTAAGTGAGTATGTGACATGATCACATGAAGAGAGTGTTAGTATGTGAGTTCCATCTTTTTTGTCCCACATTGAAAATGAGAGGTTTTTTTGTCCCACATTGGAAATGAGATGGTAAGTGGAAGCACCCTAACCCTATAAAAGGAGTTCAACACATGTAAAACTTATCTTGCATTACATATATTGCATATGAATATGAGTTCATATTTATATATTTTATAAATATGAATTCAAGTTTTGTTTATAATTTATATTTATAATATAATTTATAATATTTATAATAATAATTATTATAAATTATAAATATGAATACTAGTTTTGTTTATAATTTATATTTATAATTTATAATAATAATCATTATTATTGTTATAAATTAAACATATAAATATATATTTTAGTTCTTGTTTTTTTAGTTTTTTCCCGGGTTGGCGGGTCGACCCGGCGGGTTGACCTGGCGGGTCGGCGGGTTTAAAAACCCTCGACCCTAGCCCGAACCCGTAACCCGCCAAGACCCGTGACCCGTCTGACCCGGACCCGCCGGGTCGCCGACCCGCCAAACCCGTCGGGTCACGGGTTGACCCGTGACCCGTGGGCAGGCCTACTTCCATGCCTTCTGCAAATATGTAAGACGCAAACTTTCAACTTACCAACAAATTCAACTTCCAGTAATCAATTTATGTAGCAATTATTATGTAGATTCAATAGATGATTATTTTTCACATAAACAAATCATATGTATCCATATAACAATTTATGCGCCAATACAACATCTAGGTGTCATTGGCATAATTGAATAATAAGAAATAAAAGATATATATATATATATATATACCATTCTTGAAGAAAGAAAAGAATGCAAGATACTTTATCATATCATGAAGAAAAGATCAACCATAGCATACAATGAAGAAAAAAACATTAACAACGTTTTTCGAGCAGATCCCATTTTATCTTAGGCCTACTTCCATGCCATAAGCCACTTTCAAGTGAAAAAAACACAAAAGGTGCAATGTACCTTACAATTAACAATAACATGTCACTTACAATTGACAGTAATATGTGACTTGGAAAAAGATAAAAACAAATTACTGTTAACTTACAATTAACAATGATCTTAATCCTAGGAGTGCTAATTCAAAGTCAGCAGAAATAGGCAACGATAAGATAGAAAAAGGGACAAAGAAGGTTATTGCATAAAGATGAATACTATGACAATACACAATAAAGTAAACTGAAGCTGCAAGTAGCAAGTACTTACCTAGAATTACTAGATTAACTATCAGCAAGTGTATTATAACTTAGTGGGCAGAAACAATTGAATGTAACTCATCATCATTGAAAATATCATCACTTCAGCACTTACTTTCCTGATGTCTCTTGCATATGTATGCAAGTTTTGATGAACGAGTATATAGATATCTATCACCATTGAAAATATCCCATAAATAAGTAAGGTTACAAGTATAACAATTACAACTAAATCGGTTCATTTTCAATATTTGGCCAATATAATTCATCAAATCCAACTCTAACAAATTTTACAAGTAACTACGTAATGTTACAACTTACAAGTACAGCAAATTCTCAAGACAACTCCATTTCCATTTGACCAATATAATTCATCAAGTCCACCTCTAACAAATTTTACAAGCAGCTAAGTAAGGTTACAACTTACAAGTACAACAAGTTCCCAAGACAACTCCACTTATAAGTTCATTTCCATTTGACCAATATAATTCATCAAGTCTAACTCTAACAAGCTTTACAAACTACCCAATTTAAAAACAAGTTAGAAAACTTAACCAAGTAACTTATTCAATTCAAGGATCTGCAATTGTCAAGAGTCAAGACATACAAAATTCTCAATATAGCTAATTCACTTAGCCACTCCTCGACAACCAATCTGATAATTAACTGATTACTTTGTTCCTCTATCTAGCTTGCTCAAATCCTTTAAATATAGTTAGTCAAGTTGATACGGGGTTAGCCGTGAGATGGCCCGATCTTCGACAAACAAGCAAGAAACTAAAGAACGGAAGCAAGAAGACTCAAGAAACTCAAGAAACGCAGCAAGAACAAGCAAGAATGATGCAAGACTCGACAAGATCTTCAAGAACAGAAGTGAACTCGAGATCGACTAAACAAGAAGACACAAAGACTCGATAAAGATAGATAAAGACTCGAAATTTAATGCAAGAATTGAAACACACGACCGATAAGGACTGAGTCGATCTATATAGAACAAGATAAAGACCCCATGCCTCCTAAGAGGGTAGGAACCAATATCAATGACTATATAACCCGCATCTACAACCCTACACAACCAAGCGGACAACTTGGAGGCACAAGGAGGGGGCTCGTGGATACTAGGATCACCAAGTCTTGCGAAGTTGATGAACACAAAGCAAACCAAGCTAAAACAAGATACCAATTCGTGAATGATGAGCACATCTCTAATCATCCAACAAGCACTAGACTAAATTCTATTCATAATGTTCCAACTGAAATACAAGGTATGAATCGGCTTATATAGACCTTTAAGGGCTGCTGGGCCGATTTATCTAAGTAAAGAAGATAAAAGAAGATAAAAACTCTACTTAAGAAAATAATAGAAATAACCTCTAAAGTTTCCTAAAATAACTTAAGTAAATAAGGTTACTAAAAATAACAAAAGGAAGTTCTTTATTCCCGTCAAAACAGTGACAGCTTGCAAAGATGTTGATTTTCGGCCAAGATCCATGTCGAATCTGGAAAAACCTTCAACAGAAAAGTTGTAGATCTCTTCGTCCTCGTTTTAACAAGATATGACGCGATCCAATCCGATTAATATTGAAGCCGTACGACTCATTTTACTGAGATGTCGAAAAGCTGTCAATTATCCTGAACGAATCTAAAACGTCATTAACCAAGCTTGCACCTTTGGATCTTTTCCCATGGTGGAGCCTTCTTCTTCCTCTTGAGGATGACATCATTCTCACGAGCTCGAATCATAGGTCCATCCCCAAGTATAGATGTGTCCGGAGGTGTCTTGGATGGTCCCGCATCACAAGTCATAACTAATTGGTTTGTTAGTCCGTTTTCATCTCCTAGATGTCAACTCCAACTACTCAATTTGGTTTATATAATAGTTAGCCAGTGGATTCATTAAGGTCAACCAACATGTGAAGACAACAACGATTTCGCTTTATTACCTAATTAACCAATTTGTACATCCAAGTCTATCTATGACTTCACATTTAAGCAACCCAACTCAATCAATGGGGTCAAACCCAATAATAAGAAATAAATCTCCAATGGAAGCTCATAGCAAGAGTCATGAACGAAATCAATAATCACAATTAAGAAAACCAGAATGACCACAAATCGTTCAACTAAGTCGAATGAAATGAACATAGTTTTTATAATTTTTATTAAAGAATGATCCAAGAATTTATACCCAAAATCACGACGAAACGAAAAGGTCGAGTCTCGGAGGGAGCATTTGGGGCTGATAGGGGTCCGGATTTCGCGTCTGAAGCAGTGGAGTTGTTGGATTCGGACTCGCAGCTTTCAGCATTGGACCAACTCAGCGTCTCAGCCTGGCCTGGATTCGGGCTCCTAGCATCGGGCAAGAATGGTGGAGACGAGGAGCGGATGGGCTTGGCCTCGATGGTGCCGCTAGTGTCGACAAGGCCACAAGGCTGCCGTTGTCGTTAGCATCGATCTCGATCTGAGGGCGACGAGACGAGAGGGAAGAGAACCAGAGATGGAGATCGAGGACCCAAACGTGAGATTAGCGACAGAGACAGACGAGGGAGAGGTCAGATCTACTCTTTAATGGAGGGATGGGGTTAGAGATCTTGACGAAAGGCAAGATCTGGGACAGTGAGATTAGCATCAAAGGACTGGTCTCTTCACCAAATAGATGTGAGCAACGCTTTCTTACATGGTGATCTACATGAGGAAATTTACATGAGATTTCCTGATGGTGTCACTACTACTCCCAATTTGGTTTGTAAGCTTCAGAAGTCCTTATATGGTTTGAAGCATACCAATTGCCAATGGTTTCACAACCTCACCTCTACTTTTCTCTCCCTCGGTTACATACGATCTAAATTGGATTATTCTCTCTTCATTAAGCGAGCTAATGGCCATATTACCAAAGTAACCATTTGTGTTGATGACCTATTGGTTATAGGGCCTGATCCTACTGAAATTGACCAGTTGAAAGTTTATCTAGGCCTTCATTTCAGCATCAAGGATCGAGGCTTGCTTCATTATTTTTTGGGTCCTGAATTACCTACAATTCCAATGTTATACATCTCTCTCAGCAGAAGTTCAGCAAGGACCTTCTTATTGTAGCTGCTCTGGATGATTCTCGTCCAATGTGTGCTCTTTTACATCAAAATTGCAAACTCGATCCTCTTGATGGTGATCCTCCTCATGATCCTTCATATTACAGGAAAATGGTGGGTAAACTTATTTTTCTTACCAATACTCGCTCGGCCAAATCTCTTCTTTGTTGTTCAAACAGTGAGCCAATTTATGTAGTCTCTACGCAATTCTCATATCACAACTCTCCATAAAACAATTCGATATGTTGTTGGTACTCTGAATCGAGGTATATATTGCTCTCAAAGGTTTTGATTCTCCTAGAGTGGCCACTTGCACTGATTTTGATTGGGCATCGTGTTCTTTCACTTGAAAGTCCGTTACTGGGTTTGTTGTTCTCCTAGGTCGATCATCAGCTGAAAATCCAAGAAGCAAGGCATTATTTCTCACAATTCACCAGAGGCCAAATATCGATCCATGGCTAAAACGACGGTTGAAGTGACTTGGTTAGTGCGCTTGCTTGAGAAATTAGGTGTTGTGCCTATCAAGCCTATTACCTTATTCTATGGTAATTAACCTGCAATCTAGATTGCCAGGAATCCCGTCTTTCACGAGAATACAAAACATATAAAAATTAACTGTCACTTTACGAGAGAGAAAGTCATGGATGGTTTGCTTGATCTTTGTCATGTCCTAATAGTCGCTCAGCTCACTGATGTTCCTTACAAAAATCTTGCCATCTCTTCAGCAAAATAAAGTACTTACTACTCGCCAAACTTGGGATGTCTCCACCCCAAGTTTGGGGGTGAGAGAGGGGGGGGGTGTACAGTGTGTGTTGATCACCACATCTGATTGTATCCCCTATAATCGACCTACTTGGAGTATAAAAGTAGGCCCCAAAGTGTAACAGACATTCATTCACTCAATCATGAAACAAACTCTCTGTCTTCATCTTCTTCCTGTGTTTTTCTGGTTTTCTATTGCATCTTGCTAATTGCTTCTTCTGCGATCTTTCTTCTTCGATTGTTCAAATCCAACACGTGCATCTGCATACTTTAGTTTTCTATTTTTGGTAAAATTCTCATATACTATCATGTACATGGAAATGGTTTCATTTGTATTTTCAATGTTTATTAGGTTATTCCCTTTCAGTCGTTCTGCAAAGGAGTTGGATTGTTAGCTCGGTCATTGATGGAATTAATATTCTGCTAGTCCGAACTCACGTGTTGTGTATAAGTATATGTTTTATCATTTGAACTAATATACTTTTTAACAAACCTAAAATCAATAATAGAATGGAAGATATAAACCATCTAAATATCATATATATTCTCTTCGTCCTAAATAATCATGAATCATGGATGTTTTAATTAAAGATAAACAATTTCAAACCCAAATAGAAAACATATAAAAGGGAAGAAATGAACAATGGCAATTTTGGCTCCTAGGCAAACACTAGCATATGCAATTTCAACAATTTTGAATGGGAGAAATAAAATGGCAATTTTTAATTAGCCCCTAGGCAATCACTAGGCAATTTCAACAATTTTGAATCAAATAGTAGAAATGAACACGACCTAGTTGGCCATCAAATTGGAGAATTGAATAAAGCCTAAGAAATCGGAAACGATATCTCCACCGCTAATTTTTACTATTTCCACCGCTAATCACTGCATAGGTATGCGGTGGGTTTAATGACAGTCAACGATCACACCGCATACCTATGCGGTGGGTCACCGCAAAGTATTGCGGTGGGTCGAGAAGTATACAAGTCTAAAACCGTCGCCATAACGGTCTAAAACCGTCGCTATAACCCACAGCATAGCTATACGATGGGTTTGAACCGTCGCCATAACAGTCAAAACCGTCGCCATAACAGTTCAAAACCATCGCTATAACACACTGCATACCTATGCGGTGGGTTATGGCGATGGTTTTGGACCACTTCTACAAACCGTTTTCAATTGGCCAAAAACTGGCCGCATGTATACGGTCACCATAACCCAACGCATACCTATGCGGTGGGTTTGTATACGGTCAACGGATCCACCGCATGTATATGCGGTGGGTCTGGGAAAAAGTGGATTAAGACCACCGCATACCTATGCGGTGATTAGCGGTGAAAATAGTAAAAATTAGCGGTGAAGATTTCATCACCCCTAAGAAATCAATCATTCCATATAAATTCCCCTTTGTTAGTTAGATTCACTTAATATATATTTCACTTTCCGTTGTAAAATCATCTTATTTTGAGACAGTTTTCTTTTTCTAATTTCTATTTTTTTCATCCAAAACTTAATAGAACCATTTGTTTTAACGGGGCATGGGGTGAAATGGTTATAAATGAAATACCCCAAATTATTTTTGGGCTATTTCTTATTTTTATTTAATTAAACAAGTCTATATTATATCAAACTATAGTATATATCTTGTGAATTTGGTCATTTAATAAATTCACATAAGATATATGGTATGAATTAGAATAATTAAATTATTCTAAAGATAAATAATATATAATGGATTTAATTACATAAATCCTCTAAATACCCTTATTATTTAATTTATGGCAATTAAATTAAATAATATTCATCCGGCTAAAGTGGAGAAATCTATCTCTATTTCCGTCTTTATCCACTTCTCTTATTTATTTTCCTTAAAATCTATCATTTATGTAACGTAATTAACCGTATAGATACACGTCCAATGTTAGGGTTTCCACAAAATCACACCCGGCTCTCGTAATTCAACCCACCACCACCGTCATCCTCTTCCTCTCCCAAGTATGCCGTGAGCCGTGACCAGCCTCCGCCGCAGCCACCACCGTCATTGCACCTTGTCATCTCTCCATCCGTCGTCTCCGACCGCTGCCTGCCCTCACCGTCGAGCCACCGAGCCGCAGCCCTTGCCCGGAGAACGCCCAGGCCGAGCCGCCCCCGATCGCCGCTGCCCTGCGTATCGAATCGCCTCCACTGGAATCGCAGGCCACCACTGCCACTGCCAAGTCGAGCCCTCGCTTCACCCGCCTCCGACCATCGCTGTAGTGCCGTCGCGCCCATCACCGCCATTGCCCATCGCGAGCCGTCGTTGCCCGAGGTGATTGTCGGCTTCGATTGTCGCGGCTCAGCACCGCTCGAGTCGCCGCGCTTCGCCGCCGAACCCATCGCAGTGCAGTATTGCCGGAGACTGCCCACGAACAACCACCCGCGAGCCATCGCCGCCGAACCTGGTCCCCATCGTCGAGCGTCTTCCTCTCTGTACATATACTCCATTGAAGCAAAGCGAAAGTTTCTAATTTTCTTTATAGAAATTACAGAAACATCCCTTATATTTATACTATTTCTGTTTTTTGCCCTAAGTTAATTATTTGTTAAGTTAGTGGCCAATATTTCTAAACTATTCAATTCTTGCCCGTTTCAGCGATACCAAGAAATCTCAAAGCATCCACGCCCTTTGCGTGTTGGTATAGATATTTAAGGGATTCATATTGGTATAGATATTTAACTTTATAGAATTAATTCAATTTCAAATTGAGTTAAGTAAAGTTAATCGTATGAAATATCAATATTAAATATTCCTTTTTCCGTGGGATTCAATAGGTGCTAAAATCTCGTCTTGTTGCCGTCAATCGATCATCGAAGGTTAAGGCAAGTGATTTCGTTTAACGCCCTTTGCGTGTTTCGTGATTCTTTTGATGAGCCTTTTTAATTCTTCCGTGTCGAATGCGGCCCTGTGGCCAATTTCCTTGCCAATTTCGATAAATTGCATACCCGTCTGCTTGATGTAATTTATCTTTATAATCATAAATTGGCATGAGTTAAATTAATGGGCAATTATTAAATGAATTATAGTGATATGCAGTTTAAATGTGATTGTTTGTTTATAACACGAGATAAGTAAAGGTTGCCCATTTTCTTCTTCCTAAAGTGCATGATATTCTGCTTGTCCTTTCATGCAAACTAGTGGCATGTGATAATAAGACCCTTTGAATTATCCATGCTTGTCCCTGTTTGATTTAATGTCGTTATCATGATCACCTAGTATAAATTGTTTATGTATGATAAGATATGCACCATGTGATGCTTAGTTGTGATATGTTAAAATGCGCACCACGTGATGCGGGTGGCTTTATGCCTTTGGCAAGTTATGCAGTAGACTGACTTGCAGGTTGTGGTTCGTTAAGCCACCGCCTTACAAGGTTTCATGAAACACCATCCCGGAATGCATTCTCTGCGGGGTGATAAAACAACGATCTGATGTAGGTCGTGGTCCTTGTTAAAGGCCCGACCGGTACCACGTAGTATTATTATTATTATCGTTATCACTATTGTGATTATTATCGGTTGTTAAATAGGTGATCATTTCAGTTATTATACTTATCTGCCTCGAGTATAATTCCATTTCTTATCTTATAATCGATCGATATGATCATCCGAGTCATGTGTGAATTTTTATCATTTTCAATCAGTTTCTACTATAAATATTCGTGTCATTCCCTTGACCTGAGACATACCGTTTTATGGTCACTGTAAGGTTAAAGTCTGAACATTTTCCCTATCATTTGTTAGTCTTTATTGTACTAACCATCCTATTTATTGGATGGCTGGTGTCCTTCGTTCTCACGAAACACCAGACCATATTCCACAGGTCTAGTGCAAGCAGCGGAGCAGGAGAGAGTGAAGAGCAGACTATCATTTATTAAATCTTTATCCTACAAAGTTTTGAACCTCTAAAAGTTTCCGCATCGCTACTTTAATTTCAGTTATTCATACTTTATGGTTTTGGTATTCTTATTCTTATTGTGATCAGATATTTTAAACTAATAAATTTTATTGTCTTCCGCCTTTTTTTTTATTGTATTTAAGTTATCATCTTGTTTATGAGAGCATGGTTGCATGTCCTTATAAGCCTCAGGTGAATTCAAAGACATTAAAGTCTGCGGATTCACTGGCGCTGCAACACTCCTTTGGGATCAAAAAGGGGGTGTTACAATAAACCTCATGGATATATGTCAAAATATGTTAAACTTTCGTATACCATACAAAATATCCAGGTACCTCACAAAATTTTTATAAAAAAAAAAGTTGATATTTTATATAGTTTTTCGCATTTTAAAAAAATGTGCATATATGATAAAAGTTAATAAAAAAACTTGACGAAGAAGAAGGGAGTGTATAACTTACGGCATCTCATCCAAAATGTGTCATGAAACCTTAGGGGAGTTCTTCGGGATGTGTAAAAAATGTGACTTAATTTATGTAGAGCGATGAAATATTGTGTTTAAGGGACATTATTTGGTCGTACATATTAGTGTTTCAATCTTCTTTGACTTCAAGTGTTAAATTGTTACTTATTAATTTATCATTAATTGATTTAACATCTTATCGAACATCCAATGTTTGAATCTCTTCACATGAAAACTTTAATTTGGAGGACTGATGGTCAACCAACTTGTTTGGATGATTGCACCATGTAAAGAGGAACAAGATTACTAAGAAAATTAGCACAGCAGCTCATTCACAGTGAACAAATCATTGTTTCATTCATGCCATCAGGAGAACTTTCCAAAGAAAGAAAATGGTTGCATAATCTTCATTCATTTCATGAACACATATCCCAAAAACCCTACCTCAAAGGAGTATTCTATACAGCGTAAGTAGAAAGGGATTCTCTCCTATGATTGGTGGATCACAAGGAGACTAAAGATGCTAGCTGGCCTTATTACAGCAAATGGAAATGCAGAGGAAATGCAGGGTGAAATGACAAGTAAATGCAGCTAAACAAAGCTAAAATAAGGTTAAGGAACATAACATATGTATGCATCATTAAAATGCACACATTATTTTTCATATCCCCTCCTCAAGTTGGGGCTTGGGTGAAACCTGTAAGACCCAACTTGGAAGAAAAATGTAGGTGTTGTTTCTTCCCCAATGGTTTTGTCAAAACATCTGCAAGTTGTGCACCAGCTTTGATATGTTGTGGATGAACAAAACCAGCATGCAACTTCTCTCTAGCAAAGTGGCAGTTAGTTTTCAAGTGCTTTGTTCTCTCATGGAACACATGATTCTCAACAATGTGTAAAGCAGCCTGATTGTCACAATAAAGAGGAATAGGTAAGGGAACTGCTACTCTTAAAGTGTTCAACACAATCTCAACCCACACTAGCTCACTAGCTATCATAGACATGCTTCTATACTATGCTTCTGCTGAAGACTTAGAGACAGTATTTTGCTTCTTGCTTTTCCATGAGACTAGGCAATTACCAAGGAAAACACAGTATCTTGTCAAGGATCTAGCACTAAACTGACAAGCACCCCAATCATCATCACAAAAGGCCATTACATTTGTGCTAGAACTTGATCAATAATGTAGTCCAACTGATATTGTTGCTTTCAAATATCAAACCACGTGCAAAGCAGCATCAAAATGAGGTTGTCTAGGCTCACGCATGAATTGACTCAAGTGTTGAACTCCATAAGAGATATCCGGTCTGGTGAGATTTACAAATAAGAGCCTTCCAACCAACCTCCTGTAAACTTCAGGATCCTTCATGACCAAGCCCACATCAGTGGATAACTTCAGTCCCCTAGGAAGATAAAATATTGCAGGCTTACAATCCATCATGTGACAGTCTTGCAAAATGTCAGTTGTGTATTTTCTCTGGTGTAATAGGGTGCCTGATTCATTTCTCATAATCTCTAGACCCAGAAAGTACAAGGAATAATCTTCTATAGATTGCACTGCTATTAGCCCAATGTCTTTGATAGTGAATGCTTTGTTCAAAGCATCCTTAGTTGATTTGATAACATCCTCATCATCTTCTGTTAGCAGCAATCATCAACATAAACCACTGCTATTACTATTCTTGTTACAACCTTTTTTGTGAACAAGGAATAATCTTCTATAGATTGCACATAACCAAGTGCAATCAAGAACCTGCACAACTCAGCATTCCATTATTTGGATGCTTGTTTCAATCTATAAATGGACTTCTTCAATTTGCAAACTTGACCAGGCTTTCCCAAGGAATACCCTTCAGGAGGACACATGTACACTTCTTCATCCAAGTTGCCATGTATGAAGGCATTGTTCACATCTAACTGATGCAATAGCCAACCTTTGATTGTAGCAACTGGCAAAATAATCCTTACAGTGGCAAATTTAGCCACAAGGGAAAAGATATGCTTGTAATCTTTTCCCTTTATCTGGCTGTATCCTTTAGCTACCAACCTTGCTTTATATCTCTTTATTGAGCCATCAGGCCTGTATTTGATCTTACACACCCACTTGCTGCATATAGCCTTCTTTCCATCAGGCAAACCAGTCATCTCCCAAGTATGGTTTCTTTCAAGGGCCTTAATCTCAAGATCCATTGCATCAATCCATAATGGATCTTTCACAGCATGAGAGTATTGACACGGTTCTGATATAGCAGACACCTGGGCAAATGATGAAGTAAAATTCTCATCAAGAACCTGTACAGGTCCAAGACAAAAGGCCACAAATGACTGAGATACTGAATCTGATCTTCTAGCTTTCTGGCAAACAAAATCTTGCAACTTTCTAAGAGCCACAACTTCTCTGGTTGACCTTCTAAGAGGAGGAAATATCTCATGATCTCTGAGAATTTCCTCAGATATCTATGGGGTGAGATCATTAGATGATTGGGAAGGAGATACACTAGAAGAAGTTGATGTAGAGTTAGGAACAAACTATGGAGATGGCTGTGAAGATGAGCTTTGTGTATACTGCATAATGTTTGTTACATACTAATTACTTTCATAATCATCAGCAGGATTGACAAGAGGCAATCTAGCTTGTGTTTCATCAGATTCACAAGCAACTTCAATCTCAGCATCTCTCTTCATTCTGTATGGGAAACTAGTTTCTTGAAACACAACATCTCTGCATATCAACATCTTATTATCTTCAATATCCCATACTTTATAAGCCTTCTGCCCATGAGGTATCCGATGAAGACACGTTTCTTAGCTCTTGGTCCCATTTTATCTCTAAACATATGGGGTACATATGCATAGCATAAACATCCCATAATTCTCAACTCATCATAGCTAGCAGGCTTTCTGAATAACCTCTCATAAGGAATGCTACATCTTAGTATCTCTGTTGGTAGCTTATTGATAATGTGTGTGGCAGCCAAAACACACTCTCCCCAAAACCTGGTAGGCAAACCGGCATGCATCCTCATAGCTCTAGCTGCCTCAATCAAATGCCTATGCTTCCTCTCCACCCTACCATTCTGCTTTGGAGTATAAGGTACACTTCTATGGTGCACTATCCCTTCTGATGCCAATTCTGAATAAACTCTGTCCCATTATTTGTTCTTAGACACTTGATAGAAGTGTCAAACCGATTCTTCAAATATGCTGCAAAATCACAAATGCTCTTGAAGACCTGCAATTTGTCTTTGAGCAAGAAAGTCCAAGTAACTCTAGTGCAATCATCAAGCACAGTAAGAAAGTAATGAAAACCATTATAGGTAGCAACTTTATAAGGACCCCATAGGTCCATGTGCACCAAATCAAATGGTCTAGAGGCCAAACTCAAACTTCTGTCAGAAGGCAATGTGATGCTTTAACATAGAACAAATCTCACAATGAAATTCATTCAAATCAACTGGACTACATAGCTGCAAATGTCTTAATTTAGAAACTGAAGTGTGCCCAAGTCTAGCATGAACGATGTCTAGATTAATACTAGCTTTATTACAACTTCTACTAAGGACCTCAGTCATGTTCTTCATGCCTACTCCGTTTGACAACACCTTGTAAAGACCTTGACTTCCCAAGCCAGACAGCACCACCTCCTTAGTTCCAAGGTCCTGAAAATAACAATGAGTCCGTGTAAACATAGCAATCATGTTGTTTTCATCAAGAAGCTTCCCAACTGAAAGCAATCTATGTTTAAAATCTGGAACAAGCAACACATCACTAAGATTCAGATTATCTATTAGCTGCAATCCTCCCATATAATTCATTGTTTTAATAGAGCCATCGGGAAGTCCTATGTGAATAGGATTGTGAAGCTTAGCTCTATTCAATAAAAGTTGTGAATCATACATCATATGATCACTTGCTCCAGTATCAATGATCCATTCAAGAGATAGATCTTTCTTCACAACAACATTTGCAATAGATGAGGATATTTTACCTGCAAAATTAGCAAATGAGGATTCACCTCCAGCTTTCCCTTTCATCTTCTTAATGATCTCCTGGTAGACAACATTTACCATGGATGAGTCAAACTGTCCATCTGCTAGATTCTTCTCTGAATGCTCCTCATCAAAAGGACTGTTTTGCATAAATCCACCAACTGAGCCAACAGTGTTAGCAGATCCCCTTAAGCCTGAGTTATTCTTCTCCTTCTCTCTCAGCTCTCTAAACCAATCAGGCACACCATGTATCTTAAAGCATTGATCAATGGTATGCCCTTTCTTATTACAATGAGTACATGTGGAGAGTTGTTTTGTCCTTTTAATCTCTCTCCAATCCCTCTTGTATTGTTGATTATACTGCTGATTCCCAGTACTATTGCTAATGTTATTCCCAGAGTTGTTACTTGACTGATAATTGCTTCTAGGCTGATAAGTACTGTGATTTATGTTGGCTGCCAAAGCACTCGAGTCAATATTAGATATTGAGAGCCTCCTGAAGCTTCATTCCCACTCTCAACTTGCTGAAGTATATAATAAGCTCTGTTAATACCAGGTAAAGGATCCATAGCAAGAATCTTATTTCTGACTCCATCATAATTATCATTAAGACTCACAAGCAGTTGTATCACTTTGTTCCTCTACTCAATATCATTGATCTTCTTCTTGAGATCACAAGTATATCGTACTATAGCACCACAGTTGCCCTCAGGAATACCTTCTAGAACTTGAAGCTCATACAGATATGCCAAGGACATGTTTCTTTGTGAAATATTAGCCAACTTCTTGCAGTGGCCCAAGTGTCCTATTAAAAAATAAACTGCTGAGTTGAGTGAGTTCTGAGTTCAGTTTAACAATTAACACTTTGATCTTAGTTATCCTATGTTCAGAGGTCCAACCTATAATTGCAGAACACATTATTTCTGCTGAGTTAAGTTTAATCATTTAGTGCAAAATGGTGTTTTATGTTTGAGCTGGTTGGTTTACGCTCCAAACGATCAGAAAATGAATGTACCAGACTGATTTGTGATGTAATTTGTTAGGACGCACAAGGAAGAAAGACCCACTCTGAAGGAGGTTGTATTCCTTTTTATACAAGGATCTTTCAACAAACCAATCAAGTTATCTCCTAAAGTTGGTTGATGCCTCTCTGCACACACAAGGACGACGATTTGTCTCCAAAGTCGGTGACTTACGATGCCTGTGCTCACATCAATGACGCCTTCTCTTAGCTTCGAGTGGAGGCTACGGTGGTGGCGACATTTGCTTAGATGGGCTGGCTAGCTAGTTGTACTGCTCACATTGTAGAAGTGCTCTGGAGGTATTGTAGGAGGGCAGTACTTCTTGGCCACAAACTTGTACTGTTTTTAACATAGCCAAACCCAAAACAATCAATTTCACAGACCCAAAACCAACAAATGAAAACATAACCATTTAATGAGTTGGAGAATTCACCTTATGCTGGCTGTACTTTTCTCGGATCGCGGGCAGGCTAGGGTTTTGGCCGTTGTTCAAGCAGAGTTTATAGAGAGCGCGAATGCAATCCTGTAGTTGTGATGGTTGATACAGGGTGTAATGTTGCAGGGTGGAGTTCTGCATAATGACACCAATATGTTACACATGTTACAAGGAAACAAACAACATATCTTTTATTTATCATGGGCCTTTAAAAATGATACATACCCATGGCCTTTTTGATGGGGCAAGTATGTATTTAGCCAGGAATATAGCTGAAGCCGCGGTAATGGATGGCGTGTACTGAAGCATATGGTACTCCAGCAAAGATAGCTCCGCTATGTAGTTGGCCAAGCATTCAAGTTGCATTGGAGATGCCTGAAAATGTGCAATTGCAGACAAGTTGAATGACCCATGTAACAAAAGTTTAACATAGTTTATGCTTGATACGAAATTCACTTACTTCATTGCTTGCTTGAGCGGCGCGAACAAAGCGCCTCAGGAAGCATTTGATTGTTGGGGCAGTCATCTCAAACTTCAAGTAGTTCAAAACTGTTGATTCCATTTGCAAAACCTCCTCTTTGAAGTATGTATTATCTGTTATATAGCAATACTCTTCCACCTGAGGTGCACAGATCTCTTCATACTTCCTGTGAAAAGATGTCATCATTGTGTTAGAAAAAAATTTACTTGGAAAGCAGAAAAGAGGATGATAGAGTGATCATATCTTACGATGCTATCATCATGCACGCGATGCCCAGCAACTGTAAGTGTTGTCTATTGACCGAGTTTCCGGAGAGATAACGGTCTATGTAGTTCACTGTTAAGTACAATGTGTCTGGAACAAGCCTGTATTCCTCAGCAACCTACAATTGCATTGTTCACTTCTGATGAGATGAAAGTTATGATGGCATCAGTCTGCCAAAACAGGTCAATTTCAACATCAAGATGGGTTCATAGGCCAGCACATGAAGGAACAATTACCTCCACAAGCCAGTCAATCAAAATGGACCGCATACTCGCATTGATATCTTGCTGAACCTTCTCCATAAAATCAATTGATGGTCTTTTCTTTGTCTATATAAAAAAAACCAGTTATTAATAAACAAGGATTTTGCAGTGATTGCAGCAATGGAAACTTGCTGGATGTTCAATTCAGTAATCAAGTTTAATTTACAATGTCACTGTTACTGTTATGCAACTAAAGTGAATTACTAAATTTTGGGTAGCAAATGCAAATTATACTTCATTCAGGAGATACTGCTATGCTTGATGGTATAACTAAATCAGAATACAAACATGTTCCAAGTAATTTGCGTATTAATCAGTGGACCAAATGAGTGAAAGACCATCAATGGAATTCAAACAAGTCTCAATTACTAAGTAGAGATCCAAGAAGATTACCTCAGATGCACGTAAGTGCTTGTAAATATCACAAGCAAAGGATGCACACAGCTGAGGATCCTCCATATCTACATCAAGATCAACAACATTATCCGCAGTTTCGATTTCGGACAGTATATCTCTCTTGCACAAAGCCCCTGCAGGAAATGTACCAAGAAAATTGAGTGAGAACAGTCAAAAGTAGGCAACAAAAAGATCTGTTCCCATCATTTTGAAAGACAAGTAATGACATGTCCTGGAACAGAAATCAAGTGCAATCAACCTGCTGTAGCAATTTGGTCAGTTATGTGGAGGTCACCAAAAGTCTTCCTCTGAATAGAATTCACAGCAGCCAAATCATTCTCATCCAAGTACTCAACATCAGGGCTCTTCATAGAATCGGTAGTAGACTCATCCGCCGAAACGGAGACTCCACTGGATGGAGATGGTGGCGAAGATATGTCCATATCAACACATGTATCAGGAGTGTCAATTTGAACTGTAATCTCATTGCTCTTGGGTAGAGCTGAACTCCGCGGAATTGATACATTCGATTTTGTACTTAGCAACACCGGCTTTGCATTCACAAATGAGTTTGTGTTAGGGATGCTTGTAGAATGCCCTTTCTTTGACTTTACAACTTTGGTTGCCGCACAAGGTACCTATTCATAAAATCAGTAAATCAAGATCAGTTGCACTGTACATTCTGTAAATGAATCTGAAATGCGATGATCATTGTCTTTAAATTTAATCCACCAAAACCCTAACCCTCAAGAAAATAAAGTCTACATGTGAATCGCAGCTTGGTCTTCAAGGCCCAAGAAATGTTTAAAAAAAGAAACAAGAAACGGATAATGTAATCACCATGGAAGAGGAAGAGGTCCCCGAGCGTCGCTGATTAGTCAAGTTACCAAGCGGCGGGCGCTTCTTCGCGGCCGGGACCGGCGGCGGCGCTCCGACAGACACCTTCCCGACGGCGACATTCTCCGACGAGGCCGCATTCCTTTTCGCGGCCACAGTAGGGATTCTCCCCGTTCTCCTTTGCGTCGACATTTCTCGTGATCTTAAAAACCCTAACCCTCCCAAGAACTTGAACCCTC
The DNA here is from genome assembly GCA_963922045.1 of Persicaria maculosa. NCBI lineage: Eukaryota > Viridiplantae > Streptophyta > Magnoliopsida > Caryophyllales > Polygonaceae > Persicaria > Persicaria maculosa. The sequence goes on along the minus strand of OY998259.1, from coordinate 33,312,389 downwards.
AAATTCGATCGATCAAACCTCTCGGAGACTCTCGATCGCGACGAAAATCCCAAAGACAGGAAGAAAAAAGGATCAAAGATTTCGTAAAGAGGAGAAATTGGTAGGGAAGGAAATGATTCAGGTTCGATTGGGCGCTGAATTCATGGGCGTTGGTGGGGAACAAGGGTTTTGCTCTGTGTGGCTCTTGTTAACGTTGGTTAACAAGGGGACGACGAAGAGAGTAAGGTCGCGTTTGGATTGAAGTTGCAACAACTTTTTTCCCTTAAATGGTTAATTTGGGGGCGCGGAAACGGGTCGGGTGTTGAATTTGAATTGATTTGAACAGATCGTGGCCGTTGATCTCCGCTGGGTATCCGTTGGTTTGGGGGAGCGTACCGTACCGTATAAACTGACACATTCACTTCCTTCTTTTTTCAAATTTCTGAACGTTTCCTTTTTGCCCCATTTGAATTGAAGGGTATTGTGGGTCACCTAGTGAGCGTGACAAACCAATCAAAGGGGGGAGTCCGTAAGTCAACGGTTTGGGGTATGGTCACAGCTGGGTGAGATTAAGGGCTTGTGTTGTTTTTAAATTTAAATTTTGAATTCGAACGTTACTCTCTGGGTTTGTCTTTATTTGTTGTAAGCTTTGCACATTGCACTAGCACGCTATACTTAGTTAATAAGACAGAGTTTGAAAATGCTTTTGTTTTTATGGTTGCAATGGTTTTGTTGTGATTCAATTTTTGAAAAATCAACTGTGTTAAATGGTCCGTTCAACATAAAGGAAACAAATACTACTACAAGCTTTTCAATGGTTTCAATGGAGTATGTGTGTAAAAATTCTAACTAAATGGCAATGTAGTAAATCAAATGATTGCATATTTTTCACACTATAAGCTTTTCAAAAACAACAAACAAAATCAAGGAAATGGGGTTTTTCATTATATTCTTATACTTTGTATACATGTAAATCAAATACTTACATTTTCAATAATTTTATAGTCACGGGAATTTTTATAAAAGTTGTAATGTGGCAAACCCGCAATCCCTAAATCAAACTAAGGGAGAGGTTGAATCCTATAAGCTATCTAAGAGCATGCACACTCCTGGGCCTGCAGGCTCTTAAACATGCCACGTCAGAAAGAAAGAAGAAAAACAAAAAAACTCACCTTTGCTTAAGGACCCGGTAGAAAAACCCTTATATGTGAACCTGCGTAATTGAGCCCTCGGCAACTAAATCAAGAAAGCATGCAGAGCACGTGCTGCGTCCGGGCGAAATACAAGCCAAATGCTGCGTTGTGTTATGTGGCTTGTATGAAAAAAAATATACCCATGCCTTTAAAATGATTTTCATGCATTTTTTGAAAAAAAAAAATTAAAAAAAATTCAAGTGTGAATTAATTTTATCTACCCATATAGACCCATTTTGCATATGTTTTTTTAAAAGGAATAATAATAAATAATATTAATAATAATGACAAATAATAATAATAATAATAATAATAATAATTGAGTAATTGAAAAAAGTAAATAGTAAAAAGTAATCCGAGCTCACGAATGGAGATGCAAATAATTAAAAGTTGGAATAGGGCCCTTAAACTGATGTGGCAAAGGAAAAATAAGTTAAGGGATCGGGTGTTAAGGGCCTCGAGTCCCACGAGTGTTCATGCTCTAAACAATGCTTAACAATGGAACCAATAAGGAAATACATTTACATAATAAGTTTATCATTGTTTTCTTTTTTGATAAAACTGAAAATTTAAGGAGTTGGCATCGCGGTTAAAGTGAGATCTAGCAATTTGAAAAAAAAAACAAAAAAAAAAATTGGACCAAATTCAAAGCACAATAGTATAATCTATCTATTTATCTATAATCTATAACTAACTATTACTATTCGAGAAACAAAAAAGATGACGTGGTACATTCTCCTTACTTCTAAGCCTCTCATCCAATAAAATTTTATATTTATTATATTTATTATTTTTTTTTAATTCAAAGCACTAAATCTTTTGAATTATCTTACACTTTCCAATTGCACCAATAATTGTATCCATATATAACAATCTCTGCTTCCACACATATATTTATATTTATTGAATGTGTATAATATACAGTAGTATTTAAATAACTAGCCTTGAACACATGCAGTCATGTTTTTTAATATTATTTGCAAAAATATTTACAAATGTTGATGCAAATTCTAATATACCTACTATCAAAATACTCATTATGAGTTATTGTTATCTTATATAGTGTTAGGAGAGTGAAGGCTATATAAGCCTATGTGTAACTAACTACTCTCTCATTCAATCATTCAATACACATACTCCTACACTTCCGTCCTTGATTCTGTTAGACCAGCAGTTAGAGAGCTTAACAATTGGTATCAGGTGCTTGAAGTTCCTTGGCAATGGCGGACGGTACACGGCTCAAATCGACGGAGAAGGTTGAGCAGCAATTGCAGCAGCTCCACCAGGCAACATCTTCAACACAGGAGCAGCTGCTAGAGACGAGACAGAGACAGGAAGATCAACATCGTCTTCTTCAAGAGCAATCACAGAAGATCTCGGAGGTGCAAGAATCACAGGTTCGCATTGGTCACGCACTAACACAGATCGGAGAATGGATGCGAGTACTGTCCCATAAAGCGATCGGCAGGCAAATGCAGGCAGCTCCACCAGGCAACATCTTCAACACATGAGCAGCTGCTAAAGACGAGACAGAGACAGGAAGATCAACATCGTCTTCTTCAAGAGCAGTCACAGAAGATCTCGGAGGTGCAAGAATCACAGGTTCGCATTGGTCACGCACTAACACAGATCGGAGAATGGATGCGAGTACTGTCCCAGAAAGCCGATCGGCAGGCAAATGCAGGGGGCGCGACTCTAGAAGATCAAGAGAAGACGCCACTGGTGGGGAATCGGGAAATTCGGACGAGACGAATGCGTACAGGCCACCACCGATGAGAAATGAAGGTTTTCTTGCAAATCAGAATCGCTTTCTAAAGGTGGATTTCCCACAGTTTAATGGGAAGAAACCGCGCAGCTAGGTGCGAAAGTGCGAGAAATACTTCTCTCTTTTCGGAATTCAAGAGCACTAGAAAGTGGAGCTCGCTGCGATGTATATGCAGGATCGCGCAGACACATGGGTTCAAGGATACCTGATGCAGCGAAAGGGAATTCGTTGGAAAGAGATGAGCGAAGCTCTTTGCACACGCTTTGGCGAGAAGCAAGGGGTGGACATTGTCGAAGAATTCAACAAATTGTACCAATCGGAGGATCTAGAGGAGTATAACGAGCGATTTGAAGAACTCCGAGCCGGGATGCTGTCCTACAATCCATATCTTCCAGAGAATTATTTCGTCACTAGCTACATTAGTGGTTTGAAACCCGAAATTAAACCATTGGTGAAGTTGGGAAGACCTCGAGATCTTGCGGAGAGCTTGTAATTAGCAAGATTACAATGGGATGCAGTGCAGGCGATCATAAGAATCAAGAATCCATGGAAAACACCAGTCACAACAAATCAAGAATTGGGCAAGACGGGATTCCAGAGCACAAAGGGACCAAGCGAGTTCAGAAGAAGTCCAGGCTTATGCTTCAGGTGTGGTGACAGATATTTCATCGGGTACAGATGTAAACCGTCGTCAGTCAAGCATGTGTTAGCTCAGGATGCAGACCTTGAGGACGAGGAAGGAATACCTGAAGAATCAGCTTGCAAATTGACTGAAGAAGAGAGGAACCAGGAAGGGTTCGTGAGAGCCTTGACAGGAAATGGATCTGACACTTCAATTATAGTCAAGGGATACATAGGGGACAGGCTCATCAATGTCTTGATTGATAGTGGATCAACCCACAGCTTTGTAGATCCAATGGTAGCCAAGAAAACTGGGTTTAAATTGTCAAATGCCAACCTGATGATCGTCGAGGGCTTGAACAAAGGGAAGATGTTTTGCAGGCAAGAGTGCAAGAGGTTCAAGTGGACAATGCAGGGGGGGTAGCTATACTTTTGATATCCGAGCTCTAAAGATTGGTGAGTTTGAGCTGTTGTTGGGAGTGAATTGGATGAAGAGATATAGTCCAGTTCAGTTTGACTACAATAGAATTACCATTGCTTTCACTAAGGATGGGAAACTAGTGGAACTCCAAGGGATTGTAGAGCACAATAAGAAACCTGTGGTCAGGCATATAACCTGTAAGGAGTTACAAAACTTGGTGATTGAGCAAGAAGTGGAAAGCACGGTGGAGATTGCTCAGGCATACCAGCTGAATGCCAAAGAATAGGAGATACCTGATAATGTACAGAAGCTGCTAGAGGAATTCAGTGATGTTTTTGAAGAACCTAAGCATCTACCTCCTGAGAGGGGGTGTGAACATGCAATTCCATTACAGCCAATTACTCAGGTCATCTCCTCAAAACCATACAGATATCCACATAGCCAGAAGGATGAAATTGAGAAGCAAGTCAGGCAAATGCTGTCCACATGGCTCATAAGGCACAGTCAGAGCCCTTTTGCATCTCCTACACTACTAGTCAAGAAGAAGGACGGGTCCTGGAGGTTCTGTGTGGACTATAGAAAGCTGAATGAGGCAACTGTCAAGGACAAGTTCCCTATTCCAAACATAGAAGAACTCCTAGATGAGTTACATGGAGCAACTGTGTTTTCAAAGCTTGACTTAAGAGCTGGGTACCATCAGGTGCCTGTGGCTGAGCATGATATTCCAAAGACAGCTTTTAGAACCCATAATGGACATTATGAATTTAATGTGATGCCATTTGGGTTGACAAATGCACCTGCCACTTTTCAATCTTTGATGAACATGGTGTTTGCTGATCAGTTGAGGAAATATGTTCTAGTATTTTTTGATGATATTTTAGTTTACAGTGGGGGATTGGTGGAGCATATACAACACCTTGAGTTGGTTTTGAGTTGTATGAGGAAGCACCAGCTATATGCTAAGAAATCCAAGTGCAGTTTTGCTGTGCCTAAAGTGGAATACTTGGGGCATGTGATCTCTAAGGAAGGAGTAGCCACTGACCATTCCAAAATTGAAGCTATAACCAGTTGGCCTACACCTAAGACTGAGAAAGAGCTAAGGAGTTTCCTAGGGCTGGCTGGGTATTACAGGAGGTTCATAAGAAATTTTGGAGTTATATGTAGGCCCTTGACTGATTTACTAAAAAAGGAAGCATTTCTGTGGACTGAGGAAAGCATGCAGGCATTCCAACATATAAGACAATTGTTGTCTTGCCCACTTGTGCTAGCCTTACCTGACTTCTCTGTCCAGTTCCAAGTGGAAACTGATGCTTGTGAGACAGGGGTGGGGGCAGTACTTATGCAACAAGGAAAACCATTGGCATTTATAAGCAAAGCACTCCATGGTCAAAATCTATTACTGTCCACATATGAAAAAGAACTCCTAGCCATTCTTTATGTTATGGATAAATGGAGGCACTACTTAGAGCCTTGTCATTTCGTGGTCATCACGGATCACCAAAGTCTGAGGCATCTTCTGGACCAGCAAGTCACTACACATCTTCAGAAGAAAGTAATCAGGAAGCTACTTGGATTGTCATACTCTATTCAGTACAAGCTTGGGAAGAACAACTCTGTAACTGATGCTTTGTCAAGAAGAGGACTGTTAGTGGAGTAACCAGTGGAGAGCTCTTGCAAGGCCTTGATTCAAGTCAAGCCAGGTTGGATACAGGAGGTGACTTAGAGCTATGAAGGAGATGCAGAAATTGATCAAGTCAGATCAGTAGCAGCCATAGATGCTTCTTCCCCATTCAAATGGCAAGGAGACATTTTGAGATACAAAGGCAGAATTGTGATCGGCAACAAGGTGGAATTGAGGAAGAAAATCACTATGGCTTTTCATGGGGAAGCAGTAGGAGGCCATTCAGGGATAAGAGCTACTTATCAAAGGATCAAAGCCTTATTCTACTGGCCCCAACTAAAGCAATTTGTAGAAAGTATGGTCAGGGAATGTGATGTGTGTCAAAGACACAAGCATGAAACAGTGGCATACCCAGGCTTACTACAACCATTGCCCATTCCAGAGCGCCCATGGTACTCAATTGGCATGGACTTTGTGGAAGGCTTACCCAAATCAAGAGGGTTTGATGTGATATTAGTGGTGGTTGACAGACTAACAAAATATGGCCATTTCCTACCTCTCACTCATCCCTTTTCTGCAAGTCAAGTTGCCCAATTATTCATGGAGAATGTGTACAAGCTCCATGGTTTGCCAAGTGACATTGTGTCAGATAGAGACAAGGTATTCACAAACCATTTCTGGAAAGAGCTCTTCACCAGCTTGGGAACCTCTCTCAAGTTGTCTACAGCTTACCACCCACAAACAGACGGCCAAACTAAGAGGGTGAACCAGTGCTTGGAGTCATACCTGAGATGCATGGCTTCGGCTATGCCTACACAGTGGGCCAAGTGGCTTGCCTTGACTGAATGGTGGTATAACACTACATTTCACATAGCCTGAAAATGTCTCCCTTTCAAGCTCTATATGGATACCAACCTCCACAGTTGGGCATCAATTCAGGTGGTTTAATCACTACTGTTGCAATAGATGACTGGTTTCAGGAGAGAGATAGAGCATTGGGCACACTAAAGGAAGGCTTAGAGGTGGCTCGAGAGCGCATGAAACATTTTGCTGACACTAAATGCACTGAGAGAGTGTTGCAAGTAAGAGATATGGTCTGCCTTAAGTTGCAGCCATACACACAGACATCCCTAGCCATGCGCAAGTGTGTGAAGCTGAGTGCCAAATTCTATGGACCATTTGAGGTGATCAACAAGGTGGGGGAAACAGCATATAAGTTGACCTTACCTCCAACTTCAAGACTGCACCCCGTGTTCCACATCTCTCAATTGAAGAAGAGAATTGGACCATCCATGACAGTACAATCAGAGCTTCCATCCACTGATGACTCAGGCTCAGTCATAGTAGCTCCAGAGACGGTCTTAGACACAAGAGTGCAGTACTTAGCCATCGGAGAACCAGTGACGGAATGGCTAATCAAGTGGGCAAATCTCCCTGCAGATGAGGCTACATGGAAGCCAGCAGAGCACGTAATCCGCCAGTTCCCAGATTTTTCTTTACATTGAACCTTGTGGACAAGGTTTTTGTAAGAGAGGGAGTGATGTTAGGAGAGTGAAGGCTATTTAAGCCTATGTGTAACTAACTACTCTCTCATTCAATCATTCAATACACATACTCCTACACTTCTGTCCTTGATTCTGTTAGGCCAGCAGTTCAAGAGCTTAACATATAGTTTATAAAAATGGGAACTTTTGAGAAATTCTAATATACATGACTACATGTATGTATGTATGTATGTATGTATGTATGTATGTATGTATGTATGTATGTATGTATGTATGTATCTTCATAATTTTTTTGAATTATATATGTTAATTGTTACCAATTTAATTAATTCAATTCCTCATGTCTTATTCGCATATAAATCGATATATCAAACGCAAAGTGGTGGTCGTGCCTTATACTTAATGTGCAATATCTTGAGTTTGATTATAATACTTTGATGTTGATTTTTTTGGGTTTTTTTCTCAACGTTATAATTACATACTAGTATTATTTTGTGCTTCTTTACATTAATTACTTGTTGGGATAATCTCGACATTAGTATAAAACTTGTTTACTATTTTCAACATTTATTGCATATGTACATTCAATAAGATAATACATAATATTTTAAATTTCTCATTTAGATTCTCAGTATAAATAAATTAACAAATTGTGATCAATAAAGATAAAATAATAAATTCTGATTATTATGATGTTTTTAAAACCGGAAATATACTAGTTAATAATAACATTATACTATGTAATTTCTTTCTCTTTTTTTTGGAAGCGAGATAACAATTAAGAAAGTCGTCGTCGAATGAGCTTCTTTCTTATAGCGTCCAAGCGGAAAAGAACACGAAGTTCTGAATCAGTAATCAAGTTATCATCGGTAGGGATGCTATAGGCCAGACGTGCAATCTTGTCAGCCACAGCATTCAAACCCCTGAAACTATGATGAATAGCAACATAAGAAATTGATTTTAAATCAATCATTGTATTGGCCATCAGAAGCTTGATGTTCCAGGGAAACGACTAGTCACCTAGGAGATCGAGCTTTAATGGTGACCAAACAATCCCGTTTATAAGGAGGTTTTGTAAACCCAAAGATTTTGCCTTTGCAATACCCATGCGCAAGTCCAATGCCTCAGTGAACACAGCAAAATTATTGTTGCACGAGACCGAGCCTAAGGAGATAATATTGTCGTTGTGGTCATAAATAACGAAGCCGAATGAGCCAAGATCCGACTACCGTAGGTAGGAACCGTCAAAGTTTAGCTTACAAAAGCCATGAGGCGGCTTCTTCCATGGTTCAGTTCACCTTGGATCCCTCCCGAGTGAGGAAGAGTAGCAATTACGGGCTGAGGGGGTGTAAGCTAAAGTCGTCGGTTTTGCTTTATTTGTAGCATCTGTTTTAGCAAACCAAGTAAGGTGAGATGATTTGCAAAACAAAACGGTATCTTAAACCGACATGGTTGAAATGTGCTGAAAAGCAAGCTGGTTTCTAAAAAACCAAAATGCCCACCAAGCATAGGCTAGGTTACTTATATTCTTACGACCCAAAGATGTATAGATGATATTAAGAATGGGTAGTCTGATGTCAGAAGCTGAGAACAGCATTAGAGTTGTTGGGCATTCTAAAAACATGTGGAAAGGTGGATTCAATAGTACAGCCGCAGAAGATGCATCCCGAGGGTAGGGATATATGAGACCTTTGAAGCCTCTCAAAAGTAGGTAAACCATCTCGTGAGACCTTCCATAAAAAAATGTCTAATCTTATAAAGGATGTCGAGCTTCCAAATCCAGTGACAGCAGAAGTGAGAATCACTGGCATGATTCGGAATCAACTTTATAGCCGAGCTAGTGGAAAACCAGTCATCTCTACTAGGCCCCCAGAAGAGTTGATCCATAAAATTATTTTCGGGCGGCTTGGTAGTGGTAACGTGTGATATTATGGTTGGAGTTAGCAAACCTTGTAATTCAGTGTCAAGCTTTGTAACATCCCAGTTATTGCCAATTGAGATACGATCAACCGACCAATTTGATATCGCATCATCAAGTGGTTGTAGCACTAGTTTTTCTAGTGGAGTCTTCAGAGCCAGTTGTCCGACCAGAAGTTAATAGAATTTCCATTTCCAATAGACCAGTGAAGGCTCGGCTTAAACAAATGTCTGATCGAAGCTAGTTTAGAGCATTTCCACAAAGTTTTACCTCTTTTTACGTACTTCATTAGTGGTGCTCCTTTTAGGTATTTGTATGATATTACCCTAAACTAGATGTTATCCGGTTTAGTAATAATCTTCCAAAGCAGCTTCATCTAAAGTGCTAGATTTATAGTCTCAACTTTGTAAAGGCCAAGCCCACCAGAGAGGGAATCTGAGCAAATCTTATCTCAACTGATGAGAGAGGTCGAGCTAGGGTCTTTGTTCCAAAAGAATTGCCTATATACTTTGTCCAAATCACGTAGAATAGACAAAGGCAATAGAAAGGCTTACATTAGAAATAACGGTTGTGCACTCAAATTGGCCTTGATGAGTATCTTCCGTCCTTCAGCAGAAAGGGAAAAAGCTTTCCACTTGGTCACTTGTTGTTTTGTTTTAAGGACAACATCGAAAGTGTCACGATTAACTCGGTCGTTGATAATAGTGCATGCCAGATACTTTTGTAAGTTGTTTGACTGAGGAATAGCCAGAGTAGTTGTAACTGTTTGTATAGTTGTGGCTGAAGTGTTAGGGGATAATTAGAAACTTGATTTGTGCAAATTGACTTTTTGTCCCGAGATTTGACAGAACCTTTGGATAGTTGTGGATAATTTAATACATGTTGTCTGATTTGCTTTCCCAAATAGCATTATGTTGTCAGCGAAGGCACTAAAGGGGACCTTTAGCGCCCCCCCCCCCCCCCCCCCCCCCGCGAAGGTAAAACCAAGGTCCTTTGATTCAGCCAAACCTCTTGAGGGGACAAAAGGTGTCGAAGGCTCATCATTGATAAGAACCGAGTACGAGCTTTTTTGGACACATTGTTTAATCTAAAGAATAAATTTGTGATCGAAACCGAATTTAGTAAGGATGGAGAAAAGGAAGGCTCACTCAACCCTGTCGTAAGCCTTCTTCATATCCAATTTAACAGCCATATAGTCGCATTTTGCTTTTGTTAATCTGAATGAGTTGAAAATTTCATGTACAATTAGAATGTTATCTTTGATCGACCTACCTTTGGTGAATGCGCTTTGTAACGGGTGAATCAGTTTATCAAAGACTTTCGAAAGTCTGGCCGTCAGGATCTTGGAGATGAGTTTAGAAATCGTAGAGCACATGCTGATTGGTCTGAAGTGGTTGACCGATTCTGGGTTGTCTCATTTTTGGATCAAAGTAATAAAGGTATGATTTCACCTATCGCAACATTCTACCAACAAGAAGAAAGCTTTAACGGCTTTGATGATGGATGGGCCCACGATGTCCCAATGAGTCTGATAGAAATTTGTCGGCATACCATCGGATCCTAGTGCTTTATCGGCTTTGACAGAAAAGAGGGTGCTCTTAAATTTGCTGTTTTGTAATTGGGGCAGTTAACATTTGGTTATCTGCATACGCGAGTTCACTGCCAATGACGTTTAGGTCGTTATTGTAAAAGTGAGCATGATTGTATGAAGATTTAAGCTGTGATAAATTTGTGACAAAATCATCTCGATTCAGTTGTAGTCTGTCAAATGCAACCTAGAATTCATTGTAAGGAACTTGATTAGTTTCCTTACGCGCCTAGCCGAAGCGACACGGTGGAAATAACTAGAATTTGTATTGTTAAGTTTAATGTGCTTAACTTTAGCCCTTTGACTTTAGTAACGTCTCTGGAAATCGAACATTCATTCTCTTTTGTTTAGAAGTCTCCTATGCAACTCGTAGTTGGAAGAGTTGGGGTTATAAATTAAAGCTTATTGTAATCGAAGAAGATCTTCGTCTTTTTGAAAATTTTGTTTATGGATGTTGTCGAAGATACGCTTATCCCATATTTTAGCTAGAGTTTGATAAGGGAAGTTTTCTTCACAAGTTTGTACATGTTTGATCTCGACGGATTTAGTCTCCAAACTTGTCTAACTAAGTATGTGAATTCTGGTTTATTTGTCCAAACCAATTTAAATCGGAATGGACGTTTGTTAGTATGCATAGGTAATCGAAGGTCGACCGAGATTGGGGCATGGTTAGAGGTAGTAAAGGGGTGAATTTTAGCCCTTAGGCCATCGTAAGCTGAAATGATCTCGTTTTGAGCAATCAATCGGTCAAGCTTTTCGAAACTGTTGTTTGGTAGTCCTGTTTTCTTTTTTTGCCATGTATAGCTGCCCCCATGAGTCCGAACATCATGAACCAAGGGGTCATTTTTTTTTATTGTTTGTAGTCTCCTGAAACGGTTTTGTGCCGGGATAATGCCACCTAATTTGTCCTATGGTATAGCGATTTCGTTAAGATCACCCAAAATATAAAAAGGAAATGGAATCTGAGGCGAATAATGCGAGATAAACTCTTAGAAAAGTGTCTTGGAGTTATAATCTAGTGGATCATACACCAATAGGAAGGCTGTAGTTTGATTTATACTATAGTTGTGATAATTTATGGGGTTAGTCTGTGTTGAATCGTAATGAGCGTGATTTCTCCCTTAGATGCCGGAATGTCTTTCCAAATAAAACATATTCCGCCAAAGAAGCCAATCGCCGAATCAAAGGCAATGTTATTGAAACCGCACTTTTTCTAGATATTAAATGGTAGAGGTTTGTTAGTTTTAATCTCAAGAAGGGCCAAGACATTTATATAGTTGTTTCGGCAAAAAAGTTCGGTATTTGTCCAGAAATTTCTTCTTTTGATACCTCGACAATTCCAGGTGCAAATACATGACTGTTTGTACCAGGCACATTTGAGTGCATAAGAAGGCCTTGATACGAGGCTCGTTGATTTTTAATTCAAAGTCGTTGTCCTATAGCAAGCCAAAGGTATGCCACAATGCAGCCGAGATCTTGGCCGATTGAGATTTTGACATATAAAAACATTTATTAACCAAATAGGAATTGGAATAACAATGGGCAACAGAATAGGCATACATCCATAGTCTATCCAACACCACTTGTTAGGTAGACGAACCCAAATATGCTCAGCAGAGAGCCCCGACACCAACTGATGGATGCTCATCGAAACGATCGAAAGATAGTTTACAAAATAAGCCTAAAAAATACAAGAGTATGTAAAGGAAGCCGATTGATTTACACATGCCTGATAAGGCCTATGTGATCTGTCATAATCATTAGTTAAGGCTTGTGAGCCAAAATGGATTATAAACTTCGTGTTTGTAAGCATTAGAAGACTGCAAGCCGAGTCCATGATGCCGCAAGAACAGAAGTTGAAAAAGGAAGAGCCGATCTTTGTAAGCCAAGATGAAGCATAAACAGCCACCCTGCAAAAAAAAAACACAAGCAGCAGCAGAACCAACAAGAAGACAAAGAGAAGGAGCCGCAATAAGTAAAACCAAAAGCTAAGAAAACAATATACAGTCGATTCCTGCACCAAAAAACCAAGACAACAGTAGGCCAAGCAATTAATAATAGGAAAAGTATATGGAATCCAAGGTCGGTGTGCTGCGTGAAGATAAGCAGAGGCTGGGCATCTCGCTGCCAAGTCCCGGAAGACTAGACGGAGAGAGACAGGTTAAGCTGGTAAGGAAAAACGAACACCCCTACAAATGTTGATAAACAACACAAATTACACAAGTATGGGTTTATTAAAACCAATATAGGACTTTCCATGGTCGTAGAGAACTTTGATGCAGAGACCTTTCCATTGTGAAGGCAAGAACAGCGCTATAACGCAAGGATCCTTGGCTGACAGTACTTAAAAGAAGCATACTAAGCATTGTGTATAGATCAATAGATGGACTTGTGTAGCCAACAGAGTAAGCCGATTCGGGTGTACCCAAATCGAGGCGATCGTAGCCAAAAAACATGATCGTAGAGATAGATAAGTTAGAAAATACCTTAATTGAGGAGTTCATCATGTGTAGGATCGTAGGTAGATGAGACGGCAAATGCCTAACCTCACAGAAGCGCCAACAAGCTTCTTCCCAACATTGAGCCGTCGCCTAAGCCACCAACACCAAGCCCAAACTCGTCAACAGAGACACCACCGCCGAACCAAAACAAATTTGCCTCAAACGCGCCTCCAACTCCATCTCCTTCTAGAATAGCTTTTGATTTGCCAAAAACAAATCTTGAATTGGGGTTTCCCCCTCCATTGCAAGTTTCTCGTCTAGGAAACGGAAGTTTTTAGGTCTTTGATTTGGGAGAGAGGGTTGTGCTAGGAAGAGGCGGTGTTCGGGTTCCTAGTTTGGGGCAAATTGGCGAGGACGAAGACGACGGCCGGTGGGCTACTAGGGTTCGCCCTTGACCATAATCAGAATGTAAATATTAATTGAAAAAGTATACTTCTTGATGTGGTAAATAAAGAGCGGTCATCTGGGATTCGAATCGTGAACCTTTTGGGTACTACTCACTAGTCCTTTTCGGTTGAGCCATTTCGAAATGGTTTGAAAAAGTATACTCTGTAATTTCAAGATAAGTGATGCACAATCTCATACTGCAATTCCAAAGGGTAATAAATAAATAAATAAAAGCACTCATTCCTGCACATATAGGGTGTGTATGGTTGCATTTTTAACTACTAAAAAAGTAGTAGAATTAGGTAGTTTAAATTATAAGCTGCGTATGGTAATTAATTTTAGCTAGTTTATAGTTAAAATTGGGGGTTAAAAAAAAGCTTGTTTTTGAAGGGTTTTTTGGATTTTGGGGGTTTATTTGATTTGAAAGACAAGTATAGCCCTAATAACAATCAAATAAACTCAACTTTTTACAAATAAACACTTTTTCATCCCATACGGAGTTTATATTTTTTCATGAATTTTTAACTACTTTTTATACTTGTGTGAATAAACTGACAATTCAACCAGATAATCATATATTTGAATACAGCCCATTTACATATTAACGGCCCAATTAAAAAGTCCATTTAATATTCTTGATGGGTCGATAAATAAAACCATCCCCAATCCACATTTCAATAATGTCCGGCCCAATTAAAAAGCCCAGTAAGTGGCTTCTTCAACTTCCCATCTCATTCCGGCGTTATTGGTTATGGGCCTATGGCTGCTCATGAGTCATGACCTTGGTCTTCGCTGTATGCTTAATTTCTGATGTCGATAAATAAGGCGGATTTACTTTTATTTTTATCTTTGGTAAGGATAAAATCATAAAAATAAGTGACGTATAGGATTTTTTTATTAAAAGAAAAAGAAAAAACAAGTGCCGTGACCTTAGACTCCTTAATTACATGGTTCCACATAACTCGTGTTGGCTTTGCGTCGGTCAAGAAAAAAGATCCATTTAATTTTATTTTATTTTTATCGTATGCGTGAAAATGTGGGGAAAAAAAAAATTGGAAACATGGGATAAAAATGAGTTGAAAGGTCAAGAAAGAAACGTATAGGATGAAGACCAAGACCACCAATGTGCATGTGATAACTGATATAGCAGACATCTATAAGTACGTTGCGGGTCCCACTTACTTACCTAAACTTTAAACATTTGTTGAAAATAATACGGAGTACTCCATACTTTTATATTAGTTTTTATTATTATTATTTATTTTCGTTAAATCTCTTTTCTTTTTGTTAACCACTATCTTCCTAGCTTATCCCTAATTAATTTCTCAAGTAAAGGCTTTAAGAAGTTTGTAGCTATATATTGGTGGATTTTATTCTTGGGTAGATGTAAAAAAACTCACATATTAAAGATGCTGAGTCGTTGACCTTTCGCCCTCCGAAATCACGCCTACATCCATTGCCTGACGGCTCTCTTTTTGGAGTAGAAATCCTCTACAACGACACTTAATTATTTATACTAGGGTATAAAATTATATTTTAAACTTTTTGAAAAATTATATTTATCTTTTAAACAATTATAAATATATATTTATTAAAAAAAAAGGAATAAATCATGATTTAAAATTTTAATAAATTCATATTATCTTTCATTTATATAAAATTTTAAACATGATTTTTCATCAATTATTTTTGTATAAATATATAATTTCATAGCATATATAATTGTGTCACACACAAGGTACCCAAAATATGTTGAACAAATTCTCAAACCAATCAGGCTTGGTAGTAAACTACCAAAAAAGTTCACTGCAAGTTTCAAGGAGCGTGAATTCCAACTTGACACTTTCTCTATCAGATGATATGAACATACCATTATCAATTGGAATTGAAAAATATCTAGGTATACCCATCATAAATGGAAGAGTCAAGAATTGTGTATTTGAGGAGGCAGTTCAAAGCCTAAAGAAAAAGCTGTCTAAATGGAAGGTGTCAACCTTATCACAAGCAGGACGAGTGGTTCTTATCCGTGCGAACCTCAGCTCAAAAATCAACTATTTCATGCAAAATTTCCTTCAAACGAAAAGTGTTCTCCGACAAATTGATCAAATCAACAAAAATTTCTTCTAGAACAAACTCAATTCTAAACGATACATCCCGCTTATTAGTTGTAATAAAATATGCAAATCTAGGGAGGAAGGTAGTCTTGGATAAAAAAACGGCGACAGAAACAAATATCAGCTTACAACTAAAACTTATATGGAAAATAATCTCTAATCCACACAACATATGGGTTAAGGGCATTCATGAAAAATATCTCCTAAACAATTCAATCTTTGACTTTAATGGACATAACACATATTGGCAATTCGGAAGACTCCTCCATCTTAGGAAAATCTTAAAGCAAAGGTCTTCTGTGGATCCTGGGTGATAGTAATACCATTAATATATGGTTGGACCCCTGGATAAACAATCTCACGCTTCAAGATTATCAAGGCAACCTGGATTCTAAGATGAAGGTGGCCAAATTATTTAATGATAAAAAAGAATGGAATATACCCCTCTTAAAACAAATGCCCCCCCCCCTCAAGTGGTGAACGCAATTGTAGACATCTCAATCCAAACCTGGGATACATTAGACAGACTAGTCTGGAAACTTACGAAAAATGGTGAATTCACGGTCAAATCAGCGTACAAAATTACTAACCATATTAGCCAAAATTTTCATTGATTACAACTGGATCTGGAAGCTTAATCTGCCTCCCAAAATTCAAACTTTCATTTTGGAAGGTGATGACAGATAGTTTACCAACTAAATTGAGGCTAAATAAACAATTTAACAGGGTGCCAGCTCAGTGTGTGCTGTGTGAAGGCGCCGATGAAGACTCTCACCATATTCTTCTAGAGTGTCCCGTTTCAAAGGCAATTATTTCAAACTATGAATATTTAAATGGCAAATATTTCATTAATTTAAGATCGAATCTCTCAATCCAGGAAGACCTCACGCCCATTAAGCATAATAATTCCCAATTTGAAGAGCTTTGCTTCATATAGCATTCTATTTGGGAATTAAGAAACAATGTCATCTTTAACAATCACAAGGTGGAGTCCCATAATTCCATTGTCCATTGTATTCATCAGAACCTAAGGGATTAGAGCCAAATTAAAGAAAAAGACGAGAAAACCAGTAACAAAGACAAATGGAAAACCTTTAGGTGGACTAAATTAACCACCAAATGCCATCTACAAAGTAAATGTAGATGGCTCAGTTAGATCCCCTAATAATTGCCATGTTGGGGGCATCATTAGTGACAGTTTTGGCTAGGTGATCAACATTTTTCACCAAAAAGGAAGAATGAGATCTATTATTCAGACAAAAGCCGGTGCTTTTTGATTAGGACTCTAGTGAGCCGGCGACGAAGGATTAACAAAGGTGATCATTGAAGAAGATGATCTAAAAGTAGTAGCGGCGATAAATGATAGCTCTAAGGTCGACGTACTGGGAGATTTGTAGAACTATTGAGAAGATCAATCTGCTTAAAGGAAGATTTGAATTTATTCAATTTCGGCATGGCTTTAGAGAGTCGAATACAACAGCTGATTATATTGCTAAATCTAGAGATGGTTGTAACATGTCAACTCTCCCCTTGCATGGGGATATTTTTAACATCATCCTTAGGGATGATCAAGAATGAACCCGGCTCTGTCTAGGCATTCTATTATTTGCCTACTGGTAAAAAAAAGTGTCACACACAAGGTCACATTTCGTGTTGTAGCGGATTTCTCCCCCCTTAATTGTCGGCCCCAAGTAAACTATAATGATGGAGGGAGAAAGGGGAGCATTCACTATAAAAGGGAGTAAACACCTTTTCGAAGAGGAGAGAGTGGGAGAGAGGGAGCATTAACATCAGCTTTTGCAGGGGGCATAGGGACGGGATGCCATTAAAGGTGGTTCCGTAATTATAGATCGACGACTCGTGATCAGTCACATGTCAACCAATACCGAATACGTGCCAACAAATCAATATTGTGTGACAATCGAAAGCTGGCCCATGACATCATCAAACAGTATATAATAACGAATATGGGTAAGTTTGCTTGCGGTTTTAGTTTGACGCCCCTTAATAGCAAGCCCAATAGGTGTGTTAGGGCCAGAAATGGGGCGCAGATATCCAATTCACCTGCTCCATCCACACCATTTTTGTAGGTGAAAACCCGCAAAACGCGGGTGATGGGTGATACGGATGACGGATGAAGTGGGTGATGGGGCAGAAATGGATGATGATTTTTCATCCAATATCCGCTCCATTAACCCGCACCAATAATCACTCAAAATAAGAATCCAATAACTCAATTAAACATATGATTTTACTTTTCTATCCCTTAAAAAACTCATAAATTTCTTTCATTTGCTATCATTTTCTCACGTTGATTTTATATTGTGCTTTTATATTTGGATTTATATTGTTAGTACATTCCGTAGTTAATTTGAAAACTAGATTATCAGTTAATCCGAAAATGTTTCTATATTGTGTTTATAGTGTTATTAGCTAATCATAATTAAAATACTTCTATATTGTGATCTTATTGAAGATATTCTCGTCTTTTTTATTTTCTATGTTATGTATTTCCACGTATTGTTGAACCTAAACTTGATATGCTAGTATGTGTTTCTAAGGTATATATTTCATATAATGTTTGAAAATAAAAATGTTTGGTTTATCTTATTGGATATCCAATAATCACCCGCACGGGTTGGATGCGGGCGAAGGATTTGTGGGTGACGGAGCGTGGCAGGTGAAGGTTTATACTCGCGGGGCAGGTGATGGAATGAAGATTTTCATCCATAACCCGCCCCATTTTCACCCCCAGCTAAAATAGAGAAAAGAGAGATTTTAGAGAAAAGACCCCTTTTTTCTCCCTAATAGATTCTGCAAAGACAACTGCAAAATAGAGAAAGGGATGAAAAGTAAGGAAAAATCTGTAAAGGGATGAAAAGTAAGGAAAAATCTGTAAATTTGTGAGAAGAAATTTCATCTGTATAATTGAATGTGTGCATTTCTCCCTATGGTTAATTTATTGCTGCCACTTCTTCTTCTCTACTATAGGGTTTATTTCTAGATTGTCGATACTCCAAAGTCCAAATCTCAGATGCGATTTCTGATTTCTCCCTATACTGAATTTATGTGATTTTCATTTCTTTAAACTAGTACTATAGGTATTTGATTTCGATTTGTGATTTCTATATATTTGGAATAGGTGTTGCGTTTCTTGATGTTTCTGTAGATGAAATTTGAAGCACCATCATGGGATCTGATTTCTTGCTATATGCGATTTCTGAAGCACCATTGCTTCTTTCTGGGCTGTGTTTTGAGATTTTTTGTATCTGATTGCTTTTTGTTAATCTAATTTCTCCAAACTAGATTTGCTGCGATTGGATATGGTTTTGATTTCTTTTTGCTGCCATTGCTTTTTTTTTTATCTGATTTCGTTTTTGGGCTGTTGCATTTTTTCAACAGATTTCGTGTTTGGGTTGCTACATTTTTTCAACAGATTTCTTGTGATTTCTTTCTGCTGCCATTGCTCTTGTTGAGGAATTTTTCATCATGAAATCTGATTTCTAGTTTCTGAATTTTTTCATCATGGTACCTGATTTATTATGGTTGTTCTAGTGCTCTTGTTGCTGAATTTTTTCCATCAATGAATCTGTTTTGTTGTTGCTGAATTTTGTCATCATGGAATCTGATTTCTTGTTGCTGAAATTTTTCCTCATCGAATCTGATTTGTAGTTGTTGTTCGAGTGCCATTACTTACGAATTTGTTCATTTGTAGATAAATTTCACGGAGCTCCTAACTAGTGGATCGCCCCTCGATGACCTCAACAATTCTCCTTCCATAAAAAATGGATGGATGAATATCAACGGATTGATGGGAAGAGAAAGTGCAAGGGTTCATCTGCTAAAAACACGAAATTAGTACTCTCTTTATTTTTATATGAACTATAATAATCTATCGTTTTTATATGACCTTGAAGTTTATTTTTTGTCATTTCTCTATATTGTGTGTAATGGAAAATTACCATATATCGATTAATATTATGCATGACTTTATTATCAACCTCTTAAGGACAAAGAAATTTAATTGTTAGAAATGTTAGTATATAACCGTTCACGTTAGAATTAAGTAAAGTGTAAAGGTTAGAATTGTAATAATTTAGTGTAGTAAGTAAATGTTAGGATTGTTAGAATTATGTGAAATAATGGTATAATTAAGTACAAAATGTTAGAAATTGTAACAATTTAGCATCACGTTAATGAAGTTTAAAGGTTAATTAGTAATATAATGTTATAAAGAAGTAAAAAATGTTAGAAATGTTAGAAATTATGTTTAAAATGTTGTTAGAAATGTGAGGCTAAATATTATAATTAAGTTTAAATGAATTTTTTAGAAATGTAGAATTAAATATCCTTAATAAATGCATTGATTTATGGGCAATTTGTTAAATTAACCCACTTTTGGGAAAAGTTAACAGGATTAACCCAATCCAAAAAAATTTTGCACAAAATCGGATATCCGTGTTCAAGTTTCAACCGGTAGTAGGTAACTGAGGGGGAGAATGGACATTTTGTGATCGACAGCTCGATGTGTGTGTGTGAGAGAGAGGGAGAGAGAGAGAGATGAGGAGGAGGAGGGAAAAAGCAACAACAAAGTTGCAGAGGGGGGGGGGGAGGGAGAGGGAGAGAGAGAGAGAGAGAGGAGTGACAAAGCAATAGTAAAGTCACATAGGAGAGAGATCCGTGAGAGGGGATAAGACAAAGAGAGAAAGAGGATAGAGTGACAGTGAAAGGGAATTAATATAATTTGAATTAAATGTTAAGTTTAAGAAAAAAAAATCATCGAAGAAGAAGCAAGTAGGCGGGAATCTATTTGCAGGTTGACATGTAAGCAGTTAGTTTTAACTGGACACCCAAAGCAAAGCAACATATCACCTATTGGAATCGACTGGACAAGAGTTATCGGAGAAACAGATTCACCTTCGACTTCAGATAAAAAAAAATGTTGATAAAGTACTTTAGAGAGTGAGTGTGTGTGTTGAGAGGATAAGAGAGAGGAAAAAGGTGAAAAAAACAAAGGGATAATTAATAAGGGGAGAGAGAGAGAGAGAGGAGAAGAAGAAGAAGAAGAAGAAGAAGAGGGACAATTAATCGGGAGAGAGAGAAAAATGAGGAGAGAGAGGAAAAGAATGAGAGAAAGAGAAGTAAAAATGATTTATAGATTAAAGGAAAATAAATGTGAGATCAGAAAAAATGAGAGAGGGGGGAAGAAGGAGAGAGGAAAAGTAGAAGGGAAGGGAAATGGTGGTGGTGGATGGGTCGCCATTGACCTTGGTACCTCGTCCGACAATGACCTTGGTGTGTACCCCAAGATATCGCCAATATCAGTTGCCACCCCCTAGTTATCAAGCCCCAGCCAGGGAGGCTGAAGACGTCACATTACCCCTCCCAACGAGAAGTGGTAGACCCTTACATGCCAATATGTAGAATTGTAGATATCTATATTGCAGGTGATACTTTTGACATGACAGCTGATCCATGACTTTCTTAACTTATGTCGTGATTCAAAACATCATAATTAGGTCAAAGATTATCCCTATGAAGTGGATTTTCGTCGAGACATAATCACAGGTTCTATGCGTGTTCAAAGACGTAAAACCCTTACGGGGAAATTGTTTCCCTTATATCCGTATTCCCCACTTTTTTCGACAGGGTAGGGTTTTCTTATAATGTTCTTTTCTATCGAACCATTCTTATTATCCGTAATTGAGATGGGAATGACCTGCTTCCCATATTTAACAACCCTCTACAGTCTAACGGTTTGAGTTAGACCGTCGTTGTGGCATGGGATGTTCTTTGGATGTTCTTTTGAATCCACGGAAACCTTCAACTATTGACTGCACACGAAGGTTCCACATACTCAACCCGTCAATTTCAATTTTTACATGATAGCAACACAGTTCAGCATGTCACATGTTTGATCATACATAACAAACCGCAAAAATTATAACAATTCATTTTAATTCTCAAACCATTATTAAACAAAGCTGAAGGTGACCAGTTACACCTAACTACTGACCAGTTAGGGATAACTGAGGAGCTGGAGTTTGAGTTGGACGAGAGGGCAAACAAAGTTGAAGCAGTAAACATGGGAAGCATGTCATATATGTGAGTAGTGACCCTGAAGATATAGACAGCCCCCTGGTGGTTCAAGCCCTACCCTGTTGTCAAGCCCTGGTCGGGGAGGCCGAAGATGTCACGCTACCCCTCCTAATGGGAAGTAGTAGACACTTACATGCCAGTAAGTAGATATCTACATGGCAGGTGATACTTTTGACATGACAACTGATAGTTTTAACATGACAATATGCCATTCGTCTTTTGGTCGACTGTCGATGGTTGTTTTTCTGGAATTACATCATACCATATTACTCTCATGCATGACCTTCTTGACTTAAGTGTGTGTTGAATTGTCACCAACTCCATACGTTTTTATTTTTACATGTCATCCTATTGTGGAGGGAAACTAGCAACGAAATAAATATGAAATATAAACAACGAAACCAACTCCCTGTCCAAGCAAATAAAATTCAAGAATCCCTCCCGTTGTAGTGGTAGGGTATTCAAGATCGTATCCACGAGGAAGCGTGTCAGCGCTCGCCTTTTTCATTCCAAATCACTCTCGAAATCGACCAGAAAGTACTCGATGTCGAGTAAAAGTGCTCGATATCGACTGAACCCTTTCGACTTCCCTGCAGCTGCCCAACAGAAGACGAAAACAAGTCGATGTCGAGTAGATGGGTACTCGACATCGACCAAAAGTACTCGATATCGACTAGAAAGTGTCGATCTCGAGTGTTCGTGTAGATAAAAACCGTAACTTTGAGGAAATAAAAACAACTAAAGTAAACACGAAATTGGTAGATGCAAATTAATAAACTAAAAGCTCCTAGAATCGGGGTATCAACGCCACAACGATAACCATATAAGAATCATGCTAAAGGTATAAAAGATCATGCATTTTCATCAAATAACTTTCGTCATTAACAATTAAGAAAATAGAGGCTTTCGTATAAACCCTAATTGTTACTAACCATTTTCACATAATTAATCCAAGTTTGCATTAAGATCACTTTCGCTTCAATAACACAAATAAGGATCACCTTCGACTGTCGCAGAAGAATCATGTAAATTAGGGATAGAAGATGAAATCGCAATAAAAGTTGTGCTTTTGATGCATTAACTTACATGGATACCGTCGGGCTCACCCCGACCCTAGAAGTTGGGTGACTACTCGCTCTTCATCATAACAAACATCACTATTGTAAAGGAAATAACTTGCATTAAACTGAACAAAAGCTTACAACCGAACAAAGCCAATTCCGCTCTCTCCTCCTTCAACTCCACTCGGCTAAAAGCTCCTCTAAAACTCTCTCTCTAACTCGCTATTGTCTATGTAAAATTGGAATGTAAATTGGAATAAATAAAAACCAGCCCCTATGCCTTTATTTATAGTGTTTAATCATCGCTACTCAAGGAAAGAACAATTCTATCCATATCTAAATCTAACTATCTATTTCCTAAGATATAATTGTGGTAAATAAAACAAATAAGACAATTAAAATTCCCTAAAGTAAATAGGAGAATTTACTAATGTGGATAGATATCTTCAACTTGATAGATCTTCACATTCCTTGGTAGGTAAGTAATCAATCTCTCGGACTCCCAATCGACTTCAACTCGAATTCAGCTTCTGGGTAGTACTCGACATCGAGTAAAAGTACTCGACATCGAGTAGTCTTCGTCTTCTCCTCGAATTCGTTCTCGATCTCGGCTCGGATTGCACTCGACATGTACTCGACATCGAGTAGACCCTGTGTTGTCGAGTGGTCTTGTGCTCGACTTGGTGCTCTGAAGGTGATTTCAACCAGATTGTACTCGACATCGACCAGTGTGGTCGACGTCGACTAGTCCTGTCGAGTGCTTTCTTTCTTGTCTTATGCTCAATGTGTCTACTCCATAAAACGTTGGTATGTACTCCATAATACATATGTTCATTCATCTTCTTCACTTCACACAGGCTTTGATCAGTTGCACCGCCTCGTCTTCTCCGCCTCCTCCTCCAAGCACGACGACGATCAAAGAGGACAAGCGGTTGGTGATGGTAGACTTCGCAGTTGGTGATGGTAGCGAATTGTTTGGCAAATGACGAGACAACTTCGTACACCCACAACAGAAGATATAAATTGCCACCAACATTGGTACATGCCACCCTTCTATTTCATCATTATTCCAGTCTCAGCGTTTGTACATGACACCAGTTAATATATACATGACGCTATGTGGTTTCCTACTGGACACCCTATGGTTGTCTACTGGACACATTTTGGTTTTTTCTAGTCCACGCTCAGCTATCGTGCTAGTTGGAGAAAGCCGACGCCGGAGCTGCCGTTGAAGAAAGCCATTGCCTACACTGATGCATGAAGAACCGAGCCTAGACAGAGAAATTGAAGAAGAAAGAAGAATCGAAGAAGGCACCACTCTTTGTTCGACAGAAGAAATTCAAAGGAAGAAGAGAGGTAGAAGACAAAGAAATCGAAGAAGAAAGAAGCTCTTCAATGGAGCTCTTCAATTGAGAGAGGTGGAGAGAGGGAGAGGGAAATGGGGTTTAGGAGAGAGGTGAAGACAATTTTTTAAATAAAACTGTCATTTCTCTCTTCCTCTCTCCCCATCCTCACACCACTCGATTTCTCTCACCTCATTTAATGCATCAGGTTTCCTCTTCTCTTTTAACCGGTTGTGGTGCAAATTTTTAAGAGGGGGAGGGTTAACCTTTGCAAATTATTTGGATAACGGGTTATGGGTGCAAAGCATTTCGGTTTTAGGGTTAGATTGTGCAATTCCCTCTTTATTAATTATAATGTATAATAAATATAAAAATCTATAAAATAGAGAAGCTGTTAGAGTTTGAGTGAATTGTTTTTTTTTAGAGATTTCGACATTTTCATCTCTATTTTAGAGATTTTTTAGAGAAACTGTTGGGCTTCCTCTAACTACTCTCTGTCCTCTTCATCATCAAATAGTATGATAATAAATGAAGAGAGAGAGGTGGGGGGGGGGGTAGGTGGTGGCAGAGGAGGAGATGAGGATTAGCAAAACCACCATAGCTATAAAAGCACTTTCGATTGGGGATATGAAGATGATGGATAGTAGTTAGGGGCGTCAAACTAAAACCACAAGCATACTTACCCATATTCGTTATTATATACTGTTTTATAATATCGCGGATCAGCTTTTGGTCGTCATGAAATATTGATTTGCTAGCACATTTTCAGTATTGGCTGGCATGCAACTGATTAAGAGTCGTCTGTAATTACGGAAGCACCTTCAATGGCACCCCTTTGAGTTCCCCCCCACCCTTGATTTGTGTTGTTTACATAATTTCTCTATCTCGGTATACTTAATTAATTGCTTTTATACATAGGTCCTCCATGCATCTGCAATCCCTATCATTTAATGCTCACTATCTCTCCTATCTCCTCCCCCTCTGTAATTAATTACACTTATAGGTCTCCTATTAGTGTACCTGTCAGTTTTGCACTTTTGGGGGTCATTAGTTACTTCTGCAATTTTTTTTTTTTTTTGGGGGGGGGGGGGGGGGGGGTATACATGTTTAATAAACATTCACACAAATCCTCCTCCATAAAACCCTCCCTCTAGACGTCGAAGTCGGTAGCGCCATCAAGATTTTATAAAAATGTCATATAAAAAATTTGTCAAAAAATATTATCTTAAGATATAATACATATTACATATTTATTTATATAGACCCTTTGAAAAAAATATTATCAAACTACATATACTAAATTAACATACAAATTATGTTTTTTCAAATCAATAATTTTCAAAACATTGGAGATTATCGTGTTTGTGCGACTCCTTGGTGGTTCTAATGAAGGCGATGATGGAAATAGGAGAAGATTTGATTCCCATACTCAAGCAATCATTGTTGTAAGTTCAAATTATGTATTTGCTAGAAATTTAAAGGTTGAAATTTCTTGAATGAAATTTATGTTGAAATTAGATATTTTGTAGTTGAAGATCGAAGTTAGGGATTAGAAATGTCAAGGTTGAAATTTTTTGAATGAAATTTATGTTGAAATTAGAGATTTTGTAGTTGAAGGTGGAAGTTGCAAATTTTTTTTATGGATGTGAAATGTGCTAAAAAAATATTGAAATTAAAAGGCCTATTATTGTTGCATATTGAAGTTAGGAAGATGTAGGTAGAAATCTAATTAGTTTCATATTTAATCATTGTACTGAAGATGGAAGTTATGAATTTTGTAGTTGAAGATGGAAGTTACAGGGATCCAATCGACTTTATTAATTCATGCCAATGTAATAACCTCTGTAGGCGATATGTGGTGTCCATCATGATGGCGTATGGAAACAACATCAGAAGATGGAGTGTCTCCAGATGCGCCAAAATTAGGCCAGTCACCTTGTTCCCTCCTACCTCAGATGACTTTCTAGTGACGATATAGTACCCCTTTTTATCGAGTTGGTGTAATGCTTGTGGAAGGCCCCTAGCTCCGTCCCTCTGTCGCGTCTCTCTTCAGCTCCGCTCGAGCATTTTACAGTTGAAGAATTTTTGTGACGCAATCTAAATTATCAATATTCAAACCGCGTAAGACATCTTGAGGTCTACTCCCAATCATGGTATCACAACAAACCTTATGATGTTAAACTGTTGTTAATCGGCCAACAGAGGGATGTCCAAATAGCTTATTCGCGAGTTTGTGGTTTTACACACCACATATGACAATATGGTCCAATTGTCAACATCGTTTTGTCGACCCTCAAGTTCAAATAGACATCCGATCTTTGTCAATCTAGCTCGTCTCACGATGTAGGTAGAAAATCCAAGTCAACATTAGGTTCCACCCAAAGTTCTCCGTAGTTCTCGCACACTAAACAACAGGTATTTAATCTAGTCATTTTGTTCTTCCAAGACCGATTGATCACAAATATCATGTTCTTTATCTTCCCTATATATCGAGCTCATGACTTCATGTTAACTTGGTCAGCCCAAAACCCATCAACTTGAAACATCGAAGAATAATCGGTACTCACATCCAAAGGTTGGTGCTGGTCATGCATAATATAACTTATTACACAAAGCCTGGGAAAAATATGATGTTGTACTAAGTAGAACACAATATACATTACACTATATTACTCGATCATGTTTTTTTCTTCAATCCATCAACATACCTATATTGTTGGTATGTTAAAATGATGCTATATTTATATGAATATAACATTACTAAGTTGTACATATATTATATTATGATTCATGAAACTATGTTATATGGACCTCCATGTATAGTTAATAATTGAAACTATATCTAACAAGAAAGCTATATTAAATATAATGATAATGAACCAAACTAACCTATATGAAGAACTCACTTACATGTTCATCACATGCTTTTTCAGATCACTGTAAATGTTGAATGGTAGCACAACTTGTTCATCGTCTTCTGATGACGATATAATAACGACAAGAGACGTATTTATGTAGGGAGGGAGTAGTGTGGTGTGAGGTATTCTACCAACATGCATCCCCTATTTATAGGAATTCGACACCGACATTATAACACCTTTCATCGACTTAGTAAGCCGGTGTCGATGATTATGTTATCGGCTCCGGAAGCTGGTGTCAGCGTAATCTCCATCGATACCTAGGGGCGGAGCCAGAAAAAAAATCCAGAGGAGGGCTAAACTATATTATCGAGATGTTTTTTGAAGATATATATAAGATACAATATTTGCTGTAAAAAAATATAGTAGAAAACACATTAAATGTATGATTTAAATAGATATTTTAAGTTTAAAAAGCTAAAAGGAGGAAAAAAAGTCCATAAATGAAGGCTATGGGGACTCGAACTCAAGACATCTTCATTCAAATTCCTAACTAATACCTACTAAGCTAACCACACTTATTGATATATTACTATTTTTAACTATTTTTAACCCATAAATTATCTAAAATTTAAAAAAAAATACATATTTTTAAATTATTATTTTTACGTTTCCATCCGACCAAGGGGGGGCTCGAGCCACCTCATGCCCCCCTCCCTCCGCCCCTGTCGACACCGGAAATTGGTGACATAGTTGTACATTAGTCGATATGTGGTCATCAAGATAGCAAGCCGGAATTTAAAATATCTTACCAATTAATCTAATCTATATACTCAGTAACTTATTAATATTTTCATATATTTTATTTTAATCTTTCTGTTACTGTATAAGCTGAATAAATTATTACGGAGTTGGTACTCCTTCCGTTCAGAAAAAACATGCTATTTATAATTCACGCACGCATGCTATTTATAATTCACGCATGCATTTTTAGGATGATAAAAACTATACTATAAAATATCTATTTTTTTATAAATTGTTTTTAAAAATTTGTAGTTATTAATAGTGACAACGTAATTGTTTAAAAAATTATTAAAAATAGATATTTTATATAGTTTTTAATAATTATAAAAAAATATATGTAAATAGTAAATAACATATTTGACAAACGGATGGAGGAGTATGTAGAAATATGTTCATAATTCTATTGCATCACCTATTTCCATCACACATAACACAAACAATACAAATAATTTAAATCCCAGATTGGGATACACTAGACAAAATAATATGGAAAGTAAATGTAAATGGAACCTTCATCACTAAATCAACCTACAAACTTATTTACAACATTAATGCAGGTAATAATGAATACAAGTAGATTTGGAAGCTTCATTTACCTCCTAGCATCCAGAATTTCTTCTGAAAAGTTGCGGTTGATGGTCTTCCCACTAAAGAAAGACTAAATAGATACTTTAATATAATATCATCCTAAAGCTGTCTATGCAACACTGAAGATGAAGATGTCCACCATTTATTTATGAAGTGCCTCATTACTATAGCATTAATGACTCACTATACAAAAACAACAAACAACAGCTTGGAAGCATTGTCCAGAACAGTGCTGGTCAAGTTATTGATATGTTTCAATCTAGGATCCATCAAGGATCTGTGCTTCAAACAACAGCTTATGCTTTTTGTACCAGATTACATGTAGCTCTAGACAGAGGCCTTCGGAACGTCATTATTGAAGGAGATAGGCTTGGAGTAATCAACGCCATCAATGATAGCGCCAACATTCCATGGGAAATCTCCAGAATGATTGAGAAGATTTGACATATTAAGAAAAGGTTCAACAATCTTGCTTTCAGACACTGCTATAGGGAATCAAACTGTACTACGAACTACATAGCTAGAACTATGGAGAATTGTAATTTGATGACCCTCCCTTTGAATAAGAAGTTTTGTAACATCATTCATATGGATGATCAAGGATGATCCTTTTTTAGTCCAGACATTCTATTATTTGCCTATTGTAAAAAAATAAAAATAAAAATTTAGGGTGATTTTGCTAACTAGCCTATTTTGAACCTTTAATTAGGTAATTAGCACACAAACTAATCTAATTAGGTAAGCTAGCACCCTTTCCAAATGGAGTAGTAATGGTCAATGGTCAACTATTTGACCGCCGACCGGTCAATGGTTGACCATTGACCGGTCAACGTTGACCAACTCATTCGTTTTTTTTAAGTAAAGACATTTTTGTGATGCTATTTTTTACTGTTTTGATGCCATTTTTTTATTACATTTTATTTTCGCTTTGATGCCACTTTTCTAATGAAATGGTTTGATGACACTTTTTTAATACCATTTTTTCAAATCTTAATGACATTTTTTATTTACTATGATGTCAGGTTGACCATTGATGTCATTTTTTTACTGTTGACTATTTATTGATGACACTTTTTTTATGTCAATTTTTTGATGATTTTTTTTTACCCTGATGCCACATTTTTTCAAAGTAGTGTATTGATGACATTTTTTTCTTTAATGTGTGGTTTGATGCCATTTTTCTAATGTAATTATTTGATGCGACTTTTTTAATCAAATCGTTTGATGTCACTTTTTTTTTAATTTAATAAAGTGTATATCGATATATTTTCATCGATTCTACTTTTATTCACTGATGACATGTTTGTAATTACACTTCATTGATGCAATCACTTATGGTGACACGTTTATTACATTTTTATTCATTGATGACACAAGAGCATAAAATGTGATTAAACTTGATTGATGACATCTTTTATTGATGATTTTTATTTGTTGATGTCATTTGTGACTAACATAATAAGCAAACAAGCTAAATATATTAAAAATGTCAAATATATTAATACAAAATAAGAGGTTAACAAGGACTGCCATAGGAAAGTAGCATAAGACAAATAAAATGGTATCTTGTGGAGAAACTAAACACAAATTAAATTTTATTGAGAATACCAGCTTCAATAGTAGTAAAATGAACATATTACACTTGATACAAACGAAAAAAGTTAGTATTTGATTATTAGTGAACGAATATTGAATACAAATCAATATAAATTGTCATTCACAGAACACCCAGTGCTAAATACCCATATGTCATCATCATTTTCTGATTACAATCTCTTGAAAGCACCACTACTAGTGATGGTTGCAACTTCGGTTTCCATCCCAACCACAACCACTGACAAGTGTCCTATCAAAATCATCCATAACCACATCCAACATCAAGCAAATTTGGACAGATACTTGTTGCACTCCAAAGCTCTCCAAAGGCGAATTCACACAGGAAATGACTGCAGCTCTCCAAAGAAAGCACCAGCAGCAAGCACCAGCTCTAATTTCCAGCTTGTTAGCAGCCCCAACAGATTCCTTTTGTTGCTCCTCGGTAGCCACAGATGCTACACTTTCCTCAGCAAACACCTGCATTTTAGAGCCCTTTTCTGTTTGCAGTAGAGCTAACTTAGAAGGCATCACCAAAGTGAAAAAATTTTCCCCTTTAACTTCATCAGGCATGCTAAAATCATAATACACTTCACCAAGCCCATAATAAATTTATGGTTTGGAAAGGACAGTAAACAGAAATGCATAAAGCTTAACTGCTCAAAGTACCAAACCACAATTGAGTGGGATAATTTTTATAGAAGGGATGACACTCAAGTTAACCACAAGAGTTTAGTAATGAGTGGGAAATTGGAGATTTGCAATATATTTGACACCTTACCAATATAGTAAAGTGATGCCAATAGTGATGGAAGATTTCACAAAGTGATGATAATGTGTCAAATATAATCCAGACACAACACCAAATGATGAAAATAAAGAGAAAACAAGTAGCAGACTAAATTAAAAGAGAACATGATAACTTAAAACTAACATTAAACAAAACCTTACATAAAAAATAGTCTCATTAAAAGAGAAAACAAGTTGCTTCCAAGTCTACGACCACATCATCCCCTTTTATAATTTTCTCTTCCTCTTCCTCAATAGAACCTGCACCAAAAAACCTGAATGACATCTTAAAGCTGTTACGGGGCTAATAGAATTGAATTTCTTATTTAAAATAAAACCAAATAACTATCTTAAGCACTTATGAAACAAAACCTCAATGACAACTTAGAACTGATATAGAGTTAAGTTAAAGGTGATTGGAATCATGGGAGCAAGAGTCTTTGATGCACTGATGCAAGCCCTTCCTGGTTCAGATTCAATACTTCTGCACCATGAACTAAGTAATCAAAGTAACACAACCAACCAACAACGACAGATTATTACCTCAAACCACTTCCACAACGGAAAGGATAATTGATAAGGATCATTAACACCTCAAACCACTTTCAAATTTATGTCTCACCTACTTATCATTGGTTGATAAGGATTTTTAGTCTTGAATTCTTAAGGTTTGGAAGTTGCAATTTGTCGTCTCTCAAAGTACCTCAGTTTCTTTCTCATTTTGTGTTTAATATTAGTGTATTTGGATATTCACAGATTTGTCTCTAAATTTCCCCTACAAGCTCAAATCGGAAACAACACCCCATCAATATTTTCCACATCATAGACAAACAATGAACTATCTTCTTGTAGAATGAAACTAGATTGACTTGCGATTTTAGCAAGGCAACTCTAAACAACTTAAGAGCTATCAAATTCTTTCTCTATGCTTGTGATTAACCTAATAAAATTAAAAGAAGAAAATATCCGTCTTGCAGATACCGATCAGCAAATAGAACCCATTCATCTAGGTGCCAAGAATTGCTTTCTACATAATGCTTATGAACTCTGACACAAAAATACAGCTAAAAAGAGAGGGAGAGTTACCTTGCATTGAAGATGATAGCAGGAAGCAAATATACGAAGAAGAACTCCTCACTGAACACCAATATGTCCGAGCTATGGCCCTTACTCACCAACAACACAACTGATCCAGATATAAAACCCTAATTCCAAAGTAAATGAACTCAAAATCATCACAATTTGAAATCCAAAGGTGAACATCGCAAATTCAAAATCAGCAAGTACTGAAATTAAACAAGCGTGTTTCATGCTGGATTAACGTTTACCAGAGCCAGTAGCTCACCAGAAGAAGCGCGATGATGGATCCGTTCGCCCAGCGATTCTTCTCCAGCAAATGGCCAATGACGATGCAGGTGCTAGAGCATATGATAGTAGCACATCCGCCCTTGCACAATCCTGGAAAATTCAATGATTGGAGAAAGAATACAGGTTTGAGTCCAGAGATCAAATTCGCCTTCATCCGCTTCAAATCTTTATCGGCATCAACCCGTCCGACCAGGGTTGTGCCAAACAATTTGAGGGCCCTATAGGAAAACTAACATTAATCATATTAATTAATTACTATTTTATTTTTATTTAATCTATAAGTGATCCATATTAAATTAAAAAATATTACACTATATGTATCCAATTTTATATTAATTTAATCAAAATATATTAAAAGAAGATAAACATTAAATGTTATAAATCAATTTTTTTTGCATAAAGGGGATTTAGATGGTTTTTAAATAAATACTTATAGTGGTTTGTATTTCTCTTTCTTTTGCTAATTTCATTAAGTGAATAGAAATTTTTATAAAATCCTCAACATAAAATAATTCAATATTAAAACAGTGATAAGTTGCTCAAAAAACACAATTATAAAAATGATAAGAAAATTACCTAACATGTAAGGTTCCACCAAATTAGTAAATACGGAGTACATTGAACCAAACAACGCAAATACGGAAAGCTACTCCCTACTACGGAACAAATTAACAAAGGGCCCCAAAAACCACATTAAAAAAACCACATTAATGGGATTCGAACTCAAAACTCCAGATAAGCCACGTACATCCTTAACCACTAAGCTGCTATTGATTTTTTTTGTCTACATTTGAAAGACATTTATTTTTATAACCAAATACTGGGCTATATGATATTGGGCGCCAAAAATTTGGGGGCTTTGTTCAAGCGATCCACCGGCACATAGTCATGCACGGGCCTGCGTCCGACCCCCATCCCCGCTCATGTCGTCATCACCGCCATTACCACCCTCACCGTCCTCCAAATCCTCGCTCTTCCTCTTCCTCTCGCCCATCATCCCACAATCTCAGATAAGACAAATTCACTCAAATTCAGCCCTAACCTGAAATCCTAACCTGCAATCTCAGATCCAGGAGCAGAGAAGAAGAAGAGTGTACCTAGAATCACTAAGTCGAAATCGCGTGAAGAAGGAGATGAAGAGGAGAGATGGAATCGTTGAAATGATGACGAAGAAACGAACCAAACGAGAGCGATGGAATCGCCATCGACGTCTCTCAGATCTGGAATGAAAGAAAAGGGTTAAAAGGGCTAATTAATTTTTAAGAGGTGCTAGCTCGGCTAATTAAATTTGGTTAAATTTGGTAAATATCCATTTTTCATGTCAAAATTAAGTAAATGTCCACTTTTTTACATAATTAAGTAAATGTCCATTTTTTCCAAAAATACCCCTCCTTCCCCATCCCTAACCCTTACTCCTTCCCCCTTTGACCATTTTTAATTTTAACATTGACTAGTCAACATTGACCATTCCGGTCAATGCCTGCATTTGGTGACAATTTTTTTGGTGATAGTTGAGTATATTTTTCTGGTGACAGTTAACTGTGACAATTATTTTGGTGACAATTGATTTTTTGTGACATTTTATTTTTTTCGGTGACAGTTAGGGGAAAATCTTTTCTAGTGACAATTAATTTTCTTTTTTTTTTCTTGTGATAATTGTTGGCCGGTGACAAAAAAATTTGGGTGACAATTGATTTTCTTCCAGTGACAGTTGTCAGTAACACTTTTCCTCGGTGACAAATGTGGTTTTTCTGCTAGTAGATGATTTTCCTGATGACAATTGTTGGTGACAACTATTAATAACGAGGTTGATGACAATATATTGTCACCATGATATTGTAACCTTAAAAAAATTGTCACCATAACATTATACATCACCAAGACATTGTCACCAACTACAGAACACTGTTTTCATATTGTTTAATCAACCGTATTGTCACCAACTTATAAAAAGCATTGTCACCAATCTCTTTTCAGTAATCTATTGGCACCAACAATAAAACAGTATAACCAACCTATTTTCATCAAGCTTTGGTTAATAATCTACTGTCACCAATTACAAAACTTTGTCACCAATCTAGTGTCAACCACCTATTTTTAGAAATTAATTGTCACCAACGAAAAAACAGTGTCACCAACCAATTGTCACCAACTACAAAGCACTTTAATCTAACTAAAATGTGTACAATGCTAATGTTATCACGGTTGTCATCTAATATTAACACATTTTTGTTACAAAACTGAAACCCTATAACAAGGGGGTCATAGACCCAAGAGGGGTTAAACTTGAGCAGACGAAAATTTGATGTATAATATAGCTTAGGGTTTAGGGTTTAGTGTTTAGGGTTTAGGGCCACAGTACCAATGTGATCCAGATTTGTCATCTAATATTAACGCATTTTTGTTACGAAACTGAAACCCTAGAACTAGGCGAGCATAGACCCTAGAGGGGCTAAACTTGAGCAAACGAATAATTTGATGTACAATACTATAATGATATCACATTTGTCATCTAATATTAATGCATTTTTGTTACAATAATAACCCTAAGTAGATGAAATTTGATGTAAAGTTTAACTTTGTAATACTTAATTGTCAGACTACATCAAATTGCAAAAATATCAAAACAAAGGGGAATAGTTGAGACATTCATATTTAACATCAAAAATAGCAAGACCCTCTATAGGCATCCTCTCTCTCTAAATGCATCCATATACTTGTCTGAAATAGCTTCAATACCAGCATGAAATGCAAGACCCTCGATATATTTGATGGTATACATACCACAACTTCCACTACAATTGAACAGAAGGATAATGAAAATTACATTATAGCTAAATGAGATATAAATTCCATTTGTCACCAAAACATAATATATAACTCTACCAATTGTCACCAATCTAAAAAAAATAACAACATAAATTCCATTTGTCACCAAAACAGAATATATAACTCTACCATTCTACCAATTGTCACCAATCTAAAAATAATAACATAAATTTCATTTGTCACCAAAACAGAATATATAACTCTACCAATTGTCACCAATCTTAAAATAACAACATAAATTCCATTTGTCACCAAAACAGAATATATAACTCTACCAATTGTCACCAATCTAAAAATAACAACATAAATTTCATTTGTCACCAAAATAGAATATATAACTCTACCAATTGTCACCAATCTAAAAATAACAACATAAATTCCATTTGTCATTAAAACATAATATATAACTCTACCAATTGTCACCAATCTAAAAAAAACAATGTCATCAACCTCTTGTAAGTAATATATTGTCACCAACAACAAAACAGTGTCACCAATTAACCTATTGTCACCGACTACATTACATTGTCACCACTCTATTATCACCAACTATAGAACATTGTCACCACATTCTTTTCTCAAACTTATTGTCACCAAAAACAAAACATTATCACCAACTACAGAACAATATCCCCATATTATTTTCTCGAATGTATTGTCACCACTCACCAACGACAAAAAAAAATGTCATCATCCCATTGTCACCAACCACTTGTCACCAACAAGTGAACATTGTCATCAAACATTGTCACAAACTATTGTCATCAAATAGTGTCACAACTCACATATTGGCAGAATAACATGTATAAATAAATTGTCACCAAATGAAACTGGTATTGATCTCATTTTCATTAGCTATGTAACATTATCTTATGACATTATCACCAATTATAGAACAATGTCACAAAAAAATATCATTAAATAATCCCAATGATTGTCACAAAAAATTATCATCAAAATGATCCTAGTACATATAGTGATTGTCACCAAATATTGTCTTCAAAATATTTTCATTGAGTATTATTATCAAATAGTATCACCACTCAAGTATTGTTAGCATAAAATGTATAAATAAATTAACATCAAATAAAAATGGTAGTGATCACAAGAACTGTTAGCAACTATTGTCACCAAACATAATTGTTATCCCAAATGAATCTACAAAATCAGCTATTGTCACCAAACACAATCTCATTTGAAGAAGAGCATTTTAGACAAATAATAAATAAAGTAATACTATAGCCAAACACAATTTGCGAAATGGTGACAGATATCCTAAAGACAGAAAATTGATATCTAAAAATCATATAATGTCATCGAAACAGGGTATCACCAAATATTAAAACTAAATCTCACTTAAAGAACTGTAATCAAAATTACGAAGTATATGACATCATCGCCAAAAAGATATAACTCAATGTCACCAAAAATAAATTTGATTAACTATCACCAATCTTAAAACTGCAACAAAAATCCTGCAACTTTCACCTTTCAGTTACTTGAAATAACACTAAATTGCAACCATTAATGCCTTAAACTTTCACCTTTCAATTACTTTTTGGCAATCTTGTATATCATTACTCAAACAATATGAAGTACGTACTTGAAAATTTCATTACTCATAACCAGAATTTCAATACTCAACTTTACCAAACAATTGGCTAATTCAATCCAATAAGAATCCACACATCAGTTTAGCGATGCAAAGCGAGAATCCACTTATATCTCACAAATTTATAAGCTCAATTCCAAATCCTAACTCAATCAATTGAAAATTCGAATTAATGCACTCTCGTACCTTGTTGAATCTCAATTCATTGTCGACGATGCTCGATCTCTCCGTGACCAACCAAATGACCTCGACAGATTCTCTACAACCTTTGACATCCTTCTATACTCATATCGACAACCGGAAAAGCTTGGATGCCCCATTCACCATAAAAAAACATCAATCTCGTCCCTCGATTATCTCCAATTGAAATCAATCGTCTTCCACTAAAACTAATGACCATTGACGTCACTTCGATTCCAGTGCCATTAGTTTGAGCGTCTATCCTCCCTCGAGAGGCTTCTCTCTACTGTTGTTGTCCTCGTTCCTTAGCTAGTTCGTCAAGGCTTCGAATTCGACCTCTGAAAAGTTAGAAAATGACAGGGAGAAACATATATCGCAGATCGAGAGCATCCAGAGCAAGGCCTCGACTTATCATCCTCCTCCGGCGCCGTTAGCTTGACCGTTGATCCTCCCCCAAGCGGCTCCGCTCTACCGTTGCCGTCCTCGTTCCTCAGCCAGTTCGTCAAGGCTTCGAATTCGACCGCCGAAAAGTTGAAAAATGACAGGGAGAAACATAAATCGCCAATCGAGAGCATCCAAAACAAGGAGGAACTGGCTCTCGCCAATTGAGAATCGAGGTTGCTACCATGGAGACCTTGAGTTGCCAATTGGAGAAGGTATGAGAAAGAAGGAAGAAAATTTGATGGAGATTGGGTGTGGTTGGTGGTTTGATGCCATGGAGGAAGGAGAAATGGAGAGACGGTCTGATAGGTGAGAGAGATGGTGAAAGAGGTAGGTTAAATTAAAAGAGGGGTAGTTTAGGTATTAAGATAAAATTTTGGACATTTACTTAATTGTTAAATAAAAATTAACATTTACTTAATTACAAATCCTAAATGGATATTCTACCAAATTTTTCCATTAAATTTTAAGAGGTGTTAAACACCTAATTAAAAGGTGAAAAGGGTACCGTTTACCAAATTTTCTCTAAAATTTATGGATATTACTGAAATCATGGTAGGCGGCCGCCTTTGGTCCGTGCGGACAGAAATCAGAGCCTGGGCCCGTCCGGTTTGGCCTAAGCCACCGGTTCACCGCAAAATAAATAAAATAAAAATCGAATCTTGAACGTCGGCCGTTGGTGAAGTCGGCCCATCCACATCCATGTGGGGATTATGTACTTGTGAAATTCTGGCGGCTACACATCCCATGCACTTCGCTCAATTTGTAAAGAGTAAAGCAACAAAATTTACCAAAAGCAATAAATTAATAGGGAGTGCTCACTTTAGTAAGCAAAATATATCACTCTTTAACATTTTTTTTATTTTTAAGAATATAAATAAAAAATTAAACCAAAAAATAAAAATACATTATATCCTTAGTTACTCTACTCATTCACTTTTTTGGAAACTATAAATAACAATTTCCTAATCATAAGTTAATTTTATAAATTAAATACCAAAATATCTAAAATGACATATTTTTATTAACAATAACCTATCAAATGAATTATTTATATCGCTAATATTTATATCCGAATTCATTGACAATCATTTTGTTAACAATTAATTGTTTAAAACAATCCATGTCAATCTTACTTTAAAGGAGGAATTCCTCGATATAAACACCTGTCAATAGTCAATCTGAACCCAATGTGTTTCAACCCGATGAGTCACTGGTTGGGCGACTTGTATGTTAGGATTAGGGTCAAGGTTTAGAAAATCCAAGGACCCGGTGGGATAGACACGACGAGTGGACGCATCAAGTCAAGACATTTTAAACATATATTTTTAGTTTTGGTTTAAAGAAAAAGCAAGGATTTTACTATTCAGGCACGTTTTTTTTAGGTGATAAAAACTATATAAAATATTTATTTTTTTAATAATTTTTTTTAATAATATCATACTTATTACTAAAAAGTATGAGATTAATAAAAAAATTAATAAAAAAATTAATATTTTATATAGTTTTTACCATCATAAGAAAACGAGCATAAATGACAAATAAGAGTAAACAGAGGGAGTATAAAATTATTTAAAAAGTATTTAAAAATTAATATTCGATATAAAATTTTTAGCTCGTAAAAAATACGTCAAAAAAATCAAATGACACTTACTTCTAAGAGAAGAAGTAGTTAAAATTGAACTCAATGAGATTCATGGACTGACTCGTGAATCTACAAGTCAAATCCGACGTATGTTACATACTGTATATACGGAGTAGGAGTATTACTCATAGATCCCCAGTTCAAACCTCGGAATAGCCGCTCTTTATTTCTCTAATCGGGAGTAGAAGTATCAGAAGTCGGAGGTAATTAAACATAAATGCAGCGCACCCTCCCACATAAAAGTGATAACCACTCCTGGAGGAAGCAGAGAGGAAGGGACTGGCGAGATGATGAGGTCATGCATGACGTAAGCTGATCAAAACGTGTCTTTTGGAGCAGGTGAGGTGGCGTGACCGTTGTAATAGTAACTGCCACGTGGCATACTCTGACTTGTGTGTTTCCAATAGTTTTGGCCAGTGGCCACCATGCCACTGCTCGTTCCGTAAATAAATGGCTCATACGGAGTGGGTGAGTATTCCGTATTACACAAGAATGGCGGAATTAAAGGTCCAATATCCGTACGGATAAGTCAATACGGAGTACAATAAGTATAATTAGTAACTACAGTATTACATGAGTGTGGATCCTCTACAACACCCGGTGTACCCTACGGTGCATCATAAAATTATTTCGGGTATAATTTTACATTAAAAGAAATTAAAAAAATATATATTTACATTCTACATACTTATATTTACAGGTTTATAAACTTTTATTATAAAAAAATTCATTTTAAAAAAATATAAAATTAAAAGATCAATTATATTAGAAAATAAATTTTATGTTTTTTTAAAACATGATTTTTCC
The DNA here is from genome assembly GCA_963922045.1 of Persicaria maculosa. Classification (NCBI taxonomy): domain Eukaryota; kingdom Viridiplantae; phylum Streptophyta; class Magnoliopsida; order Caryophyllales; family Polygonaceae; genus Persicaria; species Persicaria maculosa. The sequence continues at coordinate 33,272,759 of OY998259.1, read as the reverse complement.
CAAAACAAGTTTATAAATATATAAATATAAGTATGTGGAATGTAAATATATTTTTTAAAATTTTTTTAATGTAAAATTATATCCGAAATAATTTCGTGGTGCACCGTAGGGTGCACCGGGTGTTGTAGAGGATCCACACTCGTATTACATATATACTCCGTATATGATAAAACGACCAAAAGTAATAATATCTCCGTTAAAAAATACTCCCTTCGTATCGTAATACTTGTTGTTTTAGCTCTATACACGTTAATTAACGAAACCACTAGGGGTGTGCATATCCGGGTACCCGACACGAACCGGTTAATCGTATCGGGTACCCGAAACCGTTTAAACCAAAATGCCCGAACCGTATACCAACCATTTAAACCCGGGTACCCGACACGGTTAAGCTATTCGGTTCCGTGTCGGATACCCGGGTACCCGACACGAACCACCATGTCCTTCGGCCTTCTTCGTCTCTTCTGGTTTTTTTTTCATTTCCGACTCGTCGACTGTCGTTTTCCTGATTTTTATCGCACCAAAAGGCATTTCTCATCAGCTCTTCTTCTTCATCCTTAATTCGCCCTTTCTCCTTGGATTCCGACGCCATCGCTACTTCTAGGACAAGATGTGGCTTGATTTCGTGACTGGTTCCAAGAACCCAGTACTCGAATTCATGGATTTGAGGAAGAAGGGCCAGATCTAAGTTGCGATTGCCCATTTCTTTTTCGAATTTCGTCGATCTCGATCTTATTCTTGGAGAGTTTCGGGGGTTGGGCTAAGGTTTTGGGGGGCTCTCTCCATTCTCTCTGTTAGTATAATGTTTCTCTAGAATCTGCTAATGGCGGCTAATAGGAGATTTTCAGAATTTAGGGTTTTTTACATTGAACAAAAAAAGGGGGGGTGAGAGCCGAGAGGGGATAGGAAAAATGACTCCACTGTTTCTCTATGCTAATGTGTTAATGGGATATCTTTAGAATTTAGGGGTTTTTTATTACGTTGAACCCAAAAAAAAAAGGGCAAGGAGGGAAAATAAAAATAAAAATAAGTGCTGGCGTGAGGAATCGAACCTGGGACTGTTGGCCGGGAACTAATTGATGCACATATACAGAACCAATTGGGCTAGCGGAACTTATTGATACAATTAGACTATACTTATACTAGTATTATAATTCCCAACCTAAAATTAAAAAAAAAAAAAAATTAAATGGTTCGTGTCGGGTACCCGACAAGGCGATTTGCCCGACCCGAACACGAACCGTTTAGAGCCGTGTTTTCTCGGTTCGTGTCATTATCGTGTCGTGTTATTTCGGTTTCGGGTTTTTTCGTGTCGTGTTTTCGTGTCGTGTTTTCGGTTTCGGGTTTTTCTGCACACCCCTAGAAACCACTTTGGATCCCATGAAGTTGCTAAAATAACTCCATGTGAAGTTGGTTAAATCATAACCACTTAATTCTAAATAAATGGTTTAGATTTAAATGCATTTAGTCATTTTTTAATTTATTTTTTAGGGTTAATGCATTCCTATTGGGTAATCCTGCCAACTATATTTACTTTATGTTTATAGGTTAAAGTACTTAAAAGTAGCAATTATTACCTATAAAAATAGCAATCATTACCTATAAAGATAGTAATTATAACTAAAACAACAAGTTTTTTTATACAACTTTACTACTCTAAAACTACAAGTATTGCGATACGGAGGGAGTATAAGTTAATTTAGACATTCACAATCCTTATCGACCAATCAAATTTGAGCTAAAAGTAAAAAATTATCGATTCTTATATCTCAATGTCTAGAAAACTTAAAAGAACTTATACTTTCAAGAAAATCTAAACCTAAAAGGACTTATATTTTTAAACGGGTGGAGTAAGAACTATCAGTCGTGATTCATGAACCAATGTTAATATGAACTTTAAAAACTACAAAAAATAATACGAACTATCAGTCATAAACCAATATTAATACGAAATTTAAAAACTACCAAATGAAAATAATACGAACTATTTCACATTGAATCAATTTTGATACAAAAAAATTCCAATCAATTTTTCGGTCAAACTTCTAATGTGGTAATCGAACGTTCAAAAATATCATGATGTTGCATCACATTATTAAGCGTTCAATGTAGTTTTTGTAAAAAAAAAACACAAAATTTGAATGCAAATTAGATGAATAAAGTAACCTTATAATCCATTTTGTATTAATAATTAGTTTTTATTTTCAAACATTATACTTATACATTTAATAATATGATGTCACATCATTAAATTATTTAACATTTAGTTGACACGTTGAAAAATTAGCCGAAAAATCAACTAGAATTTTTTCTGTAACGAAATTGGTTTAATGTGAAATAGTTTATATTACTTTTGGTACTTCCTCCGTTTCAAAATAAATGTCGTTTGACTTTTGTGCACATTTTTAAGGAATTAAAAACTCTATAAAATATTATTTTTAATGAATTTTTTTTATAGAGTTTTTATCTCCTAAAAAACCTGCATTAAAAAACAAACGACACTTATTATGAAACAGATGGAGTATTTTTTAAAGTTCGTATTAATATTGATTTATAACTGATATTTTAGTAGTTTTTCAATTTCGTATTAATACTCTAGTTATATAGATTTCTTAAAAAGTCTATAGATTTATTAAAAAGTCTTCTAAAAATAAATCATTTTTATCTATTTTTAAAATAAATTATAAAATTTATCTATTTATATTTAAGAGAATAATTTCTCAATTCAACTTTTTAATCTATCATTTATTTGTATTTTACTCCATTTTAATCGGAGGTCGATACCCACATAAAAAAAAATTGATTTGGACACCCAACAGATTGTTGGCCCGACAGACTTGTTTCATTTTTTTTAAAAAAAGGGTAAACTGCAGGAAACCACCCCTAAAATATGGTCATTTGCCTTAAACCACCCCTTATATATATATTTACCGAAAACCACCCACTAAAAGCCTTCCGTTATCAAAGTCCCACCCGCTCCAACTTTCCGTCCATATTCTGTTAAACCCTTTTGATTATTGTTATACACTTTATTTTTAATAGAATTTAATGAGAAAATAACAATTTTAAAAAGCTACATTATTAAACATGTAGATTGAAGAAACTCTTCCATTTTTTTCAAATTGACTCCATTGAAATCTTTACTGCATTATTCCAAAAGTCCAATCTTTCAGATCCATTTTACCTCTTGCAAATCCCTCTCGTTACAGTCGCAAATCCGAAAAATGGGGCAAATATTACAAGGTGATTTTGAATTCTACATCCATTTGGAGAAATTTTGAATTCTACATCAAATCCAAATTCTCAATCATATCCCCAAATTATCGTCCATCTGCACCTGCAATGTAACTTAAAACCATATACACCATAACCCCCAAATTTTCAAAAGCCCCCAAAAATAAATTTAAAATTGAGCATGAAATAAAGCAAGGAAATGAAGTGTCACGGAGAAAAGCGGATCCTTGGAGAAGCCAACAACGTAGAGGGCAACAATGGCGATGGAGTTAAAGCTCTTTGGACACCAACAATTTCGCCATTGAAGTTGAAGACAAAGATGAGTATGGTGACGATAATGGCGGAGGTCGAGTACCAAGCATAAGAACAATACCCACAGAAAACTCAACAAGTAGTAACCATTCAAGCTTGATTGCACGCGCCGCCATAGATGCAAAGGTGTTTGATGGAGATCTTAGCGGTTTTTTTTTGTTTCTAGGGTTTACAATGAGATAAGATTTGACTTTTAAGGATAGAAAGTGGAAGGAAGAGAGCCTAAAATTATTATTTTTTGGTTTTAAATTATTTTCAGTTCATTAAATTTTATTAAAAAAAATAAAGGGTATAATAGTAATTGAAAGAATTTAACAGAATATGGATGGAAAGTTGGGTCGGGTGTGACTTTACTAACGGAAGGGTTTTAGTGGGTGGTTTTTGGTAAATATGTATAGGGTGCCACTATATACACCGCAAATCCGGATTAAGGATTTGCACGTCCTTAAGGAGGTGCAAGTCTGGGACTGTGCACGTCCACTATTTCAGTCTTGCACGTCCTTAACAACGTGCAAGCACGTCCTTAAGGACGTGCAATACTTGCACGTTGTTAAGGACGTGCAAACCCTAGTTAGGGTTTTGCGTTTAGGGCTTAGGGTTTAGGGTTAGAGTTAGGGTTTAGGTTTTCCGACGGTTTTGTAATGTTAATAATAAAATTGAAGTGTTTAGCTAGTGGATTGGAAGTATATGTCAAAAAAATGTCTTGCAGTATGTTCCACAAAGTATGGCAAGAAGCCACTTCCTTGGAAAGGAAAACATTGGGATTCACCTTAATCTTGGCGAAGATGGAAGATCTTGGAAAGTGAAACACTTACACAATGATAACATTTATTTCAGTAATATTTTAGGGTTGCACTTGCATATTAGTTTACATTCATAAGTTTAATAAAGTTGTGGAATACAATCTAGGAAAATAGTAAAGGACGGCCGGCATCGGCACGCAAGGCTCTAAATCTCTCAATCTGAGCTTGAAACGGAGCATCCCATCCTTCGACGCTCGGATGATGATGTTCGACCCATTCTAGTGGAGCCGGCGGAAGAGGAGCGTTAGGACGCAACCAGATCTATGAGAACAAAAATTTAGAGTTAGAGTATTGACATATGTATGAAAAGCAGGAATAGGTAATAAAAAAGACGTTTGAAGTCGTACCGCGGCAAAATGGTCTTGGTTTCCGATGCAGGCTACACCAAGAGTTGCTGATTGTGGAGGGTTGTTAGCAGATGCCGGCGAGATCATGGGGAGACATGTGAACGGATGATGCCAAGCTAGGACGACGAGAGGAATCTGATATACCGTCGCAAATACTAAACCCATGATGGGAAGCTCTATCCACCGTCTCCTATCACCATGTGTGGCTCCGGCACATCTCTGGTAGTCGACGAACTGCTGGAATGGGTACTCTCCCGTATAACAACCGGCGTACAGATCGGCGTGATCCTCCAAGTGATTGCATAGTAACGTTTTGAGTTCCGGGAAAGCAGTCTCGCCGATCGGTGATGTCAAAGCCGCCAAAGCACGGTAGCCACAATGACCATCTCCAGCAGTGTCCCTCACCCTCTCAATATGACCGAACATGAAGGGATCAACGTTGTTTTGACCCCAGTTGAACCCTCCGAACACATCATCACGTCCACGTCGAGCTGAGGTCGCTTGTGGACGAGGCCGAGCAGCATTTCGAGCAGCACGCGCTTCTTCTCTCTCAAACCTTTCCCTTACCTCCTCGTATGGCAACGGGTTGGTTCTGCAGGCATTTCTCGACCCCCGAGGCCTCCCCTTCCTTCGGACGCTTGCTGATGAGGGTGGGTGCAGCTCATCCTCGCATACATCGTTGGAAGCCGTGTATGAAGATGACAGCTCATACGGCAGTGGGGTGTCGTCGAGGTCAGTCCATGTCAAATCCATCCAGAACGGGTGGATGTCCTCGGCGGGTATCGGAGTGCCGGAGTTGACGTATGCCTGAATCTCATGGACACAAGGGATCCCGTAACAAACCCTCCAATGTCGGTCCGTACATACCGGAGGAACCTTTTGGTTCACGACGTCCTGCCACATCTTGTACAGATAATCGAAGCACTTTTTGGAGATTAAAGTCTTTACCTCATCGAAAAGGTTGACTTTATACGCCGCTGTTGGCCATTTGAATCGGTCGATCTCCAAAGCAGTTTGCAGCTCATGCAGTTGACAATCATTGACTCTATGGATTGCATCGATCACGATGCGGAAGTCACTAGTCGATGAGTGAAGTGCCTCCTTCAGAACCTTGTGTTGACCCTCAACTCTGTACACATTGAAGTGCATACCACTAAATATTCGATATTATATCATATTGTAATGGGAGATATGAAGTAAGGTTGTACCTGTTTGTTGTACGGGTGCCGAGATGGAAGACATTATCTACGTAGCACCGAACTATGCTCCTGCTGTATGGAAGCCAAACCGACTCCAAATACGCCACCACACCTGGGAATGGGTGCCAATAAGCTCGTAGCGCCCGACGACGTCGGTTGAATGATTCCTCCGACCTCGATTCGAACAGCCCCCAACAGTTGCCCTTAAAGATGCCAGCGTGGTTGAATGATTCCTCCGCCTCCGCCTCCAAGGCCGCCACCGGCGCCACCGCCTCCACCTCCATCGCCGTCGCCTCCGCCTCCGCCTCCGCCTCCAAGGCCGCCACCGCCGCCTCGAGGTCTCCCTCTCTTTCTGTCTCCATCTCTCTCGGTCTCTCTCTCTCTCTCTCGGATGGGGTCTCTCTCTCTCCGGCGCTCTCTGTTCTCTCTCTCTCGACGGCGCTCTCTCTCTCTCTCTGTGAAGACGACGAAGACGATGGGAGACGAAGAGGCACGTCCTCTTCGTCTTTAAACGACGGGCTTGCACGTCCTTAAGGACGTGCAGCACGTCTTTAAGAACGTGCCCTATTGCACGTCCTTAAGGACGTGCAAGCCCGTCCCCAAGGACGTGCAAGCACGTCCGGGTTTGAAAAAAAAAAAGTGTACACCCCACTTGCACGTCCTTAAGGACGTGGGGATTTGCGGTGTATATAGCCGAAACGTATGTATATAAGGGGTGGTTTAGAGCAAATGACCATACTTTAGGGGTGGTTTCCTGCAATTTACCCTAAAAAAAAATTGCTTGTCAAGCCGGCTGTAAAAAATAAAAATGTGTCTCCAACATTTCAATTTTTATTTTTCATTTTTTTTTTAAATTTTGCCCGTCCTGGATCCGGTAGACCTGCAAATTTTTTAAAAAAAAAAATCTGTCAACTTTTTATTAATTTTTTTGGTTTCCAAAATAAATTTTAATGGTATGTTAAGCCCCTAGTTAGTTGCTCAACAGATTAGAGAGTAAGAGAGAGGTTGTTAGGAGTAAGATGTATAATATTCTGGATAAAATCCCAATTCATACCAAGCTTATATAGCTAGCTTAGTCCTTTTTTTTTTTTTGAAGCAAGATAAAGTTTAGGTCGGGTCAGCCGCAGCAGAGGCCCTTCCTAGCGCATCCTTCCAGACGAGAACTCGCAGTTCTGGATCATCCTCACAGCAAACGTCGGCAGGGGAGACATGGGCACTACGCGCAAGGTAGTCAGCCACAACATTCGATTCCCTGAAAATATGACGAATAGCAACATGAGTAAAGGACGAAATATCAGACAGTATATCCGCTTGTAGCATCTCAATTGACCAGGGGCATTTCCAATCCCACAGTAGAACTTTTATCACCAATAGATTGTCTCCTTCGATCAGAAGTGTAGAAAGGTTTAGCTCCTTTGCCCGTAACAATCCCATCCTGAGGCCGAGATTTTAGGCATAAATTACCGAGATATTTGTGCAAACAGATCTGCCAGCCGAGACAACTAGACCAGCAGAGTCGCGGATGACAAAACCATAAGACGAGTTACCATTCTGGATCACCGAACCATCAAAATTGAGCTTGTAACTATTCGGTGGTGGTTTGTCCCACTTCCCGGACCGATCCTGAGGCCTGGCTTTCAAAGCACTATCCCTATATGGCTGGTAGTGCTGACCTCTACGACAGCTATGAATGGGGATCAATGGTCCAGTCGGATCATCATCTAAAAGCTTTGATTGTTTCCAACAGTGAGTAGTAGTGTTGTGTAACAGCAGAATTTCATTAATGGTTACCATCTTAGTATGATCGAAAACAAGTTGGTTTCTAAAGAACCACATGGCCCACCAAGCTGAGGCTAAAGAGGCAAAGGAGCTAGTCCCAATTGCACATTTAATAGCAGTAAGAGGAAATACATTTCCCATGCCTCCAGCAGAAATAAGCCTTGGAATATGGATATGTAAAGCTTTAAGTAAAGCAGCAGCCATAGGACAATGAAGGAGAATGTGATCATTCGATTCATTTGTATTGTCACAGAAAGCGCAACCAGCAGGTACAACGACATGCGACCTCTGTAGTCTGGTTTTAGTCGGGAGACCATCCCTGGAGATTTTCCATAGAAAGTGTCGCACCTTAGGGGGGACATCGAGACTCCATATCCAAGCGCAATCGAAATCTGGCGACCTGGTGTGTGCAGATATGAAGGAGTGTGCAGAGGCTGTTGAGAACCATCCATTTTTACTGGGCCCCCAATACAGACGGTCCGTGATTGGGTTACTTGGTAATGTTATACCCATGATGTGGTTAATATCATCTTGTTTCAGAATGTTTTGTAATGAATCCTTTATAAATGGTTTGTTCCACTGGTTGTTGGTGATGAAATGAGCCACCGAAACGCCCACAAGATCAGCCGGTATGGGTATGAGTGTTTTGGAACTCAACGGCTTCTCGAAAGCCCAATTATGGGACCAGAAATCAATAGTTTCCCCATTTCCAACCCGCCATTGTAGACCCGAGAGGAACTGAGGCCTGATGGACATAAGGCGGGACCATTGCCACGAGGTATTACCTTTTTCGTTATAACTGAAAAGGTTCTGGCCTTTAAGATATTTTTGTGAGATGACACGAACCCAGATGTTGTCTGGTTCAGAAATTATTTTCCAAAGAAGCTTCATCTGGAGAGCTATATTCATAGACTCCGCCTTATGAATCCCCAAACCACCTTTCATAGTGTCCGAATAGATTTTGTCCCAGCTAATCAGCGGTGGAGCTTTAGAGGTTTTGTTCCAAAAGAATTGTCTATACACTTACGAATGTGTCCTTATTGGTCCTACCGTTAACAATAGGGCAACCTAAATATTTATCAAAATTGTTAGCCTGGGGAATGCCAAGTACTGCAATAGTAGACGCTATGGGGGTAGCAGTCGTGTTAGGAGACGCTTGGAAGCTGGATTTGTGCAGGTTCACCTTTTGTCCCGAAATTAAACAGTATCTGTCTAAGATAGATAGTACAGAAGTACATGCCGAGTGGGAGGCTTTGCAGAAAATAAGAATATCATCAGCAAACGCTAGGAAGAGAACCTTGATGCCCGGACGACCGAAAGAGATACCCAGGTCCTTTCTAGCGAGCCCTTTGTTATGCAGTGTACGTGCTAATACCTCAGAGGCTAGGATAAAGAGAAAAGGGGAGAGGGGATCTCCTTGTCTTAAACCTCTTGTGGGTTTAAATACTGTGGTTGGTTCATCATTGACGGGGACCGAGTAGGATACAGTTGAAACACATTCTTTTATTCTGTTAATAAAGAGGTCATTGAAACCATACTTAGATAAAACTTGGAACAGAAAGGCCCATTCGATGCGATCGTATGCCTTTTCCATATCTAACTTAAGAGCAACCATGCCCATTTTGCCTTTCTTCATCCGAAACGAATGCAAGGCCTCATGAGCAATCAGAATGTTGTCCTGGATAGATCTCCCTTTGGTGAAAGCTCCTTGGAGGGGGTGTATAAGTTTGTCAAAAATCTTGGTTAACCGTGCTGAAATAACTTTAGCTATGATTTTGTAGATTGTAGAGCATAAACTGATAGGTCTGTAGTGGTTTACTGCAGTCGGGTCATCGCATTTCGGTAGAAGCGTAATGAAAGTATGGTTTGTCTGACGCAGTAACCTGCCACTGGTGAAGAAAGCTTTGACGGCTTTTATTACAGAGGGCCCAACTGTAGGCCAGAACTTTTGGTAGAAACCAGCTGGGAAGCCATCAGGCCCCGGAGCCTTCTCCGGGCTCATAGAAAATATAGCCGCTTTAATCTCATTGTTTGCAACAGGAGCCGAGAGCATGTCGTTATCTGCTTGTGAAACTAATGATGGGATGACCGCTAGGTCTGGAGATAGATCCGAAACAGGGGTCGAAGAGGCTCTGAAACGAGCTTTAAAGTCGCGGACAAATTCCTGTTGGATTGTGTGGAAATCAGCTGTGGATTCTCCACCGGGAAGTAGGATAGATTTGATCATTTTCCTGCCTCTTTTTGCAGTAGCGATCTTATGGAAGTAGCCTAAATTGGAGTCATTAAGTTTGGTATGTTTAACTTTAGCCCGCTGGCTCCAATAGCGACGGTGAAAGTCGAGCATTCGTTCTCTTTTATTGAGTAATTGTTTTAGGATTTGAACATCCTGGCTGTTATAATTTGAGATAAGAGATGTCTGTAAACTAAGGAGCTTTTGATCCGTTACTAGAATTTGGTTATGAATATTGCGAACTGTATTCTTATGCCAGGTTTTGGATAGTTTTTTAAGAACTTTTGCCTTCTGAAGCAATTTAAACATCAAAGAACCTTGTGGGTTTGCTCTCCAAGCTTACGAGACTAAGTTTTTGTAATCGGCCCTTGATGCCCAAGCCAATTCGAACTTAAATGGTCTATTCTTAGACTGAATGTTGTGACGAAAATCTGTGGAGATCGGAGCATGGTCAGATCTAGTAAAGGGATGGATCTGTGTACGAAGTGAGTCAAAAATGGTAAGCATGTCCGTGTGGATTAGAAGGCGATCAAGTTTTTCCAAACAAATGACCACATCTTTCGATTTCCGTTGCCAAGTAAACTGACCCCCGCTAGATGGTACTTCTAGTAGAGATAGTCTGTTCTTTAAATCTAGTAAGCGCGTGAAACGCGACGTCGAATGATAGACTCCTCCAAGTTTATCAGTTGGGGAAGCTATTTCATTAAGGTCTCCCATGATGCAGAAGGGAATAACAAGTGACTGTATATAAAGGGAGATTGTATCCCAGAAGGGTGATTTGCGACGCTCATCCGGTGGGGCATAGACCACAAGAACCGCGAAACACCGCTTTGTAGCGTAGTCTGAGTAGTTAAAGTGAATAAATCGGTGGTGAACCGAAATAAGTTCAATGGATCCTTGTGAGGCAGGGATATCTTTCCACAGAAGACAGATTCCCCCAGAAAACCCAATAGCCGAGTCAAAAGCAACATTTGAGAAACCACATTTACGCAGTGTGCTTTCGGAAGGAACCTTATCAGTCTTAGTTTCTAAAAGAGCTAGAACGTTGATATTCATAAAAACCTTTTTGGGCGACCAGTTTGTACTAATGATTTGGGTTGGCTTTGGCCGCAGCTCGTGGTGGGAGCAAGATGGTCTTGTGTGGCCCTTAGGGATGAGTTGTTTAAAACGAGGGGGGGAATCCCAGGATCTGTCGACCTGTCAGTGTCCGACTTAAGTAAACGATTTTCGTAATCGAGATTACGACTGACTAGAATTGTAAATAAGCTCTGATGTGCCATCGAGTGACAAGCAGTCCCTGGAGAGTAAGAATTGGGAGAGTACATAAACCTTTGTTTATAAGACCTTTTACGGAGAACAAGGTCCCATAAAGAGAACTGAGATGTTAGTAAGTCCAAATACAACATTAAAAGAGGTAACAAAGAAGTGATTATACACTCCAAATAGCAAGCATAGCAATACAGACCATAGATTATTACAAAAATCAGCCAGTGAAGATTAACTTCAAAAGGTCTAGAGACCATACAAAGAGCGTTACTTTGTAGAAAAAAACTGGTGTACATTCCAACTATGGAGCAGGTTGAAGCCAACCGAAACCGAGCAAAAACATTGGCAAAACACCATAGCTGGAAATCTGATATTTGAAGGTTGCAGAAGGCTCTCGCATAGGCCAGACTTGAAACAACAAAGACCCGAACACCCCGGGTACAACAACTCATGGCAATAGAGAAGAAACGCGCAGAGGCAAGACCTCCGGTGGGTGTGTGAAACACCAAAACTAACAAGGTATGGGAGCACCTCAAAAACCAAGGGACTCGAGCTAAAGTGACAGCAAGGACAGCGATAACAACCTTAGAAGAAAAAGAGTAATTAAACGCCCTGAACGACAGTACAGGGGGAATGGGTGAATAGATTAAACCATCCAGTGAGATGTAATGGGAATTGTAGTTCCATATGCATATTGTATTATGATAATTATGAGTATCTTGCTGGTAAGCAACCGAGACAGACATAAAGTTTGTAGAAGGGCAAGAAACACTTACCAGACAACCGAGACTAGACACCGGTAGTGAGAAGGCCGATCGATTCATGACTGATGGAATAGATAGATTGCTGCAAAAATTATTCTTGAGCAAGGACCACCTAATTAGATGTGTTACAAAGGCCTTGTGGGGCTTTGAAGATCCAAGAAGATCATCCAACGAGGCTTGTGAGCCATTAATATTAGGAGACAAAGTTGTCGGCCGAGTCTGAAGCAAGCAAAGCCAATGCCGGGAGCGCATAAACTGAAACGAGCAGCAAGATAACCAGCAGAGAACAAGCCCCAGAAGCACCGAGACAACCCTAACAAAAGCAGAGTTAGTCAGAACAAAAGAAACCTGTTCAAAAGCAGTACACTGCCACCTTCCGAATTGTTTGGTAATCATATGCACTGAAATGTAACCAAGCTGAAGTTTCATTCTAATAAAGAACACCATCGTATAATAAGTTGTTGGTAATTGAACTTGGAAGTAACTCATAAACAAGGGCGATAAGCCTGACTTGATCTGTTGGATCCCAATATTATGAAGTAAAAGCTCATGATTCTTGTATACTACAATTGTGCTAACCAAAATTGAAAAAAGAAATGGGATGTAGTCCCAATGAAAGAACAAAGTGTCAGGTTGTGGCAATAACATGAGTGAGTTGTAACTAAGAAGGATCACACAGCAAGTGTAAAAGATAAAATAACATATAAATGGCATAAGAAGCCAACCCAAAATATAATCAGGTGAGCTAAATCGAAAATGGACATAGTAATGGTCATAGAAGGATTCCTCTAAAAGAGAATAAAACTCAGAGTAAAACAACATATAGCAAGCCGGTAAGCCATTATGGTGCCCAATTTTGAGAGCAAGGCTGAGTAAGTAGCTAACAATATCATTTTCAAAAACATAAGTAATGAAAAGAGCCACTGATGTGAAATTCATGGCCGGTGAGGGCCTAAGTAATCTATTAAGATAAAGGCAGAGGGCTTGTGGGCCAATGCTTGAACCAAGGTCAGTGTTGGTATAGGTGAGATCACAGCAGCACCTTGTAAAGGCATAAAAAATATATGAATCGGCAAGGTTCGAGAGCGAATCCAACAACAGATCCAGAGAATCGAAATTTGTAGCAAAGGGCAGCCGATGATTGATGAGATTACGAGCCAAGGCAGTTCGCCCAAGCTGTAAAACCCACAACCAAACCCTGCAAAACAAACCACAAATGCAGCAGAACCACAAGCAAGGAGGAGGGCATATAGAAGAGAGAGCTACTGCCATAGTAGTAACACAACAGGTAAGATACACAAAAAGGGACCAGGAAAGGTAGTAATCAACGGAGTGGCAGCCACTGCAATTTGGATTGTGAATCCATAAACCCACAGTAGGTTGTGATTCATAGAATTGAGATTGGTGTTGATTGTGAGGGAAAGAGAAAAGGAGAGAGAATAGATCTGACCTTACACGAGCATAGAGAGAAACGTACACAGACAGCAAAACGAGGAGCGAGCAACAGATCGGCAGACGGGAGGAGGGACCGAACAACCACGCACACCACTTAGACAAACGACGGCGCCGGCCCGGCCACCACCGGCTAATCCCAACCCTCAAACGAACCCGAGAGCAAGCCCGGACAATCCACCAATTGGGCGATTCATGCCATGACGAGAGCGATTCAACAAGCGGCACCACCGCTCTAATGACCTTGCGCAGGCGAAACCCGTCATGAACGGGGAGAGAGCCAGTGGGCCTGAATCGACATCTCGCAGTAGGTCGTGGGAAGATCCGGTCAGGGCGAGGGAGTTGCAGGGGGGTTAGTCTTCGGCTTTCGCAGGTGAGCGGGTCGGGCAACGCTAGGGTTTGGTGGCGGCGACGGCTGATCAGCCAAAATGGGCGAGATGGAGGGTTTCATTCCTCAGATTCCGTTAAAGAGTTTTTGCCGTGGGGTTACATTATTAATAGCTAGCTTAGTCCTTAACATGGTACTACCCATTTTAATTTGGCCATTTAAAAACAAAAGAAAAGCAGATGTGCATGTAGAAAGGTAGCTAGGATCATGCCCGTCCACGGGTCGGACCTTCCGAATCGACGGGTTGGGAAGTCACAATCCGAATTCGAACCCGTGAAATAGGCGGGTTGGTGGGTTAATCAACGGACCCGGTGGGTCACGGGTCGACCCGTTTTAAAAAAAATGATTTTTTTTAATTTTACCCCAAAAAACTACATTTTTTAAAAATAAAATAAAATTGCCGATCTAACGGGTCGAACTCGTGACCTGCCATGATCCTTGACCCATCTGATCCGAACCCACCGAATCCATGACCTGCCAAACCCGTCGAGTCACGGATTGACCCATGTTCCGTAAACAGACCTAGTTAGGATAAGGATCAACTTTAGCCTAATCTTTATACTCCATATAATTCTTTATTGTATATCGCATATTCTAATAGTAGTAACTTTTATTTTTGGTGGCATCTAATAGTAGTAACTAGTGCACTGTATGTACAGCAAAACAAATACTCTGGAGTAGTAAAAGTCATTGTGGTCGTAAACGAAAGGTATAAATTTTGCACACACTCCAAAAAGCAGGAAGAAATTTTAATTTGTAGAGTCAAAGGGAGCCTACCGAGATATTTCGAGTGATTTCCTAGCAACTTCCTTTCTCTTACAAGTGATTTTTTTTTTGGATTGAGTAAAGATTCGGATGCGCATAACCGCTGACCGATAGCATCTTTACGGATGAGGTCAGCAAGACCTGGTTCAGTGTGAAGAATAGGGTAGAGGTAACATGAACAAGGGGTGCAACCTTATCTGTCACACAGTTGCCTTTACGAATGATGTGTGAAAGTCAAACTTCGTAAAACCTAGTAAGGAGAGTGCTAATGGCAGACATTATTAACTCAACTTCCCATGGACATTTAGTGTTAGACTTGAGGTGGTTAATTATGATTAATGAATCCCTCTCCACAATTAGTTTTGAAATTTTCAATTCTATAGATTTGAGAATCCCTGCTCTCAATGCCGACGCTTCCGACATTAGGGGGGACTGGTTGCCAATTAGATCACACCCCATTGTCATTGGGTGACCTAAGTCGTTTCGAATGATGTACCCTATAAGGCTTGACTGCTGCGATGATGCAGACCCATCGAAGTTTAATTTCATTGTTTCGATCGGCGGTTTCTTCCATTTTTCTATTGGGTGAATTACATTTTTGGTCCCTAACCTTTATCACTTGTTTCAGTTTAGTCCCCAACCTTTGAAACGTTTCAAATTAGTCCTTGACCTTTCTATTTCGTTTCATTTTAGTCCCTAACATTTCAAAGGTTGTAAAATAGTCCCTAACCTTGCATTCTTTATTCATTTTTAGTCCCTGATGTTAAAACATTATTTGAAATAATTATAAAAACCATCCTAAAGTCGTTATAATTTAAATAAAATCATTCATACAAAGAAAAATTATATAAAATCATCTAACTCTATAAATTTAATTTTGAAAAATACTCGAACTGTTTTAGCATTTATCATAAGAACATATTATATAAAACTATCCATTCATTTTTTCCCACAAAAGCTCTCATAAAATTTATAGATCTTGTGATTAATTATGAGAAATGGTGGGATATTTTTTTTCTTATTTAACAATACATAGATCCAATATATGTGTATTAATCCATTAAAATAATGAATTTGAATAATAAAAGAGATCTTTTTCATAAAAAAATTCATAAAGTTGGATATTTATTTTATAATTATTCTTTATATGGGTAATTTACTTATTTATATACATTAAAATAAAAGAATTTTTTTTCAAAATATTCCTGAAAAAATAAATAATTACAAAAATATTAACACTTCTAAACTATTTACAAAAATATTCATTTTTTTTGTAGGTCTGACAGAAAAGCGCGGTTTGAGACTGCATTTTATTCATAGGGTAAAAAACTTGAAATTGGAGAAAAATATGACAAAAAAATGAAAGAAACGCGGTGTCTCAAACCGCGTTTTTCTGTTAGACCTGCGAAAAATAAATATTTTTGTAAATAGTTTAAAAGTGTGAATATTTTTGTAATTGTTTATTTTTTCATGAATATTTTGAAAAAAAATTCAAAATTAACTTTGGGGTGATTTTTTTAATTATTTCAAATAATATTTTAATATCAGGGATTAAAACGAATAAAAAATATAAGCTTAGGGACTATTTTACAACCTTTGAAAGGTTAGGGACTAAAATAAAACGAAATAGAAAGGTCAAGGACTATTTTGAAACGTTTCAAAGGTTGAGGACTAAAGTGAAATAAGTGGTAAAGGTTAGGGACCAAAAATGTAATTCACCATTTTCTATTTTGTTTCTTGTGGAGGTCTTCCTTGAGGTATTTGGTCGATGATCATATTTGCTACTGTTGCTGATGTCAAGCTTTTCTGCTTTGTTTCATTCTCTTATATGTGCTTCCACCTTCTTTGTGAATCCTTCTGTGTTTGGTAGCTTTTGTTGTTGGAAAATTAGATTGTTACGTACTATCCAAATGGTCCACCATTGGAAAGTCATTATTTGTTTTTGTTTAGAGGTTAGTAGTCCATCAAGCTTTGTCATTAATTCTATATTTCTCGATGTCCTAATATAATTTGAGACATCTGATTTCACCTTCGATGATAGGCTTGAACAAATTAGCAAGTATTTGCATTAAAAAAATAAATGTGTGGCATCCTCCTCGTGGTGATTACACATGGGCCACATGGCACAATAAGGTGGGATCGTGATACCTCGTCTAGATAGCCGAACGGCCGTCGGGAGTCCATTATGACATACTCTCCAAAGGAAATTCTTTATCTTGGGGGAGCATTAATTTTCCAGATCCATGCATTGTTATCCCCTATCATCATGGTAGATTTCGTACTGAGTTTGTATGCACTTGTTGTTTTAAACCACCCATTTTTATCTGGCCACCAGTACATCCTATCCTGTATGTGATTCTTTGGGAGGGGAATATCTGTTATTTGTTGTGTGATTCCACTTGGTATTATTGTTCTTAGTTTTTCCACGTACGCTCCATTTTGGATATACTAATCGACCGTTTCTTCCCAGTTAATCTTACTTCGCTCTAGGCAGATATTTTGAATATCCTGACTAGGAACCCAGTTATCTTTCCAAAACTTAATTGATTTACCATCCTCTACTGACCAAGCAATGCCTTCCTTAAACGGCTGAATTAATTTTCGAAGTTGTGTCCACTGCCATGATGCATTTCCTTTTTTTTTTCAAAATTTGAAACTGGTGTCGATTTCATATATTTGTAATTAATAATTTTGACCCAACTATTGTCTGGTTTTGTGATGATTTTTCATATTAATTTCATTTGTAGTGCCTCATTCATTTCCTTTGTTTTCCGCAATCCCATTCCCCCATTTGCTTTTGATCTGCATACTTTGTCCCATCCAATTAACGACTTGTATTGGAGGTCCTTATTCCAGAAGAATGTCCTGTTGATTTTATTTAGGTTTGAGTGTATTGATACCGGGAGCATAAAACTTTGGATAGAAAAGAGAGGTTTTGATGCCAAATTTGAATTGATTAATACAGACCTACCATGTTGGGATAGAGAGTCAGCTTTCCACTTAGGTAATTGACTGGTTGTTTTACTAGTGATTTCTTCAAAAGTTTGTTTGTTTAGTCTTCCATTGACTATTGGACGTCCCAAGTACTTATCAAGTTTCGTATGTTTTGAAATATTTAGACACCCTTCTATAATTGGTATTCGCGATGCCTGAATCCCATGAGATCCTTGAAATGCAGATTTATCATAATTGACTTTCTGCCCTGAAATTCGAAAATATTCATCAATGATAGTTCTTACCTTATCACATGCTAACATATTTCCTTTCGCAAAAATTATGATATCATCCGCAAAGGCCAATAACGGGATTCTTGGGCTGGACTGGCCAAATCGGAAACCAATACCTGATTGGTTGAGATATTCCATAGTTAGTTTTCTGGCAAGCACTTCTGCACCGAAGATAAAAAGAAACGGGGATAGGGGGTCACCTTGTCTTAGCCTTCTAGAAGACTTAAATACCTCAGTTGGACCATTATTGACTAATACAGAAAACAAGACAGTTGATACACATTCCATAATCAACTCGATAAATTGGGGGTTGAAACCGAATTTCCTTATAATTGCCTCTGTGAAGGTCCAGTCGACCCGATCATAAGCTTTCTCCATGTCTAATTTGATAGCTAGCCAGCCTTCCGCCCCTTTTCTAGATTTAAATGAATGGAAAATCTCATGTGCGATCAGGATATTGTTTTGAATAGCTTTATCTGAGACAAATGCTCCTTGAAATGGATGGATTAGCTTCCCAATCACTTTCTTAAGTCTTTTTGTTAAAATTTTCGATAATATCTTGTAGATCGTAGAACACAAACTGATGGGTCTATAATCCGATGTTTTGGCGGGATTGTCACATTTTGGCAAAAGAGTGATGAAAGTATGATTAATCTATCGGAGTAGACGTCTCGAATAGAAAAAAAAGCCTTAACAACTTTAATGACATCACCTCCGACGATGTCCTAGTATGATTTATAAAACTAAGTTGTCATTCCGTCAGGTCCAGGGGATTTATTTAGTCCTAAGGACCAGACATAATTTTTTATTTCTTCGTTAGATGGTTGCTGAATAAGACTCCTATTTTCCTCTTCCGTGATAGAGTGCGGAATTAGATCAAGATCTGAATAGGGGAATTAGATCAAGATACTCATCAAGAAGTGTCATGTTTATATGCTCTCTCGAGAACCTTCGCTCAAAATCATTTCTAATTTCATTCCGAATATTTTGTTCGCCAATAATATGTGTTCCGGCAGTTGTGGTAATACTTCATATTATCTTCCTATTTCGTCTCCCAAAAGCTACTCTATGAAAATAAGCCGTATTCGAGTCAACAAGCCTGATGTGCTTCGATTTCGCTCGCTGACCCCAGTACTCTTTTTGGAATTGCAGAAGCTTCCCCTTTTTAGTGATCAGTTGTTTTTCCCTGACATTACTAGTATCAGACCCAGATATGTTATCAGATTGGATTTTAACTAGCAATATTTGACAGAAAATATTCCCAAAGGACTTCTTATTCCACTCTTTTGCCCTTCCTTTAAAAATCTTGATTTTATACATTAATCTATACATTGCCGATCCATTGCACCTTATTCTCCACACTTGTTTGACAATATTCATGAAATCCCTCCTTTGTATCCACATATTTTCGAATTTAAATGTTGGTGGCTTGAATTCTCTTCCTGTACTTATATTTAAAGATATTGGACAGTGATCCGAGACAGTAAAGGCTCCATTAAATGTTGCTAGATCAGGGAAAATATCAAGGAATTCGTGTTGAACCAAAACCCGATCTAATTTCTCCAAAATATTATCCTACCCCTCCTTTTTTTTCCTCCAGGTAAATTGATTTCCCGAAGACAGGGTTTCTAGCAAGGAACACTGATTTTTAAATTGGTTTAGTCTATTATATCTTGATTGACTACAAGACATTCCTCCAAGTTTTTCACTGCTATGACCAATTTCATTCACATCGCCCATTACTAGGCATGGTAATTCCTTGTTTAAAAGTATGTTCGTTAGTTCTTGCCAGAACGAGTCTTTATCTGACGCATGAGGAGGGGCATAAATAAAGAATATCATTCCGATGAAATTTCTATCAGGACACGAATACTTAGCTCGAATTACTCTTGGTAATATTATCTCAACCTCAATTGATTCATTTAGAAGAGAGTTCTCATTCCAGAGTAGGCTAATACCTCCCGCTCTGCCATTCCCTACCTACCAAACGGCTTTGTTAAAGCCACTAGACTGCCATGTTTTCTCCTCTGGAACTTTGTTTGTTCTGATTTCCGCAACTGCCATGAGAGATATGTGTTCATTGATACGCATCGACTTGAGATCCGTCCATAAGTTAGTCTTTCCAAGCCCTCGAACGTTCCAAAAACAGATTTTCATTTTTTGTTAACTAGATCTGTCAGAAGCCACGGGTGCATTGCTTCTGACAGAGGCCGCCAATTGACATTCAAAATTTCCCCCAAGAGATTTTGTTTTGCACATACTATCACCTTAAGATTATGCCTCAAGACTATGAAATCTTTCCCCATCTTAATCGGAAAAAAGTGGGCAACTGGTTCATTTTTATAGACCAAAAGCAAGACTTCGCAAGACATATGATCAATAAAGACACATACATTTCTAATCAACCTACTAGAGACAAAGGAATTAGTCCAATGTTTATGAGTACAATCCTTACAGGCTACGCATGACCGAAACACGTAGACCTTGAAACTACAATAAGCTAGTTCACAATCAAACTTCCAACACATTACAACTGATGAACTTGCAAGGTTACAAATAACTGCTAGCGAAGACGTTTCACTAGAGTTATTACAGAGCATAAGATTGCAGGCACACATGTAAACTATGATAAAGGATAGAGGTGGTTGAAACCATCTTGAGACTGTAATGGTGCAGTAACCACTAACAACACCAATCCTCCAAGGCCCTAGAATTGCATTACACATTCTTCCCCTCATTGCTACATTGACCTTATATTTCAGCAGAGGGTCTTGACCTCCATTAACATGTATATCTAAAAACATGGAGGGGATGTTGACAAGAAAATATATCAAATTGACAGTGGAAGACCCACGTGTTAACATCCATGTTTCATCACAGCAAACTTGTAACCAAGGGGTGTGAGAAGCAATCACGCCATGTACCATGATTTTCTTAACCCATTCATTCGACCAGAAAACACAATAAGCTACCATGTTTAGGTCAAAACAATAGATAAAGACCCTATTCATAAGGTAAATAACCAAAATAATACACGAGAAGGTTACCTCACAGGCCATCTTGCTACATTTACGAAGAACAACACCGACTACCCAATGCACATCAGACATACAATCCAAAAGGAAACTTAGAAATAGAAAGGGAATATATTCTCCTACAAGTTGAAACGCAATCAGTTTACCTCAATTTATATGATTATTTAATTAAATTATGATTTAATTTGTTTTATATTTTTAATTGTGCAACAAAACACTTACATAATTGAGATAAAATAACTGAATTATAAATATACTATGGAATCCAAACACATGATTTGAAGGGGTTTCACCACTAACTATAAATTGAAAAAAAAAAAATTGAATCACTATTTTCCACCAACAAACTTACTAATATATATTACGAGCAAGGTGACACCCTTCTATTATGTTTAGGGATAGCATATTTATAATATTATAACAGTATATATATGGAACAGTTAAAATGTAAAATATCATTAGGGTGTAAATTTGCTTGAGGTGTAAATTTTTGGTTTTTGGTGGAAAACCGGACACGCGGACCTGGTTATTTAAATAAAAAAATGGAACTGGGGTTGGACCGGCCAAAAAACATTGCGTCTTCATCCTCTCGCCTGGCACGCGCTTCTCCATCCGCTCTCAGATCTCACTGCTTCAAACTCCATAACCGAGGCTGGCGATGGAGGCCAGCGCAACCATGGTCTCAGATCTCTCTTCCTCCGTCTCCCCTCTCAGATCTCGCCTCCTCTACCTCCGCCGCCTCGGAAGAAACCTCGCCTATCTCGCTCGCATCCGAGTCTCTGCTTCTGCCGGTGTCGGTCTCCCTCCCCGCTTCCGCCAGTCGATTCCCTCTCCCTCTCCGGCTCTCCGCTCCCGCCTGAAGACTCCCTTTCCCTCTCTGCTTCCGCCGTCCACTCTCAGCGCCTCCCATCGCCGTCCACTACTGCTCGAGCCGGCACTCGCCTTCGTTCACTCGCTCTCGATTTAGCCATTCACAAGCTTCGCTCATCCATTGATTCTGTTGTGTTTGATGAAATCTTGGATCCTAAGCTCGACGTGAAGGTTTTTACACATCTTTCCCTTTTTTCCCCCAAATTAATTTTAGGTTTTCAGCTTGATGTAAATGCATTTGCTGCTATATACATGTGTAGCTGGAAGAGAAATTGAACAGAGCTGTGTATTATTGTTGAACAGAGCTAGATGATTTATATCTGTTTCCAATTTGCAAGGATTAGCCAATGTCTCTGGACTGTAGAGCCGATGGAGGAGATCAATTAATCGATGATTAATTTGCAAAGATTAATTCAATTTGCAAGGATTAGTCACCGATTTGATTTATATCCGAAACCCTAAGGTTTGATTTAAGAGTGGAATTTGGGTTTTTTTTGGCAAAAGCCAAATTGATTGAAATTGATGATATGTTTGCGTTGTTGGTGAGCTAATTTCATGTTCATAGTATTGTCAAATTGTTTATGGATTATGAGCTATTTGGATTTTAGAATTTTATTGCGATATGCTTTAGAATTTGGGTTTTTTTTTGCCAAAAGCCAAATTGACTGAAATTGATGATATGGTTGTATTGTTGGGTTGATTTGGAGCTAATTTCATGTTCATAGCAATGTCAAATTGTTTATAGATCATGAGCTAATTTGATTTTATAATTAAATTCTACTAATTAAATTAGGCCCATTAGTAATTAAATTAGGCTCATTAGCAATTTACTTTAAAAAATTAGGCCCATTAGAGAATTTTACACCTTAAGCAAATTTTACACCCTAAGGTAATTTTACATTTGAACCTTTGCCTATATGTATATATGTATGTATGTATGTATGTATGTATCAACATTTTTTTATATATTCGCTTGCCTCATCATATTTATTTGAAAGTATATAAAATCAAATGTCACCTTATATGCGTATTTGTCATAAAAAGGTAAGCTGACAAACCATGACAGATAGCTGACAACCCATGACAGTTGCATACATTTTGCTGATAAATTAGTTTGTCAATATTTATGTGTATTTATCAGCACATGTATTTACACTAATGAAGATTTAAAAGATATGCTAACAAACCACAAACTCATGACATATAAGCTGACAAACGATAACAGATAGGTAACAACATTTGAAGATAGCTGATTTTCAACAAGAAAGATACCTCACAAACGATGAAACGTACATATATGTTGACAAAGGATAACAATATCAGCATATTCCTTACTGAATATTTATACAGATATCAACGTATAAGACTAAAAACCAACCAAACAATATATTATATAATATATACACACAAGAACCCCAGCGAGGATGTTTCAAAATACATAACCACCAAAAATGTTTACAAAAACAAACCAAATTGAACCAGAGTTTGAAATTACAAAAAAAAAGCACCTAGATGGTTTTAAACAAAAACTAAAATTGGAAGCTCCATTTTTCCTTCAATAGACCAGAATACATAAGTTCACGATACTCAAACAGCTTGTCTTAAGTAAACAGATCTAACATCTCCACCAAAAACTAGAGCTTTGATAGCCTTGATAGTAAAAATCCCACTACAACTGCACATCCATACAAATAAAAAATAGTTATACATGATGAAAAATCTGAATAAGAAAGTGAACAAAAACAAAGATTTATTATAAATATACATACCCGGATTCATTATTCATTATTTATATCATGGGCCATTTCTATAGTGAATGTTGGAGTAGCTTTAAACTTCTTGTATGTCCCAGATTTACTCAAATGAATAGGGAGCTATAAAGCTTATAACCCCCCGTAATCATTGTTTCAATTTATAATCATCGGCAACATACTTGTTACAATCATAAACTACAACTTTCCTTTCTCGGATTTGAATTTCTAAATCAACCCAATGAGTGTCTTTGATATTGAATGGAGTATAAATCTTGCTTGTATTCATCCAAATCCAATCTTTTCCATACTCTTTAGGATATAACCCAATAAAATACTTAAATATAGTATCATCAACAGACCCTTCTCCATGTCAAGAATCAACTGATTGTGGTAAATACCACTGGTAAAACAACCAGTCCAAAATAACAACATCCTCAAATTTGGAAGCCTCGTATGATATTCTCTTCCTGATAAGACAAAGAGCTTCCTCCATATGCTGAAAATGCATATTAGACAAGTTTTAGTAGATTATAATCAAAACTATTTTGTTTAAAATTAAAACACATAAATTATATATACTTACTATGCCATCAAGCCGTTTGTCTTTCCCAATTACAACTTAAAAAAATTCCTTCTTTCTCAACATACCACCATACCAATTGACGACGGAATCTTTGGGAGACAACAATAAAGAAAGTCATTTCGACCGATTGTATTTCGGTACTCTCCCCTTCTTCACATTCTCACACCGGCCCAAAGATAAACTACGAGATTTTGAAATAAGATTAGATCGCATTAACAATTCAATTTCAGCATCGTTATCAGCATGAAAATCAAAGTGTGAAGCAATTTCAGCATCCTCAGAAGCAATTTCAGCATCAAGTGCACAATCCCCTTGATTAATTTTTAGCATGCCTTGAAAAGAATGGTAATTCACAGTCCTCACATTATAAGCTGGCAAAGAATGACAAATAGCTTACAAAGGAATGAACAAATCATGACATATAGCTGACAAAGGATTGGACAAATCATGACAAATTTGGCAGAGTGAAAATGATATATTAATTTACAACATAAATCATTAAGAAGTTTTCAAATACTTTCAAACAAAAATACTACACTAACCTTCAACATCAATATCTGCATTCTTCTTCACATCACTCGCATGTTCTTTGACTCCATCAAAAAGTCCGCTGACTTTTTTTTATCAAGCCCAATAACCCCTTTCTCTAACATTACAATTCTACTTTCAAGCATTTCAAAAATGTTCTCAAACTTCAAAAACAAACCCTTAGCCCATTTTGGGACGTCTTCTTTATCCGCTCCATCATGCCCGACCTTTGTCAGCTCTTTTATTTTCAGCATTGACTCCAAAGTCAGCATCTGCACCTCCCTCGTTGTCAGCTTTCTCATCTCACTCATGCCTTTTTATTAGCTCTTATATTTTCAGCATCCACTACAAAGTCAACATCCACTCCCTCCTCGTTAGACCTGAGCATGGACGAGCTTGGGCCGGGCCTACGAGTATTTTTCAGCCCCCTATACCGGGCCGGGCTTGGGCCATGCCCGGTGATTGGGCCACTTACCTCGCCCAAGCCCGCCCACATTGGCGGGCCGGGTTGCCCACCGGGCCAAATGGGCCGAAACATTTAAACACTCGAGGCGGGAGTAATGATAGAGGCGGTGGCGGGCGAGCTCTCCAAGCTGCGGGAGAAGGTGGTGAGGATGAAGGCCATCGACGTCGGCCACAACCTCTCCAAGCTCAAGGCGGCGAGGGCAGCTGCTGCACCGCCTGCTGCGCCACAGGTTGCAGTTGGGTGCAACGTCCGGGAAGGAGAGGGAAACCAATCGGCGAAAGGCAAGTCGACGAGATTCGTGGTGGATGAGGAGGAAGAGGAAGGTTGCCTTTTGGAGTCGACCGTTTGCTTGCTCATGGATCACTTCGTCCCCTATTAGGCGGATGATTCATAACGATCCTATGATTCGATTTCATAAGTGTGAATAATAATGGTATATAGTCAGGGGCGGAGCCAGCAGTTTGTTCAGAGGGGGGCTCAACTAGGTGTAGAAGGTAAAAAAAAATTGAAAATAAAAGGGTGGAAGGGTTGAATCGAACTCCTGACCTCCACTCTCCCCGTACAAGCCTTCAACCATTGTGCTGCAATGTACATTTGTGTTTTTAAGACCCCTTTTACTCTATATCTAGTATTACCTATATATATAATTTTTTTTTTATATTTTCCCGGGGGGGGGGGGGGGGGGGGGGGGGGGGGGGGCTGGAGCCACCGCATGCCCCCCTCCCTCCGCCCCTGTATATAGTAGTTGTTTTCAGTTTTCAATTTTCATGTGGGTAGACTGTCTATTGTATTTAAAATTAAATGTGAATTTTCCAGTTTTATAGTTATAACTTTATTTTTTTTTTCAAATAGTATGTATACATACACACTCGGTATATTTTATATATATAAACATTATATATATATATATATATATATATATTACCGGGTGGGCCTACCGGCCCGCTTGGGCTAAAATCCCAGTCCAAGCCTGGTCCGGTGGGCCTACCGGGCCGGGCCTATTGGCCCGCTTGGGCCACCTACTCTACCCAAGCCCGCTTATTTTGCCGGGCGGGCCTGGCGGGTTGGCCTAGGTCTGCTCAGGTCTACTCCTCGTTGTCAGCTTCTTGGAAAGACCCCTCCTCTTCTTGATGGCAGTAGGGTTTGGCTTGCACTTCTGCCTCTTTGACTATATGTAGTGAAAGCCAAAAGAGAATAAAGAAATCATCTGGAATTCTAGAGGATATCCATAGAGCGCATATGCCCCCTAGCTTTCCCAAAATTGTCAATAGATGACACCTTCCTCAAACATCTAAACAACTGCAAGTAACATTCACAACCCCACTGATACCTTTCAAATTTTTCAGAATCACAAGTAAGCGCTAAATGGTCAAAGTTGACAGCCTCAGAACATCTATACAACAAAACCTTCCCAATAATCGAAAATTGTACCATCACTAACTTTTTTGGAGAGTTTTTAGGGTTAGCTTTAAAAATCTTAACAATATCATAATGAGAGAACTTTTTTAATGTAACATGCTTCAGATCGAGGTGAAGGATCATATTCTATAACTGGAAGATCAGTTATGAGATGAAACTCAACTAAAGAAAAACGAGAAATAAGACCTCCAACTTTAAACCAGAGTTCCATCTCTTTTTCTCATACAATTTCATGCATAGCCATATGATGTACTAACTGAAAATACAAACGAAGTTTAATTAGAACCTTGCTGAAAAACTAAACCAAAGCAACTATTTTTCAGCTGCTGATCAAACATCTACAGCTGACAACCCGGGTCTGATAATTTCGCATATATTGGGGTAAGAATAGAGATTACCCCATGAAGGAAATCTTTCTTCTTCACTCAACCAATACCTAAAATCCTACAAACACAAACATGAACAAATAAACAACAGACAACATTGAAAAACGCGGACAAAAGACAACAGAGAAAAATAAACTACACTCACATTGAACTGATTTTTACATTCTTCCAAAGAAACACTACTGTACTATTGTTTGTCACAATAGAAAGACATTACAAAGCATTAACCTTAGGTTAAAGAAAGTTAAATAGTAGAACCTTGATTCAGCCATAATAAGAAAAACCGCTAAAAAAATAATACATTGCAACTAAACTAACCTTCGTATGTCATTGTTGCTTCAATAATCGAAAATCAAAACGATGATCGAGAGGGAAAGGGAAGACAATGATCGTTCGAAAGCAAAGATTCATAGCGAGAGAGAAGCGAGGGAGAACCAAATTAAGCAAGAGAGAATACGAAGACGTAAAAAACTTACCAATAGGACAATTACTTAATTTGGACTGTCCGGTGAACATTTATTTAATTGGGTTAGGAAATTGAGCCATATATATTTGATTGGTTTCTCTTAATAAAATTAATACTCCCTCCGTTAATTAAAACTTGACATTTTACTATTCACACACGCTTTTTGAGGTGCTAAAAACTATATAAAATATTAACTTTTTTAAATATATTTTTTAATAATTTCATACTTATTTCTATTAAGTATGAATTTATCAAAATAAATGTAAAAAAAAAAGTTAATATTTTATATAGATTTTATCATTCTAAAAAAACATGCATGAATAGTAAACGACATGTTTTAATTAAGAGAGAGTATTATAAAATAATATATTTTTGAAATCCTTTTCAAACCCTCGTGAGCAGTAAAGAAGTATTAGTTAATGAAAAAAAAAACTTCGATATTACCTTAGCAATGAATCGATATTTGACATGATATATACCATTAAGTTATGGTCTAGATATTTGTTCAATCGATTGGTGTAATCTGTCTTAATCATTTTACGGATATACCGATATGAAAAACGTCATTCATATCCCACATCAACTATTTAAGAGAATTCCTTGTAAAAAAAAATATTTGAGAGAATTGAATTTTTTTTTATCAAGTTAATAAGTCGAAACACTCACCCTATTTTTAGTTCTGCCTTAGGGCTGATTGATTTATGGTCTTGTGGGATCTTGACTCGTTGGTTCGTGGTTAGTTTCGAAAAAGGAGCAGTCATATAACCCTATTAGTGTTCTAAAAAACAGCCCTGACGGACCCACACAGTCCCGAATTCGATCTTGGTGGGGTAGCTTTGCAGGGAAGAGCCTTGACGGGAATGGAACAACATCTTGACGGCCTTGGCGGGTGCGAATCGGGCTTGGCGAGGAAGAGTTTTGGCGGGCAAGGGACAGAGGCTTAGCGTTCTTGGCAGTTTTAAATTGAGATTATTTTATTTTTTTGGTTTTAAATTTCTCAATTATGAAACCGTGATACTTATTTAAACATATCTATGTGATTTTATGTTTGATTCAAACAACTTAAAAAAGGGTCATAATGATTTTTTGTTTGATATGCTATAAACATGAAATTAATACATAGTTTATTACATAATAAATGTTTTATAGATAGTTTATGGGATACATATAAGAAAATAATCAGAAACCATTTTGTCTGCCAAGAACCGCTAATAAAGTCGTCAAACCGTCTTGGCGCTTAGCGGTACCCTGCTGTCGAGCGTCCGCTAAGCTTTTTTTAGAACATTGACCCCCGTTGATCGGGTTGATTGTGACAATGCATGTGATCTTCGAATATCCCTCATTTAGTTGGGGGACGTCGTGTGATCCACACTTTCTTAGGAGTTGTCCATTGTTTATTGAGGATTTCTGCTTTTCGTCTCTACGATGATGAGAAATCATGTCAGCGTTAGCCTTTCCTTTTAGGAGGGTGCAGAAAAACCCGAAACCAAAAACACGACACGAAAAAACCCGAAACCAAAAAAACACGACACGAAAATGACACGAACCGAGAAAACACGGTTGTAAACGGTTCGTTTTAATTTTTTTTAAAAATTTTAGGCTGGGTAATATAATATTAGTGTAAATAGAATCCCTATATATTGATAAACTCTGTTAGTCCAAATGGTTCCAAGTAAGCGCATACTCTCAGCTCTTGCAAACAAGCCTGAGTTCGAATCCTCTCGGCTGCAATTTTATTTTTATTTTTCCCCAAACAATGAGACAACACATCTAAGTAACCCTATCTCATTTTTTTATCGCACTCGGCGCTCGCATAGAGACTCAACGCATCAGAGCCGCTGTTGACGTTGTTCTTTCGAATCCTCACAAATCTCAGTGTCTTACCTCTCAAATCTCACCGTTCGGCCCTCTCGAGTCTCAAAATCAGCAGATCTGCAAGTTGTTGCCTCATGCAATAACCCTCTTTCACCCCAGTAACCCTCACGCAGCGACCGACCCTAAGTCCTAACCCTAACTCTCTTGAATCTCCCTCTGAAATCAGACCCTCTCGAAATCAGATCTGCAAGTTGTTGCCTCAATTTGGAGCGAGACCCCTGCTAATACCCCTTTGTTCTGAGTAATTTCCCCCCACCCGCTCATCCTTGGGATCTCGTCGGTCGTTTCCTCGTCGATTTCAGCCTTTTGGTGTCCAATTTTGCTGGTTTGTGTTCATTTTGTGGAGCTTTGGTCTTCGGGGAGTTATTTTGTCGAGAGTCCAATCCTCTCCTCCGTCCCGACCTTCGCTTTCAGGCCATCAACAGCTTGGTGAATGGTGGTTGGGAGTTGGGCTGCCCTTCTCTCTCCGCCTTCACCTTTGTTGTCCATCTGTGGCGCTTTTGCTGGGAGCTCTTCCTCCCTCTTGCCGTCGTTGACTTCATCTTCCTGCACAGACACACACTGCGTACACAGCCCCCCCAAAAAATAAAAAATAAAAAATAAATCAGTTGGTTTGTGTCGGGTACCCGGTTATATATCCGACACGGTACCGAATAGCTTAACCGTGTCCGGTAGCCGGTTTCAAATGATTCGGGTACGGTTCGATCATTTGGGGTTTAATGGTTTCGAGTACCCGACACAATTATCCGGTTCGTGTATCGGGTACCCGGATATGCAAAAACCTATTTCTATTCGCTCACTATATATCCACTTTCACACGTCGAATCTTTCATCCTCGCTCAACCGGATTTCTATAGTTTTGAGAGCTGTTTTATTTGTCTTGCTTGATGAATTAGTTCATAAATTGTGGATTGTTGGGGAGACGCACACCCAACCCAATACCAGGAGTTGAATAATGAACTATTGAAGAGAATTGAATAATGAACAACATGTAAATTAAGATTACACGTATATTGCCAATTATATATTTTGACATGAAGCATAATTATCTATTGCAAATGATTGGATATATGTGGATCAAAAAGTAAACTAGAATGAATTAGAACAAAAATTGCATAACATATATACGATGGTTTAATATAAAGAGTGATGGGAATTCTGAATCATCAGGGATGGATCGAGATGGATGATGTTGCATTTGGATGAAGATGACACGTAATTAGGTGGCGTACTGCATCACCTCATCTACCTTACAACTTGATCAAAATATATGCCAACATGTGGCTTTCATAAAACCAGCTAGCCATATCCCACCCAACCCACCACCGTCCACCGCTACGCTACCTTCTTTAATTAAAAACATACACTTATGACTTATCACTTACACTGATACACCTAGTCACTTACCCATTACACACAAAACAAATACACCCCCGGCCACCTGGATTATATCATATGCTATCCTCTGTTACGTTCACATTCAACCCCCTGGCCACGCATCAAGAAAGTCAATTTACACTGATTGACTCGACCCACTGTTAGGAAGAAGGCAAACCTTAGTCCTTAGATTTTAATCCAAAAAGAGGGGGTTGGGTAAAGACAAGAATCGAACTCAAGTCCTCCTACATCCACTCGTCAGGGGCAATGAAGCTAGATCTCATGGCTTCATTGCTATATCTCTTAATTTACTTGCACACAACATGCCTCCCATCCACCTCGCACTCATGCTTCCATTTTTTTTTCGATCTAGGTTATAAAAAACAAAAATCTACTTCATCTCCGTTTGGTAATGCATCTAATTTTAAAGCTTTTGTTTTAATATTCTCTAGTTTTAAATAAATTAAATATAAAATTTTATTTTAATTAACTTTTGAAATTGGATTTTCACGACTCTATTCACTTTCTCCTATCTTATCAGCTATAGTTTGTATCAGTTATTGAGTGCTCAACAATTCAACATCCTGGCTAGTGCGGATGAGTCTCCTGTCTTCTTTTGACATCATCACCCTACATGTGGGATTGAGGCACATTGAAGTCAAAAGAGATAATGATAAATTGCATGTGAGAGATTGGGATGATCATTTCATATGCCCAACCCTTCTCCAATCTTTTGATTCGGCTCACTACACTTATGTCTTATGAAGATTGGGATGATCATTTCAAATGCCCAACCCTTCTCTAACCCTTCTCTAATCCTTTGATTCGGCTCACTACACTTATGTCTTATGAGAGAGGAATGTTATTGCTGATGTTGTGGTCAAGCTTCTACACTAGTACAATCTGAAACCAGTCAAGTTTTATCCTTATTTTTTGAGTATGTTTCTTAAGAACAAAATTGGATGGTTGATCAGTAAGATCTAAAACCAACTTTATACTGGATTTAATAAATAGTACGCCTCGTCGGAAGGTTAGTCCGTGGCATGAAGGTCACTGAATTTAGTTGATTTTTTTCATCTATTTTTTTAGCCTTTTAAACATTTTCTAGTTAAAAATGAAAAACTAATTTAATTATGGGGCCTTCTTATTATTTATTTTTATTTCTTATTTTAATACAAATCCTTGTATTGGAGTATAATTTATGATATTTTAAAATTTTGCACATATATTTGAAATTTTATTTGTAATTCATACAGTCAATGAGTTTTTTTATGTAAAAATACTATAACATATATATTGACAATTTGACACACACTTAAATTAAGAGTTAAAATACATGACTTAAAATCTAATAGAAAGAAGTCCTATATTAAATTTATTTGAGCCTTTTTTATTATCTTATTTTAAAAAAAATATATTTATTTTATACTCATTTACGTGCTACGTGTTTTTGAAAGACTGGTAAATGTAATAAGGCGAAATCGGGTATATACCCATGGAAACTTTATTAATTGGGTATATGCCCATCAAAACGTCAAAATTGTTCATATACCCATCAAATCATTTAAAATTTGTTTGATTGTCCATAATATATTTGATCTAATATTATTGAGTGAAAATTAGATTAAAATTTAATTATATACTAAACTTAGATAATTTTCAAATAATTAGAAAATTTATCACTTTTAAATTGTTGGATAGAAAATATAATTAAAATTTTAATATAAAAGTTAAACTTCAACGTAATTATAATTATATTTTTATCCAATAATTTTATTTTGAATATCAAGTTTCATGTATAAGTTCAAAATAATTAAGTTATAAAAATGACCATAAACCATTGTAAAGAAATAAAATACATATTTTTTTAATGTAAAATCACATCAAATTAAAAAAAAATACTTAGTTTGAGAGAAATTGAAATTAATGTCTCATTTTTATAAATATTTGAAAGTTAATTAATTTTGATATTTAAATAATTAAATTTTCATAGTTTTTACATTCAATGGTATAATTAAATATATGATGGACAATTAAACAAAATATAAATAACTTAATGGGTATATAACCAATTTTGAAGTTTTGATGGGTATATACCCAATTAATGAAGTTTTTATGGATATATATCCAATTTCGCCATATAATTTTTTTTTAATAATTAGTGCATCAAAAAAATATTAGAATAATATTGAACCTGGCCTATAAAATTCATTGGACGGCTCTGGTGAAGAGACTCCTTAAAAACACATTAATTTACCAAGCCTTAAATTTTCAATATGGGCTATAAAGTTCAAAGATCTTTCCAAAACTCATTTCTCATTAGATTCTCCCAACAAGTTGAAGTCGATTTTGGACTTGGGTTACTATTGGTTTCTTTTGGATTTGATTTGTGTTGATTTATGAATTAGATCATTAAATATATTTTTTAAATTTTTTTAAAAAACAAAATTATATCCAAAATAATTTTATGGTGCACTGTATTGTAGAGGATGCGGATTCGCATCAGCCTGTCTGGTAGGAGTGTATAGTGGGCACTGTAAAAATAAAGTTCGGGAAGAAAGGTGGGCACTGTAAAAATAAAGTTTAAACACTTTTAACGCAACCCTAGTGCGCAGAAGGCGGTGTTGGCGATCGTTCCCTGACGGTTGGCAACTGTCTTCTTCCTCTCCGGTCAAGGGCTGTGGGAGTTAGGGTTCCCTCGCCGATCAAGTGCGAGATTCACCGTTCGCTGGCTGGTAAGATTTTCTCGGTGCTGCAGATTCTGGAATTAGGGTAGTGTTCTGCGATGGCGGGTAAAGGGAAGGAAGTTCATCTAACGGAAGAGGAATGTGATATTCTGGACGGAGTAGGGATTTGCGAGAAGGGGGAGGCGCGAGGGGCGTCTCTGGTGCTGGTCGGATCTCTGTTGACAAATCGAAAGTTCAATGCTCATGCCTTACAAGACACGATGAAACATGCTTGGAGGCCGAAAAAGGGTTTCCTGTTTCGAGAGGTAACTAACAATCGGTTCCTGATTCAATTTGTTGATGAACATGATAAGGATAAAGTGCTTAAGGGAGGGCCGTGGGCGTTTGATAAGTCGATTCTTATGCTGAGCGAGCCTGGGATGCAACAAGTCTCTAAGGTGAAATTTGAGGAGGTGGTGTTTTGGATCAGGCTTTATGATCTACCGGTTGGAATGATGACAAAAGCGATGGCTGAAGCTATAGGGAGGAAGATAGGGAGACTGGTGGAAATCGATGACAGTACTCTAATAGCATGTGGGAGTTTTATGAGAATAAGAGTTGGAGTGGATGTGAGGAAACCATTAAGAAGAGGGGTCATGATGAAGGTAGGGCAAGGTAAGATATGGGTTGATATGAAGTATGAAAGATTACCACATTTTTGCTACAAGTGTGGAAGATTAGGGCATGTCGAGGAAGACTGTGAAGTCGGTGAAGAAGATCCGTATAATAATGAGTATGGCGAGTGGTTGAGGGCGACGCCGTTAAGGTTAAGCATGGGTAGAACATCTATGGGAGGGAAGTGGAACAGGGAATTATTAATGAAATAAGGGGGGTAAAATGAAACAAAATGGAAGAAGTGGGAGGGAAGAGTAAGGGAGGGAGAAAGAGCTTGCTGGAAATTCTAGAGGAGGCAGAAAATGTGGAGGAGGAAAAAAGTAATGAGGGGGAGAAGGAAAGTGCAGAGAGTGTGGAGCTAGTGATTGGGTTAGAGGGGGTGAGGATGATAGAGGAGGATCCTACAAATGAAAAGGGGAAGGGTATAGAGGGAGGAGGTAGGGTGGAGGAAGTAGATGAGGGAGGTGGACAAAATGACGTAGGAAATGAGGTGGGTAGAGAGGTGGAGGCTTTAAATGGCAAAAAAGGAAACGAAGGAAAAAAAAACATGGAAAAGAAGGGCTAGAGAGGGAGGGGACGGTAAGGGGGTAGGGGATGTAGGACAAAACATGGGTAGGAAGAGGAATGAAGGAGAGATGGAGACTGATATTATGGTGTGTGATGAGGAGGGAACATGCAAAAGACAGAAACTAGATGACTCTAGCATGAAATTATCGGCAGGAGGGGTTGGGGGCCCTTCTTGCCGGACATTATGAGTATTCTAAGTTACAATTGCCGGGGATTGGGGAAGGCCCGCGCAATAAATGAGCTCGCTAAATTAGTGAGTAGAGAGGCCCCGAGAATCGTTTTCTTAATTGAAACGAAGCTTGATAGAAGGGAATTGGAAAGAGTGAGACTCAAGTTAGGGTTTGTTAATTGTTTTGGGGTGGATAAGGTGGGGAGGTCGGGTGGTCTTGCGCTAATGTGGCAAGAGGAGGTAAAGCTAGAGATTCAGAGTTACACAAGGCATCATATTGATGCGTGGGTGAGGCTGGAGGACGGAGCAATTCGGTGGAGGTTTACAGGGTTATACGGTTGGCCGGAAAGGGCTGATAAGCACCACACACTTAGTCTTCTTCGGAGATTAAATGAAGAGGAGCATGATGCATGGGTATGTGTGGGAGATATGAATATGATCCTTTCCTCTGCTGATAAGGAGGGGGGGAATGAGGGGGACTTTAATCAAATTAAGGCTTTCAGAGAGGTCATGGACGGGTGCGGATTGAGGGAGATTGCCTTTGAAGGGTATAGATTTACATGGAATAATAAGCAAGAGGGGGAGGGGTTTATACAAGAAAGAATTGATATGGGTTTAGCGAATGAATCTTTCTTGTTGTTGTTTCCATGGGTCAAAGTGCATCACCTGGCGAGAGAGAGGTCGGATCATCTTCCTATTTTGGTGGCGTTGGAAGAGAGAGGAGAGGATTTGGATGGATATAAGGGGCCGAAACCGTTTCGATTTGAGGCAATGTGGGTAGGGGAAGAGAATTGTGATAGTGTTGTCGAAAATGGCTGGATGAATCCGGGAAGTTCGAGGTGTGAAGGGGGGCTGCTGAGGAAGATCGAAAGGTGTGGGATAGATTTGAAGGATTGGGATAGGGTCCATTTCGGACAAGTTCAGAAGGAGTTGTTGAAGGTGAGAGGAGAGCTCAAAGATATTCAGAGAAGGGGTATGGATGGTAGGATGGGCAGCAGAAGAAAAGGGTTAGAGGCGAGGGAGAGGGAGTTGGAGAAAAGGGAGGAAATCATGTGGTTCCAACGAGCACGGGCTAATGAGTTCAGGTGGGGGGATAGGAACACATCTTTCTTTCACGCGAAGGCCTCAGGTCGAAGGAGAAGGAACATGATTCGGAGATTGGTGGATGACAGAGGCTTAGAGTGGAGGAGCAGAGAGGGCAAGGTGAGGGTGGCGAGGGAGTATTTCCAGAATCTGTTTAGCACCGAGGGATCGACTTCGCTGGAAGCGGCTACTCAAGGAATCGAGCACCTGATTTCGGAAGAGGACAACTCACAACTCCTTCGGCCCTTCACTGTAGAGGAGGTACGTAGCGCTCTCTTTTCTATGCATCCTACAAAGTCTCCTGGGCCGGATGGTATGCCAGCACTTTTTTATCAAAGGTATTGGCATGTCGTCGGTCCGGAAGTGAGTCGTTTTGTTATTGATATTTTAGAGGGAGGTGAGTTTCCAAAGGATCTCAATTATACTTTTATCACGCTCATTCCAAAAGTCCAAGATCCTAGTAGAATGAAGGATTTGAGACCTATAAGTTTGTGTAATGTGCTCTACAAAATAGTGTCAAAGGTGATCGCAAATAGGTTGAAGGTTGTGTTGGGAAAGGTTGTATCCCCTAGTCAAAGTGCGTTTGTTCCAAGAAGGCTCATTACAGATAATGTCCTTGCGGCTTTTGAAGTTTTCCACTACATGAAGTCCAAGCAAGGCGGCAAGGCTGGGTTTATGGCGCTGAAACTTGACATGGCCAAGGCATATGACCGGGTAGAGTGGAGGTTCCTGGAGCAGTGTATGCAGAAGATGGGTTTCGATCAGAGATGGGTGGAGCTGATTATGAGATGTGTGACAACAGTGTCGTTCTCCGTGCTGTTTGAGGGATATCCGACCCAAAGAGTTATACCGGAGCGAGGACTGAGACAAGGTGATCCTCTCTCGCCTTATCTGTTTTTGCTATGTGCTGAAGCGCTTTCATGGTTGCTGAGAAGGGGAGAGCATGAAGGGAGAATCCAGGGTGTGGCGATTGCGAGAGGGGCTCCTAAGGTGACACATCTCTTTTTTGCTGATGACAGTGTTTTGTTTGCGAAGGCATCTTGTCAACAGGGAACGGAACTAGTAGATATGCTCCGGATTTACGGAGAAGCGTCAGGACAACAAGTCAACTTCGCAAAGTCAGAGCTCTCTTTCAGCAGAAATGTGGGCGAGGAGCAAAGGAGAGCAATTCAGAATGTGGTAGGGATAAGAGAGGTGGAAAAACATGAGAAGTATCTGGGTCTTCCGACGGTTTTGGGTCGATCAAAGAAGGTGATATTTAATCAAATAAAGGAGAGGGTCCTCAAGAAACTGAAAGGGTGGAAGGAGAAGGTTTTGTCTCAAGCCGGTAAGGAGATAATGATCAAGTCGGTGGCCCAAGCTATCCCGACTTATGCATGTGATGTCATGTTTCTTATTGCCGGAAGGGGTTTGTAGAGAGATGGAGAGTATGGTGAGTAAATTCTGGTGGGGGGAAGGAGAGGAGAGGAGACGGGTTCACTGGATGAGCTGGAAGAGGATGTGTCAACCTATGAGTAGTGGAGGGATGGGTTTCAGGGATATTGCTACTTTCAATTTAGCGACGTTGGCTAGACAGGGGTGGCGACTGGTCTTGGAGCCTGATTCCCTGCTATTTAGGTTGCTCAAAGCTAGGTACTTCCCTCATGGAAATTTTATGGATGCGAGGGTGGGTTTCAACCCAAGTTATGCTTGGCGGAGTCTAATAAAAGGGAGGGAAGTGTTAGAAGCGGGCATGAGATGGGTGGTGGGCAATGGTACCGATGTTCGAGTGTGGAAAGATAAATGGATGCCTAGACCACCTAAATTCCAGCCTATCTTTAATATTGCAAATTCAGATGAGGAAATGAGAGTGTCAGAACTTATAGATTGGGGGATGAATGACTGGGACGAGGAGCGAGTGAGGGGTATCATGCTTCCTTGTGATGCTGAAATGGTATTAGGTATGAGATTGGTGGATCCGACTATGAGGGATAGAAGGGTATGGCACTATTCTCGCAATGGGGAGTTCAGTGTTCGATCGGCGTATCACTTCTTTTTCGAGCTAAAAGGGGCTGATCGGGAGAAGCCGGGGACAAGCGGAAGTGCAGAGGACAGATTTTGGAAGAAGCTGTGGAAGATCAAGACGATTCCAAGGGTTAAGGCTTTTGTATGGAGGGCCTGTAGGGAGATCCTCCCTTGTAAGGATGGGTTGTATAGAAGGAAGGTCACAACTGACGATCGATGTGAGGAATGCGACAGGAAGGAGACGGGCGCTCATATCCTATTTCATTGTCGGATGGCTAAGAGGGTGTGGCGGCAACAAAATCGGGTGAAGGTAAAGTTTGGCGAAAAGGAACAGGTGATGGACTGCATAGCTCACCTAATGGACAAAGGATCAAAGGAAGAAGTGGAGGTGGGATGGTTGTTGATGTGGGAAATTTGGAAGGCTAGAAATCGCAGAATTTTCGAAGGGGAGGTAGTGGATGCGAACTTAGTCGAGGAGAGGGCGGTCGTGGCCTGGGCTGATTTTGCAAAAGAGAATAGATCGATGCAGGGGGCTGGGATTAAGGACGGAAGGTCAGATCAAGGGAAGTGGAAAAAGCCAAGCCGTGGGAGAATCAAGATCAATTTCGATGCTTCGGTTCATGATCGGAATGGGTGCGGTGTGGGTTTTGTGGCTCGGGATGAAGATGGAGAAGTGTGCTTGATGGGAGCAAAGAGGACGAGGCCTGGCGAGGATGTGGAGCTGATTGAAGCTGAATCACTTCTTTGGGCGATGAGGAAA
The DNA here is from genome assembly GCA_963922045.1 of Persicaria maculosa. Lineage (NCBI taxonomy): Eukaryota > Viridiplantae > Streptophyta > Magnoliopsida > Caryophyllales > Polygonaceae > Persicaria > Persicaria maculosa. The sequence goes on along the minus strand of OY998259.1, from coordinate 33,234,310 downwards.
ACAACCGAGGCGGGGATTACACACGCGATATATGAAGGGGATTGTTTGCCATTGATGACGAAGCTATTGCAAAATGTGGAGGTTCGTGGCGAGCTCGGGTGCATGCTTCAGGGTATTCGGAAGGAAGCAAGTGGCTTTGAAGAGTGTCGATGGTCATGGGTGAGGAGAGACGCAAATCGTGCTGCACATGTGCTCGCAGGACGAAGACCTCAAGTGGAGATCGTAACTGAATTTCATATTGGTAGATTCTTAGATGTTGAACATGTTATTCTGGAGGATTTAGTAATTTAGTGTGTTTGGTTGATCTCAAAAAAAAAAAAAAAAAAGTAAAAATAAAGTTCGGGAAGAAAGGTGCACTACCCAGTACTCACTACTGGTGATTAATTTGCCGTTTCGCAGCCAAGCTGGGCACTGTAAAAATAAAGTTCGGGAAGAAAGGTGGGGTAAAAAAAAACACCGGGTCACAGGCTGGAACCAACCGGGGCGGGTTAGTTCGGGGAGGAAAGAAAATCCAAATGTGTTGACGCAAGCAATGACTGCACCTCCTCAGCCATGTGGGGGTCCACTGCTCAGCCATTCTACCACGTGTTGCCTGCTCCTTTTTTCTATAGTATTTCCTTTTTCTTTTCTTTTTTTTTTTAAAAGAAAAAATACGGAGTAATACGTACAGTATCACCTACGGTCCACATTGGACTCGGAGCACAGCAAGCCCGGCCCGGTGCGGCCCAGCTACCCACTGTCCAAGTGAAATGTCTCACGTGGATTTAGAAAACTCCGCCTTATTCTCGTGACACGTGTCCCTCCACGCCTCTTTATATACTCCGCTCTCTCCCTTGCGTCTCAGTTTTCTAAGTTTCAACCTCTCTCCCTCCTCCCCCAGTTCATCTGCTCCAAGCTTATATCGAGAGACAGAAACCCCAGACGAAGAAATTCAATCGATTGTCGAGAGTTCTGAAATGGCCGCCGCCGATTTAAATCTCCCGCCGGGCTTCCGCTTCCACCCCACCGATGACGAGCTCGTCAACCACTACCTCTGCCGGAGGTGCGCTTCGCAGCCGATTGCCGTCCCCATCGTCGCCGAGATCGATCTCTACAAATTCGACCCCTGGGACCTCCCAAGTAATTAATATAACCTTTCTCTTTGTTTAATTACCTCAGTAATTGAGAAATTTGTACTTAATTGATTGAATCTGGATTGTGTGTGCAGATTTGGCGAGGTACGGGGAAAAGGAATGGTACTTCTTCTCACCGAGGGACAGGAAGTATCCGAACGGATCTCGGCCGAACCGCGCTGCCGGTTCGGGCTACTGGAAGGCGACCGGCGCCGATAAGCCAATCGGTAAGCCCAAGCCGGTTGCGATCAAGAAAGCGCTGGTTTTCTACGCCGGCAAAGCTCCAAAGGGAGAGAAAACCAACTGGATTATGCACGAGTATCGCTTGGCCGACGTCGATCGATCCGCTCGCAAGAAAGGCAATGGCCTCAGGGTAATTTACTTTCCTCAACTTTTTAATTTTTTTTTAAGAAATTAATATTCAACGGCCGTGATAAGATCTAAGAAGTTGGGCGGTGTTGATAACAATTGAACGGCTGTGATGCAAAGCAGCCATGTGGGCCCACCCACTTGTGTGACTGGGCTTGCATTACCGCCGCCAGATACAGACAAATGCAGATTTTTTTTAAAAATATAAAAAATGAAAATAGATACTGTCTTATCAATTGCCCGATCGGGAAATTTTTCGATCATCCTCTCTAATTTTTTTGGCCAATGGATTGAACGGTTCTGATTTTGCTACGCAGCTGGACGATTGGGTGCTCTGTCGCATCTACAACAAGAAAGGAGTCATCGAGAAGCAGGCATCGGGCGCCGCCGTGAGGAAGTCGTACCCGAGCCCGCCGGTGTCGGGGGAGGAGATCGACAAAAAGCCGAACATCTTCGCCGCGGCACCGCCGCTCCCGCCGCCGCAGAAGGTGACGACATTCAACGACTACATGCAATTCGAGGCGTCGGACTCGTTCCCGCGGCTGCACACGGACTCCAGCTGCTCGGAGCACGTGGTGTCGCCGGAGTTCACGTGCGATAGGGAGGTGCAGAGCGAGCCAAAGTGGAAGGACCTCGAAAACACCCTCGATTTCGGGTTTAATTACATGGATGCCACCATGGACGGATCGTTCGCCATGTCCCCGTTGCAGGACATCTTCATGTTCGCGCAGAAGCCGTACTAGAAAAGTGGGCCTTTAAATTGGGCCGTTTTGTTGGGCCAAAGCCTCGTTCGATGACATGAGACCGCATTTGGACGTGTCTATGAATGCTCGAGCGAGTGGGCCGTGGGCCCGTTTTGGGCCTGTAGTGGGATGACGTGGGCTTCAGTTGTTAGTGTTGATGTATCGGTGTGTAAATGCATATAAATGATGTGTAAGAGGGGCATGCATTGGCATTTGGCAGGCATGATGGGGTATGTGTTATGTATGTTGTCACCATTTTCTTTCATATAAATTGCAAAATCTTTGGTTCAGGGTTTGAGTTGAATGATTCAGTGAAATTATTTAACGGAGATCATAAATATGAGATGATGATTATGGAAGAGGGTGGGGCCCCAAATGGGCCAATGGAGCCACAAGGGGCAGTTTAAGATGAAATGGCAAAATCAGAAAGCAGTTGTTTGGGTTGTAAATGAGGAGCAGCAGCTGCCACAAACCATGTGCATTTCTTTTTCTTTTCTTTAAAAAATAACAATTTGATGATTCATCTAAAAATCATTTTTTCAGATGAAAACTAGTAATTTAAAGTTCTGAATGAGATCGGATCGTAAGTAATCAATGGAGCAAGATCGGGTGATTCTCAATGCCATGAATGGCTAAAACTATGCAAGATCAAGTATATACAGGAAGCATACAATGTTTTAGGCAATGTTCAGTATTAATAGGGAACTAATAAAATTCACAAGTTATTATGCCCAGATAGATTGTGAAAAGGAAAACTTAAGCTAGTGTGTAACCATTTCATTCAAGTATTGAAAAGTTTGGCAGCTTGTTATATGGACAACCAATAATGTCTTAGTCAAACGTGTAGTAAATTCACCGGCTTGTGATGTCGGTTAGTATTTTTGAGTGAAAACCTACTTTTCGATTTTGGCATAAATTTTGCTGACCCTGGCTGCTTTTCGTGTTGCCAAATTGTTTTCAAAATCCGGTGAATATTTTGGAAGAAAAACTGTGTTGCATCAATCCTTCTCTTGTGCTCTTTTCTAATTTTCGTTTTCAAACCTAATTCGATATTTTAATCGAGATTTTTGTCCTTACTCGACACGACCGAGTTGACTTGAACCCAAAACAAACCAAACTCAAAATGACTCGAATTTAAACTTGAAATGAAAATATATTGTCACATAGAAACATATCAAAATTAAGTATTGTTATTATATAATTCTGTATTCTAATATTCATTTCCATTGTTCAAAAAAGTACGAAAACTTCATGATCTTTAAGTGGGGTTACACACACATGACACACGGATTTTTTTCTAAGTCTTTTCATCAAATAAACGTTTTAATTGATGTCTGCCTTTTAAATTTTTTAACAGCAATTGAATTCCATGAAAATTCAATTGATAGGGAAAAGGAAAGGAAAGGAAAAGGGCGGTTTTGCAAAATAGCCACGAAAATGGGCTAATTTTGTAAAATATCCGCGTTTTGGAACATTTTTGCAAAATGGACGCAATAAAAGGCTCCGGCGTACATCGAAACCCGATTTTCTCTCTCCTCCAGTTCTGTATCTCCGGCCGCTCCGTCTTTCTCTCCCGACCTGTTCGCCGGAAATTGCTAGATTTGCGACAGATTACCATTCCGACGTCAACGAAGCTATAGATTTTGAAGTGTAATCTAAAGAATCGGGTAAGTAAATTTAGTAGAATTTTAAGTCGATTAGAATTTGCGTCAAAAACGCAAATTTGCGCCGAAGGCGCAAATTTAACTAGAAATTTTGGATTACTTCTTTAGTATTGAGATTGCTCCTTCAGACTTTGTTTATCTATGCTTCGATTTTGCAATTACTTCTTCAATTTTGCGATTACTGCTTAAATTTGCGCCGAAGGCGCAAATTTCTTAGAATTTTTTGGTTTGAGATTACTACTTGAGTTTTGCGATTACTGCAACATTCTGTGTTTGCGCTTTCGGCGCAAATAACTGCTTCAGTTCTGTCATTTACAGCTTTAGTTTTGCGATTATTGCTTCAATTTGCGCTTACGGATTGGAATTGTGTAATTACAAGTGTAGATTACATCAAATTTGTGTTTATCTATGCTTATAACTGGCTATAACAGTATGTAAATATAGTTGAACAAAATTATTACTGTTATTGAATGCATCAAAATTTGTACCTTTTGCGAAAAATTTGATTCATTTTTTATGCTTATATATGTTATAACAGTATTGAAATCTATCATTATACATACAGTAGAATCAAAATTTGCGCCTTTGGCGCAAATTTTGTTGTTCATGTCATCATTACACTTGAATTTGCACTCTTTATTGATGTATTGATTCCTTATTAGACTTTGATTGCTAATGTCATCACTAGTTTCCCTTATTCAACATTGATTAAGCCATGTCATCACTGCAATAGAGTCCTAATAAAATTGCACAGTATTGGAATCTATGATTATACATACAGTAGAATCAAAATTTGCGCCTTTGGCGCAAATTTTGTTGTTCATGTCATCATTACACTTGAATCTGCACTCTTTGTTGATGTATTGATTCCTTATTAAACTTTGATTGCTAATGTCATCACTAGTTTCCCTTATTCAACATCGATTAAGCCATGTCATCACTGTAATACAGTCATAATAAAGTTGCACAGTATTGAAATCTATGATTATATATACAGTAGAATCAAAATTTGCGCCTTTGGCGCAAATTTTGTTGTTCATGTCATCATTACACTTGAATCTGCACTCTTTATTGATGTATTGATTCCTTATTAGACTTTGATTGCTAATGTCATCACTAGTTTCCCTTATTCAACATCGATTAAGCCATGTCATCACTGTAATGCAGTAATAATAAAGTTGAACAGTGTTGAAATCTATGATTATATATACAGTAGAATCAAAATTTGCGCCTTTGGCGCAAATTTTGTTGTTCATGTCATCATTACACTTGAATCTGCACTCTTTATTGATGTATTGATTCCTTATTAGACTTTGATTGCTAATGTCATCACTAGTTTCCCTTATTCAACATTGATTAAGCCTATGTCATCACTGTAATACAGTCATAATAAAGTTGCACAGTATTGAAATCTATGATTATATATACAGTAGAATCAAAATTTCCGCCTTTGGCGCAAATTTTTTAGTTCATGTCATCATTACACTTGAATCTGCACTCTTTATTGATGTATTGATTCCTTATTAGACTTTAATTGCTAATGTCATTACTAGTTTCCCTTATTCAACATTGATTAAGCCATGTCATCAATGTAATAGAGTGATAATAAAGTTGCACAGGGGATGCCTGTTTAGAATATTTAACACTTATATATGATATAACAGTATGGAAATCTATGCTTATATGTAAAGTAGCATTATACTCACTTAATGAGATTGTGTTTCTTATTACTTAAATGTATTTATCCTCTTAAATTCATACTCTGCAGATTACAATGGCAACCCATATTATTACGGTTGTATGTGGTGGGAAATGGTTGTTTACTGATTCATGTACAACCTTTGTTGGAGACACTACTTCAAAGGTGTTTATGATTGACGAGACAATAACTTTACAGGGGTTAACTGAGAAAATTCGAAATAGATTCAATATAGATAGTGGATTGGAATTGAAATTCAATCATTTACACCCTTTTAAACTATTAAGAGCTCCACTTCTTGTTGAATGTGATGCTGATTTGAAAGAGTTCTTAAGGTTGTCCGACCTAGAGAATGTTAAATTTGCTGTGGAGTTTTGTGTCAGCATTATATCAAATAGTGAAGAAGTTGAAGATCAACAGGCATCATCAGCTGAGAGTTTGCAGTTGGTGGCATGCAATCCAACTATAAACAATATTGTTACAGGCGAAAATGACATGACATTGATCGGTGACACAAGGCTGAAAGGTGTATTGTTGGAAGATGTTGGAGATGACATGAATTCTCTAAACAGTGACACTGCAAGTGATGAAGATTCAGCAGATGAAATATGGAGAGCATTCTATTCTACAGCACACAGAAGAGAAACTACACTAGAAGATTGGGATGCTGATAGCTCTCCTGTGTCTAGTGTGAATCTCAATTCAAAAAACTTGATTTGCGTAGGCAAAAGCTTTGCATCAAGGAAAGCAGTTAAGCATGCTTTAGAGATGTTGTCAATAACTGAGATATTTGGATTTCGCGTGGTAAAAGCAGATACAAAGTATTATAGAGTGCATTGTGTAGATCTTGACTGCAAATGGAAAGTGCATGTCAAAACTTTTGGTCCAACTTGGCATGAGGTGATAGTGTATGTGGAAATGCACACCTGCACATGGGATTTCAGGACAAAACACTGCAAACAGCCTTCATCTTCTGTGATTGCAAGTATGATCGAATCAAGGTGAAAACTTTTTTAAAGAGATAGTATTTATATTTTAACTTCCTTTCTAATATATGATTTGTTCTAATTTGACTGTAATTACACAGTGTTGACGTTGGATACAGACCAGCACAGATAAAGGATAAAATGAGAACAGAAAAAAAGATGCAAATTAGCTACTGGAGAGCATGGAAGTCATCAAAAATAGCTCATGAAATGGTTAAGGGGACACCAGAATCAAATTATGCAGATTTACCATCATTTTGCCATATGCTCGTGGAGAGAAACAATGGGACTATAGCTTTTATTTCAAAAGACAAAGAAGATAGATTTCAGTACTTCTTTTTGTCATTTGGACAGTGCATCAGAGCATTCCCACTCTTAAAGAAGGTATGTCTTAAACAGTGATAACATAAGTAATTTTATTTGTTTATATATCAGGTTGTTGTTGTTGATGGAACATTCCTAACTGGCAAATACAGAGGGACGTTGCTTGGAGCAGTTGCACAAGATGCAAATAGACAAATCTTTCCACTTGCTTTTGGTATTGTTGACTCCGAAAACAACAGCTCCTGGGAATGGTTTATGTATCAGCTGCTGCAGGTTGTGCCTCCTTCAAATGACTTAGTGTTTGTCTCTGATAGACATGCTAGCATTTCAAGGGCTCTCTCTTTAGCTTACCCAACAGCTACACATTGCATATGTATGTGGCACTTGAAACAAAACATCAAAGCAACGTTCAAGAAAAAAGAGCTGGGGAAAATGTTTAAAAAAGCAGCAGAGAGTTACACTATCCAAGAGTTCAACAACCACCTTGCACAAATCGAAGCAAACTGTCCAAAGCTATTAGAATATCTGGTGTCGGCAGGTTTTGATAAATGGGCCAGAGCACATTCAAGGTGTGATAGATACAACATGATGACATCCAACAATGCTGAGAGTTTGAACTCTGTTTTCAAAGGAAAAAAGGATTATCCCATTGTGGCACTTGTAGAGTTTGCTAGGGAAAAGCTCACATCATGGTTCCTGGACAGGAGAGAAAAAGCACTGGCAAATCAAGACAGACTAACTCCGGAGATCCTTAAGTTGATAAGAGAATCACAAGCGCAAGTTGGGGTATGCAGAGTAGAAAAGATGAATGAATCCCAATTTGAGATCAGTGGACAAGGAGCTGTAGCTATAGTTGATTTATCAGCGAGGACATGTACGTGCAGAGTATTTGATGTCGAGAAAATACCTTGTGTACATGCTCTAGCAGCAATAACACACATAAAAGCAAATGTGTCTGATTTTGTTGCAAAATTTTACAGCAATGACGCTTGGCATATGACATATGCAGAGACAATATATCCAGTGTTGGATGAAGATGAAGGAAACATCCCTGATATGGTCAAATCTATCAACTGTTACCCCCCAGTAGTAAGAAAAAGAGCAGGAAGACCACCTACGAATAGAAAGCTTTCATTGGGAGAGTACAAGAGGAGGATGAAGCATTCAAGATAAGGCTGTCAGCGAAAATTCTGTCATTAGTATTATATAAGAATAATGTTAGTAGAAAATACAGTTTATAAATTTGTAAATGACATTTCTTTTTGAAAATTAACATTGATTCAATAATATAGAATAAATTTTGAAATTTTAACATGTACTAATACAAATTTTTACCATGCTGAGCAAGTTTTCCCCATTTGTAGTATATTGTGCAATTTGATTCTATCGATGAGCAAAAATAAGACAATGTTGAGCAACAACCTATTAAGCAACTATGAAGCTAAAATTAAATAAAACAAACATTTCGTTGCAAAACAAAGTATTGTTGAGCAATATATAACCAATCGTTGAGCAAAAATAAGTTGATGCTGAGCAAGTTTCCCCATTTGTAGTATGTTGTGCAATTTAATTCTATTGATGAGCAAAAAATAAGAGGATGTTGAGCAACGACCTATTAAACAACTATGAAGCCATAATTAGATAAAACAAACGTTTTGTTCCAAACAAAGGATTGTTGTGCAATATATGGTGTATCGTTGAGCAAAAATAAAGTGATGTTGAGCAAGTTTTTCCCATTTGTAATATGTTGTGCAGTTTTATTCTATTGATGAGCAGAAATAAGAGCATGTTGAGCAATAATCTATAAAGCAATTTTGAAAACATAATTAGATAAAAATTAGATGTCATTGCAAACAAAGTGTTGTTGTGCAATATATGTACTATCGTTGAGCAAAAATAAAGTGATGTTGAGCAAGTTTTCCCCATTTGTAGTATGTTGTGCAATTTTATTCTATTGATGAGCAGAAATAAGAGCATGCTGAGCAATAATATATAAAGCAACTTTGAAAACATAATTAGATAAAAATTAGATGTCATCGCAAACAAAGTGTTGTTGTGCAATATATGAACTATCGTTGAGCAAAAATAAAGTGATGTTGAGTAAGTTTTCAAAAGGCATAATATGTTGTGCACTTTTATTCGATTGATGAGCAAAAATAATACAATGTTGAGCAATAATCTATTAAGAAACTATGAAAGCATGAATAGATAAAAATAAGATGTCGTTTCAAACAAAGTGTTGTTGTGCAACATATGTACTATTGTTGAGCAAAAATAAAGTGATGTTGAGCAAGTTTTCCAAATGCATAATATGTTGTGCACTTTTATTCCATTGATGAGCAAAAATAATACAATGTTGAACAATAATCTATTAAGCAACTATGACAACGTAAAATATACAAAAATAAGATGTTGTTTACAAGAGTCAAGCGTTGTACAAATCTAAACTATTGTTGATCAAGAATAATACGATGTTGAGCAAATCTAAGGTATGGAATTATATGAAAAATAATAACAAATAAATAAAGTCTCACAAAATTCCCAATTTATTGGCAAACAAAAAAAAAAGAAAATGAAAACGATTTTCCTAAAAAAAATATAAAATCCAAATATGTGTGAAACGCTTTTCAGGTTCGAGAAGTTTTTCATCACCTTCTTTTGGTTTCTTCCTCGAGCTAAATCTACTCTGTCTATTTCTCTGCGAGATTGCCTGAGGCTTGATTGTAGGCTTGTAAGAAGGAGAGCTATCATATACATAGAGATGTCTTCAGACCCGAAAGGTTTGATTTCGTGTTTTCTGTGTATTAAAGTTCAGATTAGAACGAGTACGGTTTAGGGCTTAGTTTTACACGAGTACGGTTTAATGTTTATAATCAAGCAGTTTTTCAGCCTTACGAGATCTACCATTGTTATTTCAATTTCGTTCGCATAATAAATTGAACTTAATGTTATTAATCTAGAGGCTGAATTTGGGAATTTGATAATTTGGGAATTTGAGAATTTGTTCGGCATAAAATACAGTCTCTCACAGTGTCATATCTTCAATTATATTTGTAGAAATTGATTGTAAGTGTTCATTCTATAGGTAAACGTCCGCAGAGTGTAAGTGATTCACCTGTTTTAGACAGCCAAAATAGAAATTCGAAGAGATCAAAACGATCTGGAGTTAAACCTCCAGTAGTTAATTTGTCTAGAGATTCACCTCCCTTCAAGGATGGACTGTCTGTTGATACTGAGACTGGTAAATCCTTGGAAGTAGTGGAGGGTTGTAGATCACTTGAATCCAAAGATTCGCAACCCCTTGTAAGAAAAAACAGTAAGAGAGAAGTGCACCCTGGGATTGATCTTCGTGTTAGTACTGTTGCTGTGGAGACCATTGAAATTGCAAGGCTGGAAACCCATTCACCTACTGAGACAGTTGTTGAACATGTAAACCCAACTGTGCATATCATACCATCTGATGAGCAAACAGATACCACAGACATACAACCTATTGCTGAAAACAGGCAGCTGGTTGTGAGGAGTGAGAGAAACACTAGACAAAAAAATCTCCCATCATTGAAATCACGGTCAAGCCCACGCTTGCTGGTGTCATCCTTGAAAAAATTGAATGCCAAGCAAAGGAAAATGATTGAGGATATTGGCTTTGGATTTTTGTTCAACTTGGAGATTGTTACCCTACCACTACTTCTTTCTTATTGGTTAGTGGATCAGTTTGACCCTAACAAGTGTTGCTTGGTGTTGGCTAATGGAGGTGAACTTGAAATTGCAGAAATAGACGTGCATATCACAATGGGATTCCCAATGGGGAAAGTTTTAGTTGGAAGAAAATCAGCTAAAGAGAATTTCAATCTTGTGCAAGAGTGGAAAACCACATTTGATGTCCAGGACAATATAACAACAGCTATGGTTATGGAAAAATTGATAGCTGACACTGATTGTAGTGATCAATTCCTTCTGAACTTTATCGTTATACTAGACTCTATCTTGGTTGATACACTAGGAAATGGACATGCCAACCATAGTTTGATAAGAGTAGTTCCTGAATTGGGTGATCTGAAAGACCTAAATTGGTGTGCTATTGTGTTGGAAAGTTTGGTCGATGCAAAGAGAAGTTGGGAAAAGAACAAGAATGGCCATTTCAGAGGGCCTCTGTTATTCTTGGTTGTAAGTATTTTTTTCAAACCTTCGCTCTGACGTTAACTTAATTTATTTACCATGTCAGTAGTACAAACGTCACCCCCCATACTTTTATATACATGTCTATAGTATTCTTTATGTCAGCATTCCCTGCTCCATCGTAATACTCATATATATTTATCCCCTTGGTGTGCCAGTTGTTTTACATGGATAGGGTGAAATTGTTCACAAGCACAGCACTAAGAAGAATGACTCGTTCTTTCCCGGTTTTCATTGGCATAAATTACAAAATCTTGCGCCAACGAGAAACTGATGATATAAGTACTGGAGGCTTTGGATGTGGCTTAGTCCAGGCTCGTCAAGTTGTTCCTCAACATCAAGACGTACCATCTACAGCTTGTCCACAACCTACTGCACAAACCGATGAAGGCACCAGTCACCTTGGTGATCCAGAAAAAGAGACACCCCCAGTTGAGGTTTGTATGAATTATTTCAACCAATTCAATGTAATATTAGTACAGTATAGCAATGTTTTGGTATTTACTGATCACTTTTTTATTCTTATTTTTTATGTGATGTTATCTTCTAGAGTTGGATAAAGTTGTTTGTTCAAAAGACTTCTGCACTTGCGTCTGCTATTTCTGATTTTGCTGAGTGGTCTACGAAAGTCCCGATTGAACTACAACATGATGACAAGGTGAAAAGGCTTCTACAGGGAGCAAACCAGCTTTTAGGGGTGGAAAATGTCATTTCTGAGGCACCTACGGCTACAGATGCTGCTGACATGTCAAATATGAATGACCCTTACAGCCCATATTTTACCGAATCACAAGAGAAATTCTGGGCAGATCCTGTTTTATTAGATTGCATTACTCAAATTGAAATGGCATATCAGAACAAGCAAAAAATGAAATCAAATATCAAAGTGGACGGGGAATTTTCCTTTGATATATTTCTAGATGACCCTGCTTTTAAGAAAAATGAAGGGACATCATTGAACTCATCGGTTGAAATGAAGAATGCTAATGAAGCAGCCCAAGCTCCCCCAGACAGCCATGGACAGTCTCCAATACAACAGCATGGTGAAGCTACTTCTACTCCCCTACCCACTCCATTTAAAGCTGATACTCCACCGGTGAACACTTTGGGAGATACAATAAAATGCATTCCCCCTGCTGCCTTGCCACCAAGAAGGTCGCCGCGGATCAACATAGTTGATGGGAATGCTGCAGACCAAGTTAATAACATGAAGAGAGAAGAAGCTACAAGGAGAGCACATAAACCTTCTGCATCTTTGAGAAGCCCATATTACTCGCGTGTTGTTGACATTACAGATCCTATCTCTGAAATTGAGCGCACTGTTTCAGCATATTTGGCAATGAAAACACCACACAGCAGGTAGGTTCATTTTAAACTTAATCTTCTTAAAGAATGTTCAGTTACAAAGTAAAACGTTATTTTCATATAATCCATCTTCAAAATGATTGACATTGCAGGGAAATTTTGTTTAAGCACAAGTCTGTTGAAATTGTTAGAACAGACATGGCTACGCTTGAGGATGAAACCCACTTGTCTAGTGTAGTTATTGGTGCATGGACAGCTATCCTCAACCACAAGGAACAGTATAAAAGTGCTCAATCACCAGCAAGGCTTTTTGTCAATATCAACAAAACTGTAATATTCTTACAATTTTAACTTTCAATTACATTCCATTGTTAGCCGTTATTACAATTCGTCTGTTTTTTTTGCTAATTTCTATTCTTCAACCAGTTTAATGTAGAGAGTGTATCAGTACGAGCTTGTGATGAACAGTTCAAGAGGTTTAACGTGCACATGGATACTGTATTGTCATCGTCACCACACCTTTCTTTGAAGGATATAGACATGGTACTACCTTGCAATTAAATAAATAAAGTTCAGAAGACCAACCACTAATGTTTAATTGTTTTTTGTTATGTTGATTAGATTGTATATGCGGTTGAACGAACAGCAGACTATGTCATGGTTGTCTTTAACTTTAAAAACAAAATGGTCCAAATTGTTGATGTTACACCATCTTCCAGTGATCCAATTTGCCCCTTCACATCGCCCTTTGAATGTTTGGTAAGTTTTACTACTGATATCTAATATTTCTTTCCTTGTCTTAATTTCATTTAAATATCAACTCATTTTATAATTAAAATTACATGAATTCTAATTCAATTGATGCAGGGGGATATGCTGATCGCTTATCTAACAGAGAAGGGGCTCCTAGCAAAGGCTGAAATAGTGTCAGATGCAACAACATCAAAAGTCCACATCACATGGGCTGGAGAGGAGAAAGTTCAATATTCTGGGGTATGCCTCATGCGCCACATGGAGACCTTCTTTGGGACAGAGAGAGGGTACAAGTGTGGACTGGAAAAAGGCAATTTCAAGAATATTTCAAAGCTAGGTGTGAAGTATCTGACAGATATAGTATGTTCAGAGTTAAATGAAGTGAACGCAGATGTTGTGAAGGCAGCAAAAACCCATGCAAGAATGACATCAAAAGGAATTCAGGGGCAGAGACTGAATCTTGGTTGAACAACCACAGCACAATTTGATGTTTTATTTTCAAACTTTGAAATGAATTTTGGTGTAGACAGTTATATACGCTACTTCTGGAAATTTTTCTCGTACCAATTAAGACAGTTGTTGTCAGTGGGGTCAGTTTTCTCGTACGGGTTAAGATGTTTGTTGTCCATGTGGTTTTTTGATGGATAGAATTTGTCAAAATGCATACAACTATAACTGCTGCTAAACAGTTGTGTTTGTTCTTCAATGTGTCAGCACAATTATCTGCGCTTATAATCAAGTGGTCTATGTTATGCAAACAGTTGATTTAGTAATATGCATTTGTCTGTTGTGCAATTATAAACTATTGTTTAGCAAAAATAAGATGATGTTGAGCAAATTAGCAGTAACATGAAAACTTAGTTAAACAGTGTCATCACTACTTTTACCTCCATATGAATGTCATCGTTTATGTCTGACTCATAGCTCGAATCAGACGAAGAGTCGTCATAAAAATGTACATTGATGGTGATGTTGGGGCAAAGGCCATACTCAACAAGATCAGCATCAGAGTCAAACCAACTTCTAGTGTAATCCATTAGAAGCCGATTGGCTACCTGGGTTCTAACCTCAACTGTTACTCCTGCATCCTGTAGCACTTCGTTGGAGCGGGCTAGACTCATAGGCATACCATTCCAAGTAGACGTGTGATAGAATGTGAAGGGAATGCTGTCAGAGTGGATGGACACAACAAGTAGACCTGGTCCATACCAGTATGACTCAGATGCAGATATTTCAACCTCATAAGTACCAACGACGTAGTCGTAGTCTAGTTCAGTATAGGTTGGGAATGCCATTGAAGGATAGAAAACCTACACACACAAAATCAAAATATACTCATACATTAGACATTGACTTAAAAATAAAACATTACATCAATATTAATAAGAAATAAACATTTGAGAAAGACAAAGGAGTAAAAATGCCTGAAAAACTGGAAAAACCCTAACTGATGACTTTTAATGACAGTAAGAATCACATAACACCCACGGAATATAATGCAATAGTAAATAAGCAAGACAAACACCAATATATAAACATTAATAGACTAAAAAGCAAGGGGAAGTTCAACGAAAATCGGAGATTACAACAATAAAAAATTGCTGAAGCAGTTCATCAAAATAACAGATAACGTTTTTTTTTAAAGGAAGAAAACAGAAATGAGTACATACCACAACAGGAATCGCACCTTGAAAGCAAGAAATCTGGATGAGAACGAGAGAGGATGAAGATGAACAAGAAGAAGAAGATGAAGCGACTTGGAGACAATCTGAACAACGTTTAAGCACAGTATAAATAAGCGGGAAATGGGCCGGGCATCTCTAAACGAAGCCCAACAGTTATGTTGAAGGCAATATCAACAATTTAAACATTTGTGCAAAATTAATGTGTTGATAAGCAAAAATAAGATCATGTTCAGCAAATTTCGACCAATAGCCGGTGTTGTGAAATTTAAATCTGATGATGAGCAAAAATAATAACATGATGCAAAAAACAAAATTATTGGAAAATTTTAAAATTATATTGACAAAAAATATAATCATTATGATAACATTTTTACCATAAACTACTGTTGTGCAACTATAAACTACTGTTGAGCAAAAATAAGTTGATGTTGAGCAAAATTACACCAATCAACCCCCCATATTGTGCAACTTTATTCTATCATTGAAAAAATTAAGACCACGTTGTGTAACACTATAGTAAGAAACTATAAAATTAGGTTGACAAGTAAAATTGAATCATAATGGACAAAATTTCACAAGTCTCAATTGTGGTGCAAAAATATTATATTGTTGAGCAAGTTTATCTTACACAACATACACTCACAAAACCATAGAATATAAGACTGGTATCACCACTAGTTGTAGCTAATACACGTCTGGTGGCAATACTATGTGCATTAAACACCTATGGCAACCACATACACTTTGAAATTACTATATACAAGTGTAGTGTTACAACTATTTGTAACTAGTATCAGTGTCAGCACTACTTTGGGTCTAAAACACCTAGTGTCACCACATGAAATTCAAATATCAAAAACGATCAACCTGGTGACACCACAAATTCAAACTAATATAACCTACAATGTCAACAATAATATGGTCATTAAACATCTCTTTCACCCCCATACACTTAATAATAAAAAAATACAACACTCGTGTCATCACTACTTGTAATATAATATGAGTGACACCAATACTTTGCGTCTCAAACACATAGTGCCCATCACATAGACTATAAAATGAAAAAAATATAAATACATACACTTCAGAAATCATAGAATACAAGACTTGAATAACAGGGGGGGATGGGGGGAACCAGTGTCATCACTAATTGTAACTGATATCACTGTCAGCACTAATTGGGACACCAAACACCTAGTGTCACCACACACACTGCAACATAAAAAAATACAAGTATGGTGTCGCCATTACTTTAAACTAATCAAACAATAAATGTTAACAATACTTTGGGCATGAAAAACCTCTTTACAAAATATACACTTCAACAAGAACAAAAACTAAGCCACTGTCACCACCCGTAATATACAAGCATATTCATCAACGATCAGGTGGGATTTCTTCCTAAAATAAAAGACAGTATCAAACACAACCAAATTTAACAGTGCATTAATTTCATTAATATTATACATTTCCAAACACCAGTTGGGGCAAATAGTTACAAAAGCCAGTTGGTATGATTACAATGGAAATCATATACAAAAAGGTGCCAGATACCAACTTCCATTCATACCATACATTCCATTAGCTTAACTACCATAAAATAGGTGCACCTACAATGTCTTTTCCAAGCAAATATACATTACAAATATGCCTAAAAGGGTGATCGACATAGTGGACAAATGGGTTGATACGACGCCCAGTCTATAAGACACCCTGTGTGGAAGGTATGATCACACAGTGTCCGAAGGCTCGGCGTTGATGGCAGCATCGGATCAAGACATATAGAGCACTGGTCCACTTCCGGTGAAGAAGCTGGGGGATCCACATGCTCTGGAGAAGCTGGGGGATCCACATGCTCTGGAGAAGCTGGGGGGTCCACATCCTCTTCTTCATGGATGCTCATCTCAGATTGAGAGCTTGAATCAGAGCTCATGTCATCTTCAGATTCTTCAGTATAAAGTACATTAATAACGAGATCAGGGCAGAGCCCATATTCAACGAACTCAGCATCGCCTGAAAACCACCTGTGTGTATAATCCATTAGCATCAGGTTGGCTCCTTGAGTTCGAACCACTGCAGTGACCCCTGCTTCATGTAACAGTTGATCACACTGTTCATAAGTCAGTGGCAACCCATTCCACTCAGTGAAATAGTCCAGGTACAGCTCAGGGATCCTTTCAGAATTGATAGACACGTACACAGTGCTATGTCCATAAACAGGTGTCTGCCATGGTGTGATTACCACTTCAAAAGACCCAACAGTGTAATGGTAGCCCATTTGAACTTCAATTGGAAGTGCCATCTAAGGATACAAAACATACACGACACAAAATAAATATACACTCATATAAATTGGTGAAATCAAAACCCTAACCGACAGAAAGAGGATGAAAAAATCATCTAAAAATTAGGAAAAAACAAAAGAACACTTGCTGGAAAAATGTAAAAACAATAACCGATTTTATAAGGTTTACAGGAAATCGAAAGGGAGAGAAATAGTTGAGAAAGGACGCACCTTTTGGAAGAAGACTTCGGAAAGAGGAGGAGCTTGTGGAGGAAGACGAAAGGACTTCGAGAGAGGGTAAGGATGAAGAGAATGGAGAGGGTTTGAATAACGTTGGACTTCTGAAGAAGCGAGGAAGAACACCGCTTTAAATAAAATTACCGACTTGGGCCAACTCCTTTCATCAGTTAATGGGCCACAATCTCATTTCTTGAGGTTTAAAATAAATCAACAACCAATTTGATACAAATCCTATTGTTGTGCAAAATTTAACCTAGTGTTCAGCAAAAATAATATCATGTTGAGCAAATTTCCACAAATCGACCATGGTGTACAATTTAATTTTAATTATGGCCAAATAAAGGACAACATAATGAGATAAATATGTTTGAAAAATCAAATATTATATTAAATAAAAATAATATCATATTGGGAACAAATTCACATAGATCAATTGTTGTGCAAAGTTTAACCTATTGTTCAACGAAAATATGATCATGTTGAGCAAATTTTCAATAATCGACCATTGTAGGCAATTTCATTCTAACGATGGCCAAAAAAAAAGGCAGCATTGTAAAAAAATATATATTTAAAGATTCAAATTTTATATTAAGCAAAAATGAGATGTTATTGGGCACAAATTCACAAATATTAATTGTTTTGCAAAATTTAACCTGTTGTTCAGCAGAAATATGATCATGTTGAGCAAATTTTCACCAATCGACCACGGTATGAAATTTAATTCGAACGATGACCAAAAACAAGACAGCAATGTAAGAAAATATATATTTAAAAAGTATAAAATTATATTAACGAAAAATAGGATCATAATGAGCAAGAATTCACAAAGATCAATTTGTGTGCAAAATTTAACCAAATGTTCAGCAAAATACAACAACAGACTCAACGCTGCTTGAAACTAACATCAGTGTCACCACTATTTTCGTACTTACGCAGCTAGTGTCAGCCCATAATGTTCTTTAATATATCTTGAGCACTAAACTTGCCAGATTACATCCAAATTCCCCACTTACACAACAACAACCTATCTAACTACTTTGGTTCTTTAAAATTTAAAACTCCAAGTTTCTTTGATCAGATCTGCACACATGAGTTCTCTGAAACGAAAGATCTTTTCGTTGTTGAAATTTTTAACGTCTCCCCCAAATACAGAAGCTTCAATCGCTTTTATTGTAAACACACCGCATGAAGCCCTGTAGAGAAAGAAAGAAACAATGTAATGTAAGGACATAAATAACAAGTATCTAAACGTAACCAAAGAACAAAACAAGATAACAAATACATACCCAGTAGAATCATGCATTAACCCAGGAACCATGTATAGCCGGAAAGGAGAGGAATCGAAGTTTTCAAATAGCCCAGCCTTTGCTAAATGAATTGGGAGCCAAATAGCAAACGGTTGCAATTGTTCTTCAAGAACACCTTCCCTAACAGCAGGAACATTGCAATCGAACACATTGATGACCCTATCCTCAATTTTAATCTCCAACGCCACCCAGTGCTTGTTTATAACATTGAAAATTGTGTAAATTTTCTTTACCGATGCCCATGGCTTCCCATATTCAGCAGGGCACGTACCGACAAAATAATCCTCAGTGCTGGATTCAAGATCTATGTCTATCCCATAACATGAAGCATAGTCGGGAAGGTACTTCAGATAAAACAGCCAATCAAGAACAAGAACATCTCGATACTTGAAGGGGTCCTCATGAATGCGCTTCCTAATGTGAATCAAACCTGCTTCTAGATGCTAAACAAAGTAATAAAAAGGTGAGTTCAACAATCAAATAATACAATAAAAAGTAATCCACAAATATATATATATATATATATATATATATATATATATATATATATATATATAATGTAGAAATACAACCAGTTATTACCTGACAATCAAACCACATATTCTTCAATAAAATACACTGGAAAAACTTTCTATCAACCTTTGAGGTTGGACCAACAACGGAAAAATTCCTGCCAAAGAGTACACAGCATAAAATGCTGTAACTAATACAATAACAACAACATTTCATACAAAATACTAAACATAAAATTAAACCATACCTTTGCTTTTTTACGAGTTCATAAATAAATTCATGATCTTCTGAGCTGATCAGGGATTTCTTAGGGGCATGTTTTGGCATCCTCACTTTCTTCACTTCCACAACTGGACCATACAAGAATGTACTGTTTGATGGGATAAGTTTGGAAGCCTTTAGTTGGTCCACTTCGATTTGGATTGCAGGATCCTTGGCGAACGAATCCCAATCAACGCCTGCACCCTTGTCGTCCTCATTGTCAGACAGACAAATGTACTTTTCCAGGGATGGGTCAACCGTAACTCCAGCAACTTTACCACCAACGCCTTCTTCACCTTCACACTTAGTAGATTGAGGCACTTCAACTGAACTTGCTGGAATCCCAACCTCATCCCCAAAAACCTTAAAATCAGTGTCAGCAACAACAGGTGCGGACTCCTTACCCACTCCTGGAACCTCAATACTTAATGAAGGCAAAGACACGGGCACAACTTCACCAGAAGCGGGAGATGATTTGAACATTAACTCCTCATCAGGGAAAGACTGCTGAAGATCAGACACAACATCATTCAAAATTTTGTTCACATCTTCAACAACAGCCTTCGCAGGTGTGGCCTGGGGTTCACCGCCACTGCCACGTTCATCATCGCCTCTCACAAGAGTGCCGTCGGGCTTGCCAGGAAAGTGCTTATCATCAGACTTCACGGGTGTGTCCTGGGGCTTACCAGACCTGACATGTTCAGCAGCAACTATTGCAGGAGAGCTTGCAGACTTACGAGCAATGTGCTTATCACAAGCCTTCACAGGTGTGTAGTGACACTTAGCACCACTAACACTTTCGTCATCAACTTTTGCAAAAGTGTCCTTAACATCAGGCTTGACAGGATTTGACTGCAACCTCTCAATCAAAGCTTCATAATTAGCAACCCTAACCTCAAGCTCATCGTACCTCTTCGCCATCTCACCAAACACTTGAAGGCTACCATTCAATTCAACAATCTTTGTTTCAATTGCATCTACCCTTGCAGACAACAGATGCATAATCTTAGGGACCTCTTCAAGCTTCGCAATCCTGCTATAAATCTCCTTCACCCAGGCAGGATCAGATGGGAGAGAAGAAGCAAAAGCATCACCATGGGATTCAGGAGGCAACTCACAAGTTGGATCATTGTTAGCATCCATTTCAGGAGAAACATCTTCAATATCAACCACTTTCTCTAATAACACTGCTATTTTGTCAGCTTCATCACTTGAAATGCGAACATATTCATTTTCACAAGCAGCAGATGTTTTCCCCAACACAGACTGCCCACCAACAGAATTATGTGCTTCAACACTCCCCAGAGGTGACCTCTGAACAGAAGGGGTCGGCACATCACCCTCTCCATCACTGCCAGCGGAAGGTGTCTCAACTCCTTCAACGGTGTCACCACAATCAATGCCATCTGCAAGGTCGGCCAAAACATATAGCCTCGCAGTTTGACAAGCATCCAATTTATCGGATTTAGGGGAATGGGTGTCAGAGTGCAAAACATCAACCTTGTCTTCGCAGACAGGAACTTCACCACAAGATTTGGAAGTATGGGTGTCAGCAGTAAAATCTTCACCCTTGTCATCACCAACACTGACTTCACACCCAGCTGTAGAGACTGCAACATGAATATCTACAGGCTTCACTGCATGTGCACCCTCGGTATCAACAACAGGAACTGGAGGAATAATAAAGGACTTGTCAACATTACTATCATATAATGGCCTACAGCTACTTACACCACCGTTCTTCTTCATCTTATACCTCCGCTGAAAGACAATATTCAGCGGGACATCATCTTCTAACAGGTCACATGAATCAGTACCTAACCGACATCGCTTGGGAGGTGAAGCAACCACATCAACCTTCTTGTGCAAATCTGTGTCAGCAGTAACTCTCTTAACCGCCTGAGAAGGACTAACTATAGCACCTGTCCTCACTGCTGAAGCCTTCTGTCGAGGCGTCTTTACATCACTCTTGACAGATTTTTTACGGTCTAGAGCAATGAATGGATTGAATAGAACACGACTTGCAGAACGACCCCTCCTTAGCGGAACCCGTTCCTCATAGCTATCGCTGGACTGCACCTTCTGTTTCTTTTTACCACCCATCACTCCAACGGAAGATTTTCTCTTCTTTGAGGTCCCTATATCTTCTTTATCCACCTCTGGGAAAACTTCAAAAGCAGTTTCAAAGGACTTACCATCCTGTTTCTTTCTAGCAGCCTTGCCTCTCTTCACAGGTGTCTTCTTCTTTGACGTCTCGCCTTCATCATGTTTCTGCAACACATTAGCTTCTTCCTCCTCAACTTGGGGAGCCCTATTTAAAAACTTAGCTTCATATGCCCTTCTACGAACACGGCGACTCTCATACAAAGTCGCATCGACAGGTCCAAAAACTATTTCTTCAACTGATGCATCAACTACTGCATCAACTACAGCATCAGCTTTTTCACCAGCAAACGCCATTCGTTCGGTGTGTGCAAACTCCCCATAAATAGGGAACAACGGACTCTGAACAAAACGCATGTATCAGAATAAAAACACAAAGATGAATCAATATAAAAAATGTTATTTAAGAGAGAAAATATACAAATATTACCAAATCCCCATGAAAGAACTTCTCAGCTTCAGCGTATACTTGGCTATAATCACATTGCCAGTACAACGAGTATGGATCTAGTTCAGGCATCTTAAAATTACAGTCAAAATTAACGGATATAGCTGGGAAAGCTTCTAATATCCAAGCCTGTTAAAAAAGAAAACTCGTTATGCAACTACAAAACAATATTTAAATAATGCTAACATAAGCATTAAAGTTGTGCTGACACAGACAAAAAAATGATGACATAAGACAAGCAATAACTAAAGCACAATACCTGGAATGCAAGGCAATACCCATACATTTGATAAGAACCCCTAACCCCATTCCGATCTGCGACAGAAGAACTTTTCAATGACTTCAACAAACGGGTATATGACTCTCTACCCCAAGGATATAGTTCAAATTCCTTCTCATTGCACGCAAGAGATAAGAATTGTGCACTTACAACTTCTGACCTCCTATAAACAATTAACCTCTCAATCAGCAACAACTTTGCCATAATCAACTTCTTCTTAGACATCTTTTTCTCAGATATGAAACGATCAAGTAACTCATCATGAGTCATTTTCTTCTGCCCAAAAAATTCAAATATTGACACTTTCTTTGGGATATTACAAACATAATCTTCACAAGGAAGGCCTGTAATGACATGAAACTCAGCAATTGAAAAACGTGCAAGATGTCCACCAACTCTAAACCACAACTCATGCTCTTTTTGGGTTTGTACTTGACGGAGCACCATTTGATGCATAAGCTGGAAATTCAAAACCATTTTGGTGCCTTGCGTCAGCACCCATCCAACGCAACTTTTTTGCAGAGTATTGTAGTGAGAAGGACACAAATGCTCCTTGATCAGATCACATACAGAAGGATGTGAATATATGTTGGATCTACAACGAAATCGCTCAGAAACAGGAATGCAATATTCCAAACCCTGATTAATAACAGACAGTTAAGCAAAAAAAACAACCATCATATTAAGAAAAAACGACAACTTGCTCATCAAAAAAAAAAAACTTACATCATAACCAGGATAAGAGGTGGATGAATCAGAAGATTAACTTCCTGCAAGAAACAAAATACAGAAAAATTTAAAAGACAATAACAGAATATGTAATGACAAAAACAACAACAAACAATAACAATATAATGTTACACACACATAGTAAAATAACATGAACATAACAAAACACACACACGAAATACCAAATCCAAACACATACATTGTTGGAACTGCAACAAGCTAACACAAAAACAGACAGTGTCAGCGCCATACACTTGGACATAGAACCAGATAAGTACAGTATCATCGACACAAACCATCAAAAGCATGGAAAACAGGTACACATACACGAAGAACACTAAATAGGCACTTACAAAGTGCCACAACGCAAATTTGACGAAAAGAAACAGTTCAAAAACACGAATTTACATATGCAACTTCCAAAAACGACGAAAAGTACTAATAACCGCACATAAAAATGCATATAAAGCATCGATTTACCATAGATTGTCAATAGTATAATGAACAAACAATAAAATCAACATAAACGAGCATATTCCAAAACCCTAGCACGAGAAATTTCGCAAAAATACGCCAAATTTATACCTGAGATACTGGATGACGACATTGAAGTAGACGATGCAAACTCGAAGCTTTACAGAAGCAAGGAAGAGTAATCGAGCCGGAAAACGCACAAAACCGCAGATGGAAGGCAAGAAACGCAAGTTGAAAATTTCCGAGCAAAGAGAGAGTTCGAATGAGGAAGAACGAAATTTTCTGGAAACAAGAGAGAATGTCCGTATAGAAAGTAAGTTAGGTATATAAAGGGGCTATTTCGCAAATTTGTCCAAAGCCGCGTCTATTCCGCAAATACGTCCCATTATTGTGCCCATTCCGCAAATTTTTTCAAAGGAAAATGGATGACCGATTTGAAACAAAAATAAAAGGCCAAAAAAGAAAATGGACATTTTCAAACACCAACCTTATCACGTGTGAGGTGATTGATAGTGATGATTATTTATAATGGCATGGCCTAGCTGGGTTTCAATTATATAGCCCAATAAACCCAATAATCAAGCTAGTCCAAACTCCAAACACACATGCATGTTTTTTTTTACTTTCTCCGGTCGAAAATAAACGATGTTTTAGAGTTTTACGCGCAAATCAAGAAACCTCTTAATTATTATTTCCACCTTTAAATACCTATCAAATAATTTTTAATACCCCATCACATTTATTATACACAAATGTAATTGGGTAAGCAAAAAAAAGAGTACAACTTATCTTGATAGTAGTGCAAAAGTTAAAAAAGGGTAATTATTACATCTAAAACATCAAATATTGTTGATCAAATTTCAACTCCTAAAACATCAAATATTTTCGACCGGAGGGAGTATTATAGATTCAAACCACCTTTAACCATGTCAGGGTGGTTGAGTCGGAAACGATCTCAGAATAGTACCTGAACATCCCTGATTCGATTATCAAATGACCTCTCTCTATTTATCAAAATTATGATTCAGACCACCTTTAATTTTCCCTTATGCCTTGTTTGCCCCGAGGAAATTGAAATACTTTTTTCATCTTTCTAAAATAAAAATTCAAGTTTGACAAGTCTGATTCTCGAGAAGTCGATGAGTCGATAGACAAAAATCGCGTAAGTATAAAATAAAAATTTTGAACAAGGGGCAGCGAACAAGGAGAAATAAAGTTACATCATTTGTTTTACCTTTTTATTTTTTTTCCTTCGTTTCTGGATTGAAACATATAGGAGACCATATATTTTACTGTCTTCGTTCGACAAAACTTGTCATTTACTATCCATGCACGTTTTTTTAGAATGATAAAAACTATATAAAATATTCATTTTTTTTAACAATTTCATAGTAATTATTAATAAGTACAAATTTGTTAAAAAAAATTTAAATAAATATTTTATATAATTTTTATCATTTTAAAAAGCGTATTGAGCCCGCGGAGGTAGTATTGTATCTCACTTTCGGATGAACAACTTTGTTGGGCTCCACAAAGGCGTCAGCCATGAAAAAATGGTAGACCTTCTTTCCAGTAAGAGTGGAGTGAGTTTGGTACTACCTCCGTCCAAAAATACATGGACTTTACTATTCACGCACGTTTTTTTAAGGAGGTAAAAACTATATAAAATATTAACTTTTTTATTAATTTTTTTTAATAATTATAAACTTATTGATAATAAGTTTGTAATTATTAAAAAATATTCATAAAAAGTTAATATTTTATATAGTTTTTAACTCCTAAAAAAACGTGCATGAATAGTAAAAGTCCATGTATTTTTGGACGGAGGGAGTATATGATAATGACTATAAAATATAAATCGTTTAGTTAATTTTCTTCAATTTCTAATGCAGAGTATTTTTTTTTAGTTTCGTTGTTGTATCATCACAGTTAGTTAGTTTGTCTATCATATCCGGTCTCTCAATTTACATGTGATAAATCAAATCGCTTTCCTTATTAATTTGTTTTTGGGAAAACTAATTAAAATATCTTCACTTTTGATGGTATAGTAAAAATATATCCTCAATTTTCAAATGTAATAAAAACATTCCAACATTTGAGGGTAGTGGTAATATATTATCACGAGTTTTCTCACAGGTCAAAAATGCTGACAAGGCAGCCTACGTGGATTTTTTTAACAAGGTAGCCTGCGTGGAAGTTTTTTCACAAATTAGCACTAAAATCGGGTTTTCTTGAACAATTTTCTTGGAAAAAAATAAACCGACAACAAAATTAAACCCGAAAAACGAAATTAGAACCGATGTAGGCTGCCTTGTCAGCATTTTTTACCCACGTAGGTTGCGTGGAAACTTCCACGCAGGCTGTCTTGTTAAAAAAAATCCATGTAGGCTGCCATATCATCATTTTTGACCCGTGATAAAACTACTGGTAATATATTATCGCTACCCTAAAAGATCGGGATATTTTTATTACATTTGAAGGTTAAGGATATAAAAAGACATTCATTCTAATAGAATAAAAAGAAGATTGAACTCATGAGTTATTTAGTGACTATATGTAATCCTTACGGAGTATTAGTTATACTAGCAAGTAGAATTTTAACATTTGATTTGGAGTATCAATCAATCTAATGAAAAGCATAAACATAATTATCCGTATAATACGGAGTATTTTTTTAAGTAATTAATTCGAGCTAGATTATAAGTACGGTTAGTACTCAATCAACCATTTTTCTAAGGATTCTTATTTGTAAAATCAATACTAGGGAGTAATTCCGACATAAAGAAAGTAAGAAAGCAGTGACCCAGATCCACAATTGAAGCTCACACTTTGACTTAATCACTGACCAGATCTACCATCTCATATATATGTTGATTAATTAATTACAGATACTATTTGTTATTTTCCACATCTGACATATATCCATGAATCTATTGTTATTTTTTTTATGTCCAAGATATGGATTTCAATATAAATTATTAATGATTTCCAAAAAAATATATTAATAATTTAGCATGTGGACAATCTTCTCCATCTAGATTGATTTTTTTTTTAAATAAAATAAAACTATCACCAAAATTTTGATTTAAATGCAATCCGATCCAAATAAAAGAACATGTCAAATTGGCATAATATGCATCCCTGAAAATTTTGAAACTGTTTTCATGCATATGTTGGGATCTATATATATGGCAAATTTTTTGGTGGGTCAATTGGTGTTGATTCACCAACCAATAGCATTCTTTCGGACGAGGTCGTTGATCGCTCCACTATATCTTACAAAGTTCACCTCAAGACCGATATGAGCAAAATGGTCTGCCACCCGGTTGCCATCCTTGTAAATGCGGAAGAAAAATATGACGTCAAAGGCACGGCTGAAAGCAAGGATGTCATAAATGATTGTCTCGATCTCCCAAGGACACGTACAACATCCCTTCAGGACATTAATCATCGTAAGACAACCGCCTTAAACCATCCTTCAGAGCTTCCGATAGCCCGCGGAGAAGGTCACGAGTCTCCGCCTACAACGTCGAAACCTGCCAGCATCCGAAGATGCCACACCTCAACGATCTTCCGAGAGAATCACGAATCACAAAACCGCAAGCCACTTGGCCCAAGGGAAGTTTAGCACTATCAAAGTCCTCTTTAGTTTTACCCATTTTATCTTTTTCTGTTTATGTCGGGTGGTTTGATTACCATGTGGTCTTTTGTTCGGTTTTTCGCCTTCCAGTTCTTCTAGTTGCGCCTTTCTCCAACTTGTTCGTTGTTGTTTTATGTATTGTACCCAATCATCCACCTTTGGAGGGTGTGGTCGTTAAAGAAAATTTTGTTCCTGATCATTGTCCAGATAAAAGGGATAGGGCGAGAGTAGCTTTCTGGTTTGAATTAAGTTGTGACAATATGCCGATAGCGATTTGCTTATATGTTCTATTGGTCTTATTGGTGTTTCATATTACACTTTGAATTCTCTAATCCTTGATTTTGATAAATATAGAGCGACCATATCTGAGAATCAAACCGGGGGACCATCGGGTACTACCTTGAGATCCTTTTCGGTTCAACCACCACGACATTGTTTTTCAATTCTCTGATCCATTTTCTCTATGATCGTAAGGGTTGTTTGGCACTCGGTAAATATGTGTGTTGAGTAAGCTGCTGGCATTTGTCTTCTATGGAAAAATTACCAAATAGCAAATGGGAACGTTGAGATAATGACAATAGAGGAACGATTCATCACAATGAAAGTAAAAGATAATAACATTGGAGTTACGTATTGTGTTTGCTTTGTGTATGCTCCGCTTCAAGAAGATAAGAAGGTGGTGTTTTGACCAATACTCATAGACCACATCCAGAAGTTTTGGCCAATACTCATATACCACATCCAGAAAATTGACTTCCCACTTGTAGTACTTGGGGACCTAAATGAAATTCAAAGCCCAAATGAAAAACGATGTAAAGTCCAACTGAACCCAAATAGATATGAAAAATTATTATTTTTCAAGGACCAATGTAACCCACTAGACATACCCACATTAGGAAATGAGTTTATATGGAGAAGAAATAGAACAGATATCAACAATATATACAAGAAACTTGACAGAACTCTAGTTCAAGACCATATCCTAAGATGGTTCCCAAGCATAGCAACAAAAAACCACGTGGCTACTATATTAGTGAAACTGAGTACAAATGACAACACAGAGGATACTTTTCCAATTTGAAAAAATGTGGCTACTAAGAAAACTATAGAAACATAGTAATAAGAGCATGAAGATCACAACACGAATGATCCCATATGTTTCAAGTGATGAAAAAAACTCAACTATTGAAATGACTCTCGAAGGAATGGAACAAAACAACTTTTGGGAACATATTATGTCAACTAAGAGAAATTGAAGAAAAATTGATGAACTGATGAACTACAACAGAAGAACAACTATACACAACAAAACGACAATAACAATTGACAACTACGACTCCTTAATAAGAAATAAATTATTACAGTACTGACGACGTCCCCCCCCCCCCCCCCCCTAAAAATCCCGTTTTAATGGGACCCAAGTGGAACCTGTAGGAACCTCTGCAGCCAACATGGACTTACCTGATCCACATGGACAATATTCATGTGGCCCAACTTATGCCGTGATGACGCAAAAAAGACGGGTCCCTTCCAATCCACCTTAAGGAACGACATCTTAAACTCGTAGGGAACCAGGAACTTACCTACCAGGCGAGCGAAGCGTAATATCAATCAGGCGTCGGACAGAATTTACCTGCTCCCCTTGAGGGCATTTCGAAATCACTATCTTAATGGACGCTAAAGCAGTCAAAACTTCTTCCGTGGAGCAGTCGGGTGATTAAACCGCGTAGACAATCTTGGGTTCTTTATCGCATTCGACTTTCGCTCTATTTGATCTTGTTTTCTCTCTTAATTCTCTGATTTTCCAAAAAGCCTTTACTCTTTTGTCTGCATCGCCCTTTTATAGTAGCCTAGTTGTACGGACTGAGCCGTGGCGAATGTTCGAACAGTCTTTACACGTGTCGGATTCATAAACTTTGTGGGTAGTGGACACGCATGACATGTGTCTGTTATAACCTAAATGTTTCGTCCGCAAATGATGCGGATTGTCCCTGATTGATGCGATTGACTACACCGGTCATTTCTTCTGGTCATAACTCCTCAGGTTGGGCCGAGTCTCTCAGACTTAGCGCGATCTGAAATACCCTAGAGGAAAGATCTGGTGTCGCCAAGGCCATTGAGTTTCTTCGGGTTGGGTCGGTTTTTGGATGAGTCCAAGGCCCAATGGGCTTGGATTTGGCCCAAAGATGAAGAAGTTAAAATGTCGGTAAAAATCCCTATAAATTAGCTCGTTCTGTTCTTACTTCTTATCCATTTTCACTTTTACTTATCCTTAATTTTCTGTCCTCCATTTCCTCCTCGCGACCTTAGCCGCTCAGGTGCTTTTGCTTTTCGGTTGAGTTTTTCGATTAGCCACCGCCTCCTTAGGTAATTTTTTCATCTGTTCTTGGTGTTCATAAGTTTCGTTTCGATGATTTTGAGATTTGTTATTGATTTTCGTCTCCTTCGAGTTTTCAGATTGAATTAGGTTTGTAAGTCTTTTTAGGTTCTGTTTGTGTTTTTTTTTATGATTCTGATCGGCGTATATAGGATTGCCCGCGGATATCTAGCTTAGTTTTTTGTCGAGGATCTCTAGTCTTAGGGAGGATTCTGAAGGTTTGAATGAGTTCGAGAGGAACGAGGGATGTCGTCTGAACCTGACTTTGTCTTCTCGTTCACGTTCATCCTCTGAGGGTTTAGTGTCTTCTTCGAGTTCGTCAGAGTCTTCTCCTGAAGACTCCAGCTCATCGACAAAGATTTTGCTCGTCTATGAAGGTCCTATGGGAAGTCCCATCAAGGTGAGAAGGGCTCGAAAGCGTTCTGACCCTGATTATTGTTCTTCACCTCACCCTCTTTATTCTTCTTCTAATGATGGTGACGGGAGGGGCACTTCTTCTACAAGAAGCGACGCAGGTCCCCATTCTTCTCCAATCGGCACGAACCATCCACTTCTCGTCAATTTGGTAACGGTCAGGGGTCCGAGGAGTCTTGGGTACCTTATGCGGCCTCCCTAGTAGGGGCGACTAATATACTCGCAAAATGCCGCTCACATAAAACTTCCCTGATTTGCATATACCTTTTGTACTCTCCGGATGATCTGCATGCTTGTCCTTTCCGTGAAGACTTTTCCATACGTGACCCTCAACCTTTACCTGTTGTTATTCAAGAAAGGTTTCCCCCGAGACGTTTTTTGAATGAACAAATCCGCAGAGGGGTAACTTTGATGGAGTTGTCTGATGTCGAAATTATTTCTCGAGTCTTTTCTTGGTCCGCAAGACTGGAGTTGATGTCCTGTTGTAAATACTATTTCTTTGAGTAAATTTTGTTTTGAGTGTTCTCTCAGTCGCACCATGTTCGGATTGTGGCTTGTGCGTGCCTTTGGTTGGTCCTAGTTTCGTTTTGGTTTGGTTGACAACGTTACGCTCGGAGTCGGGTCTGGTTGGGGTTGTGGTGGTGTGCTCATAAACGACTTCGTTTCTAGGAGGCTGCTCCTTGGAGTTTCCGTCTTCACTGCCCACGTGAGTGGATGTCCTGTTGTACCGCTGAGCGACGGTGCTACGTACCATGGTGGTGCTTGGTTTGTGTTCGCGTCTACGATCTCGGTCGAAGGTCTTTATTTAGCATAGGTTTCTCCTTTTGTACGTGTAGCTTCAATCTTTGTTGCGCTTGTTTTGGTTCGCTTTTGGTTGTATTGTTTTCGACGGTTAGTTTGCATGCCGATTTTTCGGCCTCTCGGGGTGCTAGGTATGTATGGCCCTCAAATCTTTACATTATAAAAAACCCTACAATAAAGATTTACAGTTTGATTTCAAAGTTGTGTAACTTTTGTACCTTTGTTTATCTATATATATATATAGAGTATGGATCAAATGTTAACAAGTCTTAACATGTTTTGTGCTAACAAATCTGATGCGTTGATTGAGTGAAAATGGAAGGATGAGATTATTTGATTATTTGGATTAATTGATAATTAAAAGTTAAAAAACACAACCCCACGTTACAAAAAAGCGCGTGTTACTCAAGCCTTACCCTATCCCCTATAAATTCTACGTTTACCCTAATCGTTTTCACAAAACTCCCCATCGAAGCCTCCTTCTACATCTACACCAGGGTCTTCGATTGCCTCTTCTTCCTCCTACGGCGAATCCAGCGATGGCGATTTGCAGAGGCGGAGGCGATGGCGATTTGTGGAAAACGTATCTCTCTTCCGTTTGAATCTCCTCCTGCCAATTCAATCCGTTTTAATCGAAGACCTCCTTGGAATTAATCAGGAATCACACACCGAAAATATTAGGGGTGGGCACGGGACGGGATTGAGCCGGGACGGGACTCGTCCCGTGAAATTTTTACGGGACGGGATCGGGACGGGATTGACACTTTTTTTCCGGGACGGGATCGGGACGGGATGGTGTCTGGATGGGACGGGATCGGGACGGGACGGGCCTTGTTCCGCAAATAAAAATAATAAAATATTATATAAATTTGCAAAATGAAAAATACTTTCATAATTCATTAATTTGTATAATATGTTGAATACGGTATTCTTCTCAACTATATTTTCATTATTATTATTATTATTATTATTATTATTATTATTATTATAATACTATTATTAATTCATACAATGATTGTATAATTAATTATAATGTTCAACATATTTGGCTACATTATCTTACTAGATCAGGACGGAAAGGGATTGAGACGAGATTCGCCAGATATTGTCTCATTATCGATTGATAGTTGGGAAAAATACCGTATTTAGCTATTTGCCTCTTGTAGCTCTAAATGGGTATAATAATAATAATAATAATAATAATAATAATAATAATAATAATAATAATAATATTATTATTATTATTATTATTATTATTATTATTATTATTACTTATTTTTATTGTTATTATTATAAAATAAGTATACTTTACAAGAATAATAATAATAAATAATTATACTTTACAAGAAATAATATTATTATTATTACTTATTTTTATTGATATTATTATAAAATAATTATACTTTACAAGAAAAAAATATAATATGATATAATAATAATATAATAATAATAATTTTATTATAAAGTAATATTATTATTAAATTATATTATAATATTATACAATAATAATATTATTATTATAATCAATTATTATTATAAATTGAAAATTATTATTATAATTATAAATAATATTTGCTCAAATAATAATAGAGGGAATTGCACATACTAACCCAAAAAACGAAAAGTGTTGCAAGGTTAACCCAACCCGGTTTTAAATTAGGTCAAACCGGATATTTGGTAACCTGTGTACCCGGTAGCCCGTTGCAAAGGAGAGAAGGGAAGAGAGAAGGAAGGGGATCGGAGACGGGGACAGGCGGAGGCATCTCCCTCGAGGCGAGGCGCAGACGACCAGAACGGGATCGGAGGCGGGCGAGAAAGGAGGGAGAAGGAGGGGGATCGAGGGAAGGCGCAGGCGGAAGCATCTCCCTCGACGGTGGATTGCTCGAGGCGAGGTGGAGGCGGAGGCATCTCCTTCGATCTCTGTAGTTGATTGAAGGCAACGGGGTTAGTTCCTTCTGTTGTTGGCTATTATCGTCGGAGATCCGTGGCTTGGAGGCGCAGGCGGCGAGTACTTCCACTCTCTCTTTCTTCAGGCGATTTCGAGCCTCGTCGAGGATAATCTCCACAATTGGCTTCCATTCTGCGATTCCAGGTACAATCCTTCACCCTTCTTCTTCTATGCTCTATCTTTCAAGCCTTTGAATTGGAATTTTTAGTTTAGGGCTAGAGACTGAAATTTCGAATTTCGGAATTGAAATGGTTTGGTTTGAAGGAGACGAATGGGGTTTGCTGTCTGTCATGTCTGAATAAACAGGTGACATGTTGATTGGTGTAGGTGTCATGTAGTAAGTGATGTTGCCAAATAGAGGGTTGAGTTTGTCCGTGGGATTTTCTAGTGGGGCAGGGGGTAATGTCAAGGATAGGAGTCAGTAAAGAGGAAGATGATGATGAAGAGTCGGGATTGGTTGGAGAAAGGTCAATGTCAGGAGTAGGAGATTCTGAAACAATACCTCATATGGAGTACTCCATGAATGCAGCGTTCACATGAATTAGGATTTGTTACTTGTGGAATTGTGTATCATCGTCTTCTTCCATGTCCCCAGAAAATACTCCCTCCATGAGTTGAGCGCTTGGTTGTTCTAGAAGGAGGGCCTGTTGCTGAATATATCAGCAAGGCTATCGATCTCACACCGTTGTAAATTTGGCTTTCCTGTGTGCTATTTGTTCTCTCATGAGAAGTGGGAGATCTAAATGAATGAAGAAACCTTTAATATAGGTATGGTGCTGACTTGATTCATTTTAGGGTTGTGTATTATGCACTAGTGTGTTTTGTGTGCAGAGCAAATGATAATGGCCAAGGTAAATGGATAGACCCTCACATATCAAGTTTCTTTGACATAAATATTATTCCCATGTAGCCTATTAGCTCAATGGGAGAGCATTGTGGTCATACACAAAGATGTGGGTTCAATTCCCACGTAGGCTTATTATTCATTAATCAACACCGACTATCAACTTATGTTTAGAACAAGTCAAGCTTGCTACATCACTAATTCATGTGTCAAGTAAAAACAATTCATATGTCAAGTAAAACACATTATATGTCATGTAAATCCGGTATGAGTGACATGTAAATTCAGTATGGGTTATGGGTTATTTTTGGTGTTGCTATCACATAATTTAGTAGCATAAGTGCTTGGATTAGCATGTTTCTTTGCTTGAGGGACTCGCAACGCAGAAGTGAGTTCATTATTAATAAAACATCAAACGAAGGCCACTTTAGTTTCTTTGCTTGGATTAGCATGTTTCTTTGCTTGGATTAGCATGTCTTCTTATTGTTGAAATTAATAAAGTTGTTGGAAGGCCACTTTAGTTTCACAGTCATTCCAGTAGAGTGAGTTCCACCCGTCGTTCGGCTTATCCCACACTTGAAATGTAGGAAGAGGAAGATTGTTGTTGCCCAACAAAAGCCTTTTTCTTTATGTTAAAGGATATAAACTGTCATGTTAATACCATTACATGTCATGTTATTTTCATTCATTAAGGAGAAGAGGCTCGATTCACATTACCTTTCATGTTATTCGTATTACCTGTCATGTTAAATAGTATAACATGTCATGTTAATAGCATCACCTGTCATGTTATTTTCTTTCATTAAGGCAAGCTTTTTCACAATCAATATTTTTTTTAAATGAAGATTATATATATAAGGCAAATAGATAAAGCACTGATCAATCATTGCAGCGCTAGCATAAACAGCAGCTTCATCCCCACCCTTTGTCCAATGTAACAGCAACAACAATTGACAACATCAATCGTGCACAACATTGACAACATCAACAAACTAGCAATGTTACAATGCTCAAGAATACACTGATTGATCCACCAAAAGAAATTACCATGCCAGTTCAGGTGCCGAAAACACCCATTAAAAGAAAATGTGTGGTGATAGTTGCACAGTTATCTTCAATATGGAACTTGTACAGAAGTTTCACTCTTGCTATAAATATTTATGAATAAAAGATGTTATCTATATCAAGGTTCAAGGGCACTAATTGACAGCCATTACAATAAAACGCAGCATAGTTTGTACACATCAAAACATAGCTTTGGTACACCAGATCGATCAAAGGAAATCCTGCATACATGACATGAACTTATATTAACATGTCATTCAAATCCTGGATACATGACATGAACTTATATTAACATAGCTTTGGTAGCAATTGAAACGAAATTGGACAAATCTGATGAGCGATTAAGTAGTACCTGTAGCTTTAAGAAGGAGAACTGATGCTGGGGGAGTTTTGAGTATGAAAGTAAAGCACTAAAGCTCTTATCCTGTCATCCCAAAGCAAGAAATCAAAATTGTGACTAAAAATTGAAATCCATGACCATCAAGAAGCAGGAATCAAAACCCTAATTTACACTATAGAAATCAAAACCCCAAATCAACAATTTCTATCTATGTATCCCTAAATTAGGTTTAATAGATGGGAAATCAGGGAGATGCCAAAACCTTAACCCTAGAATTTCCACTTACAATCGATCAACAACTGCCTTCGACTCATAGCTGCCTCTATCGACCTTAGCAATTGTCTTCAATTTCGTAGGAGTCGTGCACCACTAGCCTCAAAATCTGCCAGATCTGGAGAAATTTCCTAGCAACAGGATCGACCGCAACAATGGCATCCGGGTTTGGGGCCGCCATGGGAGACGATATGGGAGGAAGAAGGACCAAGATGACTGTGCTCAAGCCCTCCCGTCGAGCCCGGAGGCCTATCGCCTAGAGTCGCGAACCCCGCCTCCAACGACGGCGTCTTCCCTCATCCTTCCCTTCCTCTCTCACTGTTGCGCGCTTTTCTCTCTCCCACCGGTTGCAGGATGTGAGAAACCGGTTACTTTGCAATTTTTTTTTTTGGGGGTTAACCCCCGCAATCCAACCGGATATTTAGGTTAGTTTTGCAAATAACCCATAATAATAATATTATTATTATAAACAAATATTATTATTATTATAAATGGAAGATTATGATTATAATTATAATTATAATATTTGCTCAAAATAATAATACTAATAATATATTATTATTATTCTATAATATTATATTATTATTATTATTATAAAAATTATTATTATTATTATTATTATTATTATTATTATTATTATTATTATATGCGGGACGGGACAGGATTTGCGGGATCCCACCGGGATCGTCCCGCGTTTCGTCCCGCATAATTTTTGCGGGACGGGATCGGGACGGGATTCACTATTTTGTCCTAAATCCCACCGGGATCGGGACGGGATCGGGACGGGATCGGGACGGGACCGGGACGGGATCGGGATTTGCGGGATTTGTGCCCACCCCTAGAAAATATGAATGCCCAAGGTGTGTTTTCATTCTCTCGCTCTGTTTGTTTCTGCAACAATTTTAATGTCAAAATTTCAAGCTTAATAGCTGATTTCTTGACACGTGCTTTGATTCTCGTTTGCTGGAATTAAGAAATTAAGGATGTGGGCAGCCCGGAGTTGGAACAGGAATCAACGTGCCCAACTTGCTATCGATACATCTAGGCGGGTTATCTTCTTGTTGATGGAGTACTTTGTGTGAAATCAAGCGAACATAGCCCCACATCTTCCAGTGATAAACTCACCTGTTTATTGATTTGCCTTTGACATCTAATTAATTTTGGTTTATTGAAGTCATATTCCAATGTTTGTTAATTATGCTGATGTAGGTAATTTGTGTGTCCAACGTTATTTTGACTATTCGGCAAGTTCAGAGAAACTATTTGGTGATAAATAGAAATTATGCTGATGTCTAAAATTGTTTATGAATTGATCGCCTATTCGACAAGTTCAAAGTAACTATTCGTTGATAATAAGAAATTATTCATATGTATGTGGGTAATTAGATGCAGTAAATCAAGAATTACATTTATATTTTCTTTCAACCTAGCGAATAATTACTATTAATCTACCGAATGGTTGCTAAATTGATCAACTCTTTTGCTATTCGGCAAGTTCAGAGTCACTATTCCTTGATAATAAGGAAGTATTCGTTGATAATAAGGAAGTATTCATATGTATCTGGGTAATTGGATGTGAGTTTATTGAAATTCTAACTCTATATAAAATTGTTCATTAATTTATCAAATATTCGACAAATTCAGAGTAATTATTCGTTGATAATCGGGAATTATTCATATATAAATTGTTCGTGAATTTATCGAATATTCAACAAATTCAGAGTAATTATTCGTTGACGATAAGGAATTATTCATATATATGGGAGCAATTAGATATGGGTTTCTTGAAATTTATTCCCATGAATTTATAGACTATGACTATTCGGCAAGTTCAGAATCACTATTCGTTAATAATAACGAATTATTCGTTGATAATAAGGAACTATTCGTCATTATTCATCGAAATCTAATTGCTAATTGAAAATAACGAGCAGGTGGATTATTAATCGATCATGTGATTCAATACCGGAGTATTAACTAGTTAATTTTAAAAAAAAAATCAAGATGGGCCCACCAATTTCCATTCACGTCATTTTTCAAAATCAAAGTGGGTTGTGGAGAGAGTGGGTTACACACCACATTATGAGGGTGAGGAGCAATATTAGTGGGACCCATATTTTTTTAAGCAAAAAAAAAAAGAAAATCCACAATTAATCTCAACCTATCATTTTCCCTCAATCTATGGTTGTGCTTTGTTAACACAAAACACATTAAGGGTTGTTAACACTAGACCTAACCTCTCCATATATATATATAATTTTAATTATATATATATAATTTTAATCTTTTGGATGCTTAGCAAATATTGTAATGTTTGGGATCAAACACAAATATAAAAAAATATAAAAAATATTTCACAAACTTTTTAATGGGCAGCCCGGTGGGCTACCCGGCCTGCCCATGTGGGCGGACTTGAACAAGGTAGTTGACCCAAAAGCCAGGCCTGATCCAAGCTCGACCCGCTATAATGGGCTAATATTTTGACATAGGCCCGACCCAAGCCCGCCTCATGCTCAGGTATAGTCATAATGTGCTTTTTTGTTATTGATTTATTATTGATTTGGTTTTAGGGCAATCGAAAAATAGATGTTGTGTGTCCTGATCGTGCATATTATAGAGACAAAATTAGGAGGGTACTATATTAAAAAATCTGTTAAGTTTTACTTTCGTGGGCAAACCGTCAAATATACAACATAAATACAGAAAAGGTGTAAAAGATCAGGCAATACAAACAACGAAAGATGAAATACAACAGACATAAAACTAAAAGGTTGGGGACGTAGACTACGGACGAAGCCAAGCACCATCGAGAAATAACACCGTTGGCAAGCGATACATCATCTATCTTTATGGGAAGTGAAGATGAACCTTCAAGAATCTATCCGTAAAATATGATACTCCCTAGTTGATATTCCCTTTGTTAATTAAACCTTTTCATTTTAGAAATCTACACACTTATTAAGAAAACAAACAAAAATATACTTATACCCCTAATAAATATTAAACTATGAAAAAAATAATTAAAATAAATAGGATTTTATATAGTTTTTAACTTATAAAACTACGTGCAGAAAAGTTAAATATCGTTTATTTTCGATCGGAAGGAGTACATCTAACAACCATCTAATAATGACGAGGGCAATTTTGTAAAGGGGAGGACAAAATATCTCTAATAATTATAAGGGCAATTTCGTAAAAGGGATGACAAAATATCTCTAATTATTATAAGAGCAATTTCGTAAAGAGGATGACAAAATATCTATAATAATTATAAGGGCAATTTTGTAAAGTGAATGATAAAATATCTCAAACTAGTGAAGGTCCGTGTACGGAGAATACATTAATATAATATTATAAATAATTTAGATAGATTCCAATAATTAAAAAATAATAATCTAAATATAAAGCATTTTTCCACCAAAAAATAATATAGATATAAATAAAATTAGTTCGATGGATTATACAACAACAACAACAACAACAACAACAACAACAACAACAACAACAACAACATCCCAGTGTATCCCGCAATTAAGCAGAGTCTGAGGGGTCGGATGTACGCACTCTTACCCCGGGGAGCCCGAGAGAGTGTTTCCGAAAGACCCAGAACGAAAAGAAACAAGAACCCTAGTAAAGCATGAGCACAAATCAGGTCACGAAGAAAGCAAAAGAAAATCAAAGCGAAAGCAATACAAGCACACACAACACCAATCCCCCAGCACTAAGCGTCTGCCACTCGTATGCGTCTCCTCCAGTTGTCTCTATCCAATGCCATATCCTCTGAAAGTTGCAGTAAATTGAGGTCTTGACGGATATAGCCCCCATCCAGCTCTTCTTCGGTCGGCCTCTCCCCCTACGAAAAGCTCCAAGATCCAGAGTCTCACACCTTCGAACCGGGCCGATCTAGGTCTTCTATGCAAATGTCCGAACCAACACAATCTAATTATCTTTTATTTAGATTATCTCAAAATATAAATAAAATTCACATTTATAAGGTGATTTTTTTTAATCTAGCAATAATTGAATCTCATGTAGTTTAAATGTTTAATAGATAATTGTTTTTTAAAAATATTTTAATATTGTTTTAATAGCACATATCAACTACTACATATTTATCTATTAATATTTTTTTGTTAAGTATGACTATGAAATATTTTTTTATTTATTTTTTTCAATTAATTAAAATATATGTATAGATAGATTGTGGCTTATATAACTTTCTATAAACTACAATAGCATATTATTTTATTAATTTTTTCCCCTAGAATCAACCAAAACATGTCACGTAGGATTTTTTTCCCCTAGAATCAACCACAACGCGACACATAGGACGCTATGCAACGGTTTTAGTATATGTACTAGTGTAGGTCCCGTCCCGTGTACGGAGAATACATTAATACAATATTATAAATAATCTATATAGGTTCTAATAAATAAAAAAATAATCTAAATATAAATAATTTTTCCAATAAAAAATAATATAGATATAAATAAAACTAGTTCGACATATTATAGATAAATATTTTTTTCTAATCTATCGTTGATTAAATCTCATGTAATATAATAGACATAAATATAAATAATTATCTCCACCAAAAAATAATCTAGATATAAATAAACATAACACCTATGAAATACTACATATTTATCTATTAATATTTTTGGTAAGTATGACTATGAAATATTTTTTTATTTATATTTTTTTGTCAATTAACTAAAATATATATAGATAGATTGTGGATTTTATAACTTTTTATAAACTATGACAACATATTTTTATTAATTTTTTTCTCTAGGATCAACTACAACGTGCCACATAGGATTTTCTTTTTCCTAGGATCAACGTACCACAATGCGCCACATAGGACGCTATGCATCGGTTTTAACGTGCCAC
This sequence comes from Persicaria maculosa, assembly GCA_963922045.1. Lineage (NCBI taxonomy): Eukaryota > Viridiplantae > Streptophyta > Magnoliopsida > Caryophyllales > Polygonaceae > Persicaria > Persicaria maculosa. The sequence goes on along the minus strand of OY998259.1, from coordinate 33,194,193 downwards.
ATATGACAATATATTATTTTATTAATTTTTGGAATCAACCACAATGCGCCACATATTATTTTAATAATTTCCCCCCAGGAACAACCACAACGCGCACATCAGATTTTTTCTCTAGAATCAACCACAACGCGCTACATAGGATGCCATACATAGGTTTTAGTATATGTATATATAGATAGATATGTATATATATATATATATATATGTATATATATATGTATATATATATATATATTTGTCAATTAATTAAAATATATGTATAAATAGATTGTGGCTTATATAACTTTTTATAAACTACGATAACATATTATTTTATTAATTTTTTTTCCTAAAATCAATCACAACATATCACGTAAGATTTTTTTTTCCTAAAATCAACCACAACGCGTCACATAGGACGTTATGCATTGATCTTATGCATCGATTTTAGAATATGTATACAGATGACAAGTTTTAAGTAAAGGAGGAGGGAGTATTATTTTAGTTTTTTTTATTATAAATTAGGACAAGAATAAAAGGCGGAGAATATGTGATTGTATTCCATTGAATTCTTGTGGAGTATCCGCCAATACAATATATAGGAGTCATATCATTGAGCTCCAAGTATAAGATAAATCTATCTATAAAAGGCAAAGCTCTATCTAAGTAAAGTGTATATCTTTGTACATCCACGTAATAATATTATAACACTCCCCCTTGGATGTACAATCTTTATTCCGCCAACTGCCTCGTTAAAAACCTAGCTAGGAAAACCCAATGGGACAAAACCATAGCTTAGGAAACAAGAGTGCAGCCTTCTATGTACACCGCCTTTGTTGTTCTGCCTCATTAAAAACCTTGTCAGGAAAACCCAGTGGGATAAAACCCGATCGAAGGGAAAAAGAGTGCAGTGTGTGTATACTCCCCCCTGAATTCAACATCCTTCTCGAAGTCTTCTCATTCTTCTTAATGTCGCCGTCTTCATGAGCTTATGGTCGAATCTCAACATTGTCTTTGATGCGTGTAAGTTGGAATGTCTTCGTGATTGACTTTGGCGCGCTTGACTTCTATGTATTAGTGTTGATCTGCTTTGGATGCACAAGTAAGGTACTTCAGGACCTAGTGTGCCTTTAATTGTTGATCTGGGGATCTGATGTATTAAATGGTGCTTAAGTTGCCTCATTAAAAACCTTACCTTGGAAAAACCCAGTGGGATAAAAACCAAGATTAAGGAAAATAGTACAACTTTGTATGTCACCATTTTCACAGTTATAGGTAATTCAGGTACTCTAATAAGAATCTTTAACCAATTGCATGTGACAAGACTTTGATAATAATGCTTCAGGCATTTTCAATCGATCCTTTCCATTTATATGGGTATGCACTTACAACATTCGCCATTTACATTTGGAGCCAAAATTATATTCACTCCTGGTGAATACATTCTAATGTAACCTTTAATAGGCTTTTGTCCAATCAATTTGGCTTTATATTTTCCTTTGTACGAACACCCATTTAAAACCAATTAATGCTACACTTTTCAATGTTGGAGCTACAGGTCCAAAAACTTCATGCCTAAATAATCTATCTTTGCATGAATTATTTCTTTCTAGAATTTGGGATATACCATGTATCCTTGTGAGGGGAGTTGCCTCGTTAAAAACCTTGCTTTGGAAAAACCCAAATGGGACGAAAACCAAAGTTAAGGAAAAGAGTACAACTTTTCTCCCCCTCAATTTAGCATATAAATCACCAATTTTATAAAGGCATGGTACTTCTGGACCCCTAATATCCTTTCACAATCTAATCAAAGATGAAAAGATCATTTGTCTTCATATCGTAATACATCTCTCCTTGTGCACTCGAATTACAGGTCGAGATATTTTTAGAAGCTCTAATTATTCTTATCAAGCACTTCAAGTGCAAACTTAGATATGTGCGATAATCAAGGATCTTGTCAATTCAAGACAACTCATAATCAATTCTAACATTGTCAACGTTCATGAAATCTCTTCAGGAGTTTTATACTTGTGGATATATCACCATTGTTTGAAGTTACTACTAGAACCTTGATCTATAAATCATGCTAGTGCATTGGTTCAATTCTCTTCCATGCCATATATTGCTTCTTGATCTCCTTTTCTTCTCCCCCTAAATACCGAGTATTTTATCATCCGTGATAAACTCTAGGTATTTGATCATTTATGAGGACTCAAATCCTCCATATACCTCGAATTCCTTGATTTACAACAACTTAGTGTAATTTGGGGAGATTTCGGTGTCTATACCGAACATGTAAATACCAAGATCTCTACCGGAGATAAATTACAAGAAGGACAAGTATTCTATTGTTGACCGAAATCGAATCAATCTCTTGATATTCATGCCTGCTTGTTCGCTATTATTGACGACTCTACTGGGTCATTTCATGCGTTAGCATTATACTAAATGACAATCTCATAAGTAATGACTTCACATGATCGATTTAATCGTCAGCTTCTCAATGCTCAACATATCAATTTCATTGATAACATTTTCATATCACATCCATATTGCCAACATGGGTAATCTATTTATTATGTTGGATCCCTCTTTTGACATCCTCAACTAGGGGAAAATCACTGCTTCTGGCAATTATTAGTCATCCATTGGCTTTTATGATCCCAATTTACCTATCATCACTCCTTCACTTAGAGTGTTTTGATGCTCTTCTAGAGCCATTTTCTCATATGAGTTTATTGCTTGATTATATCGATCAATAGGCTTTCGAAGACTAATTTTGATGCTCTTCTGGAGATATGTATAACGTTTAATTATGCCAAGAATAGACTTTAGAGTTTATACAACCACTCATTAGATATTTCATCATGAAAACTTCAGGTTTTCTATATCAACAGATACCAAGCTCTAAATCATTCTAACATTTTCATGCGATGATTCATTCACAGTTTGGGAGATTACAAATCCAAATTAGGCAAACCATCAACTTTGACTTGTTCTTCCACATTCTCCTTGATGTGGGAGTCGACTCATACATGATTATCTATAATCATTTTCAAAATTATGACCAGTATCATAACAACGGTTGCGCGCACCGTATCCTCTTTATGTCCTCTGCTAGAGGTAACAATATATATGCATCTGGCAATAAAAGAGGTTGTTATGAACCATAGGTCATTTGGCTAGCTATTTATTTGAGTTCTACCATACCCAAGTAGATTAAGAACAAGATCCCAAAATAAAGAGTCTTCGGGCTCTCAGGAATAAACTTATCGATTTCACACAATTTAACAAGGATTTGCTTCAAACTCTTCTCCCAAATCAGCATTGGTTGAATAAAATTGGCATCATCTACCCATAATGGTTTCTTCAAGAAACATTTCCAATGCATATACATATACATAAAATGCAAATCAAATCAAATAGATAAATAAAACATAGATTCCATGTTGCTTCAAATAGCCAAATTATACTAATAACAAACCAAATACGACCAAGTTTGCAGAATCAAATGTGTTGGATCATCTAGACTCTTTCGTTGATAATCTTTCATATGTAGAGATAAGTTTATCTACTTCAAGAGAGAACTTTTATTAACACAAACAATATATATAATATAAAACCACATATGTTTATGACATACCAACTCTTAACAAGTTGTTTCTTCTGGAAACACTTTGAGTTTTGTGCAAAAGTAAATTCAAACATATACACATCACAAGTAAATAACAAAAATATTCTCAATAAACAATACCAATCACAAATTTATTTGGCCACTTCAGGTGGATATCGATCAAAATATTTATCATTTGTTTCAATAAACAATTTCATCCACAAATAGTGTAGGTTCAATAACTATCTCAAATTTCAATTTCATGCAATTTAAGTTGTATACAAATCAACTTCATGACACAAAAATAATGTCAACTTCTGGTGACCAGGAATCAAACAAGTTTAACTGCTTCAGGAGTTTATATTTCACCTTCTATGAAATAAATCATATATGGAACAAATAGTTACAATTACAGGATGAAATCAACAATATCATCTTGGCTCATTACTACAAAGATGAGGCTAATATTTTAATCGATGCATGATGACGTTATTTATTTATCAACTTATTAATGTATCAATTCATTTAGATATCATTTATCATGTATCCGTCAAATATATGGTCAATTTCCCCAATAACCATATTTATATCATATATGCATCGTCAACCCCAAATCGCACATAATTTATCAATGCTCTAAATTCTTATATATCAAAGTATACTAGCAGTATGACATGATTTATGATATAAAATCTGTGTGCAATCAATAACGTCATATTGCAATTAGCATCTAAATGGTAATCCATATTTAATGTACGAGATGAACTCATAACACACACATATATGCTTATTCATGATCAAGAGACACAAAAATCATAATTCAAATATATGACGTTTAGGCTTACCTGACCGCAAGCTCGATCGCATATATGAATATTGAAAAATCACTCCAGCTCCATCACGAGCCTTAAAGTCGAGCCTAACCCATATAGATGCACTACCAAGTAGGGTTCAATCTTCTAGGATTCGCCTCCTTTTACCATGATATCCTAGTGTGGATCCGTGGACAAACCACTCAACTTACCTCCACGACGGCGCAGAATTCTAGGGCCAACTTCGGGGATTGATATAATTTATATATACATCCTCTTCGAGGGACGTGTTTGTCTACTTAGCTCGCTAAATCTCATCGCTTCTGGGAAGAGATTTTCCACTCATAGCTTCACGAGGGGCGAAACTTATAACCCTGAAAGTTTGGGTCTTTTCTGTTATTTATCATAAAAGTACATCTCAATCCGCAATTTTGACAATTTCAGGGCTGGTTCTGTAATTATTCCAAACTAATTTGGAACAATCCATCGTCTTCATCGTTTATGAGAACGGCAATCATCGATCTTCATCGTGTTCCCCGGTCACTTCGGATTAGCGGCAAAAGAGCTAATCGTCCCATCTCCCGCACCCGGCAATCATCGATCGACCGGCTTCAACCCAACAACAACGAGGAATCCTGAAAAGCCATCGATTGAAGGATTGGAGAATGTCGAGGAAACGATCGAGAAGAAGGGCCAAATCAAATTGATGCCGACATCTCAAACGCGGCAACGATCGTCCCGTCAACCAGGACAAAGACAAATCAAGTTGCTGAATTGGATCTCTTCAGGAGAAGAATTTGTGGATCGGAGACGCGGCGACTGATGACCACCGGCCGATCCCGGTATCGAGGACGAAGGAGTAAATCGCTTCGCGATCCGTTTGCAGGACGATTTAATTCCATATCTACCACCTGAAATTCGGCTAATCGCCGCAGCACATCTCCGGAGCGTGTTTGCGGGAGAGGACGTCCCACGTCGGCACGACGATGAGCACCGCCCCGACCAGTGCGATCGAATACGCCAGGACGAGCACTATGGAGAAGCTCCGACCGGTGACGAGGCCGTACGCCAGGACGAGCACTCCAGTGGTGGTGGGTTGATCTGGGACTCTGGTTCGGGAGACAAGGCCGTACGCCAGGACGAGCACGCCGCGGCCGGACACCGATGCAGCGTTGTTTGAATAGGCGGCAGTAGGATAGAAAAAGGGATTAGGGTTTTTGACCTCAGAGACTATCGTGCTGATAACGTATTATAAATTAGGACAAGAATAAAGGGCGGAGAATATGTGATTGTATTCCATTGAATTCTTGTGGAGTATCCGCCAATACAATACTACCTCCGTTGCAAAATATAAGGCCTTTTGCTTTTTGGCACGTTTTTTAATGAGCTGAAAACTCCATGAAATATTAATTTTTTATTAAATTTTTTTACATAGTATTATACATATCCAAAAAGCAAAAGGCCTTATATTTTGCAACGGAGGTAGTATATAGGAGTCATATCATTGAGCTCCAATTATAAGATAAATCTATCTATAAAAGGCAAAGCTCTATCTAAGTAAAGTGTATATCTTTGTACATCCACGTAATAATATTATAACATTTTTTTTTTTTTAGAACATTTTTAGGTTTTTTTTCTACTGGAACAAGGGAGAAAAAAAACAATGGGTGAAGGAGAGAGAGAAGTTACACTATCTCCCGATGGAAAGCAAACGAAAAAGGGCCCTCTCTCCATCTCTCTGTCTCTCTCTCTCAACCTCCATTAATGGACTTCCCGATTCACGTTTAGGTGCCTTACCGTCCCATCCCATTCTCAAACCGTAACGAAACTACTGTCAATTCCTATCGGGCAGAGCATTCATTGGTCGGTTCGACACAGATTGCAAAAATCTCCATCGTTTTGCAATTTACCGTTGCGGAAACGAGGTGACCTCTCTTTCTCTCTGGCCCCAGTTTCCTTTGATTCATTCACTCTTTATCTGATTTCTTCCCCGTTACGCTGCGATTTCCGTTGCGAGTCACTTCAATCGTGATCTGCATTGCCGTTTCGAATCTCTAGTGTTCCCTAATTTTTGCTGTTCCTCTCCCGTGTTCGTCCGAATCTGTCCAAAGATCCGATTTCTGTCAATTATTGCGTCTCCGTATTGCTCATGCCTTCTTGTCTTTGATTGTTGCAGTTTTGCTCTTGTTTAAGCTCTTTTGCTAGTGTTCGATGATTTTGGAACCATCACCGCTGGAGCTGTGGAAGATTCATCTCAATGTGTATAAAATAGGTCTGTGAAGCTTTTTCCGGGCCCAAAGAAAGGGGAAATTGTGCGGCGTATTGACGCGCAGGAGTTCTTCGCCATCTTTATTAGGGTGAGGTAGTAACAAGTTCCCCTCCTCAAGTCGTTAATCACTTTTTTTTTTCTTTTCGTATATGTTAATATGAAGTTTCCTTGATTGGAGCTTGACGTGCTTATCTTATCTTCAATGTCGGCGGCACTGACTGAATTTTATTCTACAAAATCTAAGGTCTTTCCATGTTTACAGCATTCTGTATAGTCTGTAATAGTGGGGACTGGTGAGAATGGGATCTGGAATTTATCCAGCAGCCTTAGTGACTGCATGTCATGGATTAGTTTGGCAATTCTCTTGGATCACCAGCTTTTGATCTGTTGTGGCCTCAAAGAATGCTGATTTGTCAACGTAGAGTCAGTTGAGTTAACTGAATTTAGTTAAATTTGATTGGCAGAGGTGCAAGAAGCATCCGGTTCCAGTGTTGAGCAAATGCCGGAGGCCCCCTCCTCTCTACCAGTAGAGCTAAATGCGTCAGCTTCGAGGCCAAGGTATGAAACTCTTTTTGTGTTCCAAGCTGCCCATGTTTTCCATTTTTGTCAACTGGTTGAATCCTCAATAATATTTTGCTTTGTCTCTACTCAAATGAATGAAAAAAAAAAAAAGCATATAGAACTCCACTTTCTCCAAGAATGGAGAAAACAAAAGTCGCCATAAGGACATACCTTTTCTAGTTTCATGATGAAGTGGTAAATGTGCAAAAAAATTTTTTGTTATTCCTTTTGAAAATGAGATCATTTTAGTTTTAATAATCCTTCCTTTTAGGCGATTGATGCCGTCTGACAGAAACTTGCCTATTTCTTTATCAGGGAACACAATGGAGCAAAAGGCATGGAAGATTCTGATGATACAATGGCAGCTGTTGCTCAACTTATTGAGAAGCTACTTGGCAACACATCACCACAAGAGAAGGAACTTACTACAGCTAGGTTGCTCGCAATTGCAAAATCCAAGAATGATGCAAGGGTACTTATTGGATCCCATAGTAGAGCAATGCCGTTATTCATATCTATCCTCAGGGGAGGCACTCCCATGGCAAAAGTTAATGTTGCTGCAATCCTTAGCATTCTGAGTAAAAAAATAGATTTAAGGCTGAAGGTGCTTCTAGGTGGATGTATACCTCCTCTACTGACACTTTTGAAATCAGATTCAGATGAGGTGAGAAAAGCTGCTGCTGAAGCAATATATGAAGTCTCAAGTGGCGGATTAGGAGATGATCATGTAGGAGTTAAAATATTTGTGACAGAGGGTGTTGTGCCGGCCTTATGGGAGCAGTTAAGTTTAAAGGATAAGCAGGGTAAAGTGGTGGAAGGTTATGTGGCTGGGGCACTGAAGAATCTTTGTGGTGACAAGGATGGCTATTGGAGAAAAACACTTGCTAATGGGGGTGTGGATATTATTGTGGGACTCCTTTCATCTGACAATGCATCTTCTCGATCAAATGCTGCTTCCCTTTTGGCCCGCGTAATACCCGCATTCAAGGATGATATCCTGAAAGTGCTAGAGTCTGGAGCTGTAAAAATCTTACTGGGTCTTTTAGGTAGAGAACATGATGTATCTGTCCGTGCAAGCGCAGCTGATGCTCTAGAGGCTCTTTCTTCAAATTCAACTGAAGCTAAGAAAAATGTCGTTGATGCAGGTGGTATTCCAATTCTTATTGGTTCTGTTGTAGCTCCATCTAAAGAATGTATGCAAGGGGAACATGGCCAGGCTCTTCAAGGTCACTCTACACGAGCTTTGGCCAGTATATGTGGGGGGATGCCCTCTTTAATATTATATCTCGGAGAACTTGCGCGCTCTCCTCGAGCTGCTACTCCAATTGCTGATATAATTGGAGCACTAGCCTACACTCTAATGGTTTTTGAACAGAAATCTGGTTTAAAGGAGGAACCATTTAATGTAAAACAGATAGAAGATATCTTAGTTATGATGCTACAGCCTCGAGATAATAGGTTGGTTCAGGATCGTGTTCTTGAAGCCTTGGCAAGTCTATATGGCAATAGTTACCTTTCAAGATGGCTGAAATATGCTGAAGCAAAGAAGATAATAACTGGTTTATTAACCATGTCTTCTGCTGATGTTCAAGAACATTTGGTCACTTCTCTGTCAAGTTTGTGCAGTGACGGAGTGAGCCTTTGGGTGGCCTTGAAAAAGAGAGAAGGTATTCAGTTGCTGATTTCATTCTTGGGGCTGTCCAGCGAGCAGCATCAAGAACTTGCCATCCAGCTTTTGGCAATTTTGTTGGATGAAGTTGACGAAAGCAAATGGGCAGTTACAGCTGCTGGGGGGATTCCTCCACTAGTACAGTTGTTGGAGGCAGGGTCACAGAAAGCAAGGGAAGACGCCGCTCGTGTTTTGTGGAATTTGTGCTGTCATAGTGAAGACATATGTGCATGTGTGGAAAGTGGAGATGCTGTTCCAGCATTCCTTTGGCTTCTTAGAAGTGGTGGACAAAAAGGGCAAGAAGTGTCAGCTAAAGCACTTCAAAAGCTTGTCCGAAGTGCTGATTCTGCTATCATAAATCAGTTATTAGCAATGCTCTTAGGTGACATCCCAGTTTCAAAAGTTCACATAATTAAGGTTTTGGGGCACTTACTCACCATGGCATCACACAATGATCTTGTGCAGAAGGGAGCTACAGCAAACACAGCTTTAAAATCTCTCGTCAAGGTTCTTCAAGCTTCTAGTGAAGAAAGCCAAGAGTCTGCTGCATCAGTCCTAGCTGATCTTTTCAATGCTCGACAAGATATTTGTAGCACTCTTGCAACTGACGAGATTGTTCAACCATGCATGAAGCTTCTGGCTAGCAAGACTCAAGTTGTGGCAACAAACTCAGCTCGAGCCTTGGGCGCTTTGTCCAGGCATACCAGACAAAGGAGTTCAGGAAAGAACTTTTTTGTTGCTGAGGGAGAAGTCAAGCCTCTAATCAAACTTGCTAAAACTTCTTTCATGCATGCTGCAGAAGCAGCTGTTGCTGCACTGGCAAATCTACTTTCCAATTCGGATGTGGCTGCTGTTGCACTTGCCGATGATGTTGTATCAGCTTTGACAAGAGTTTTAAGCGAAGGTAGTTCAGAAGGGAAAAAAAATGCATCACGTGCCCTGCGCCTATTACTGAAGCATTATCCAGTGGAAGACGTGCTCAAAGGAAGTCAATTTCGTTTTTCTGTTCTTGCACTGCTTGATTCACTTAAGTCATTGGAGATGGATGAGGCTGGTTCAGGAGATGTTTTGGGATTGATTGCTGTCTTGGCAAAGACAAAACCGAGCAAAAGTGTTGCATATACTTTGTGGACAATCTTTGCAGAGGCTCCATCAAGTTTAGAACCTATCGTGCATTGTCTTGCTAACGGAACTCCAACTTTGCAGGATAAGGCTATAGAAATCCTATCTAGGCTATGTGGAGACCAGACGGTGGTGCTTGCTGAAATGTTGATTGCCAGATCAAAAGCAATTGGATCACTCTCAAATAGAATACTAAAATCTTCTAGTTTAGAAGTCAGAGTTGGCGCTGCTGCATTACTCATTTGTGTTGCTAAAGAGCACAGGCAGCAATCAGTTCTCTTTCTTGACATGTCAGGACATCTGAAGCCCCTCATGCATTCTTTATTGGACATGGTAAAGCAAAATTCTAAGTGCTGTTCCGTAGAAATTGAAGTCAGATCCCCAGGGGCCTTGAGAGCAGCATTTCATGAAGAAGATGAAATAGAAATTCCTGACCCAGCCACTGTTCTGGGAGGTACTGTTTCCTTGTGGTTGCTATCACTAATATCTTCCTTTAATGGAGAGAATAAACTCAGTGTGATGGAAGCTGGAGGAGTAGAGGCCCTTTCGGAGAAACTCAGAGTTTATACCTCTAATGTGCAGGTATTGTTTGACCTGTTCTCTATGAATGTATTATTTTTGTTGTAATATGTGAATCACTCTGCTTTTCGTTACCTTTTCTGTTCTGTACAAATCTCTTTTGCATCTCACAGATGATGTTTGCTCACCATGAGATACCCTCGCTGACAACAATTCAATGTTCTGATGACAGGAAGAATTTAAAGATGCTGAGGGTGCATGGATTACTGCCATGCTTTTGGCCATACTATTCCAAGATGCTCATGTTGTTTGCTCTCCAGCTACAATGCGAGTTATTTCATTACTAGGACTTCTGTTGAAGTCTGATGAAATGATTGATAGATTCTTTGCTGCCCAGGCACTGGCTAGCCTTGTCTGTAATGGAAAAAAGGCAGTACTGTTGACGGTTGCAAATTCTGGTGCAATTCCTGGTCTAATAGCATTGATTGGTTGTGTAGACACAGACATGCCAAACCTTATTGCCATATATGAAGAGTTTTCTCTGCTAAGAAATCCTGACCAGGTTGTTTTGGAGCGTCTTTTCGACATCGATGATGTAAGACTTGGTTTAATTGCTCGAAAAGCTATTCCTTTGTTGGTTGATCTTTTAAGACCAATGCCAGATAGACCTAATGCACCTCCAGCTGCAGTCAACCTGCTGATCCGAATTGCACACGATTGTGATGCTAATAAGCTCATGATGGCTGAAGCAGGAGTTTTGGAAGCTCTTCCAAAGTATTTATCCTTAAGCCCTCAAGAGTCAACAGAAGCGTCAATTGCTGAACTACTGAGGATATTATTCTGCCATCCCGATCTTGTACGGCATGATGCGGCCCCTAATTCAGTAAACCAATTGATAGCTGTTCTGCGCTTGGGGTCAAGAAATGCTAGACAGACATCAGCTCAAGCTCTTCATGAACTTTTTGACTCTGATTATATCAGGGATTCTGAAATGTCCAACGGGGCCATCCCTCCTCTAGTTGACATGCTTAATGCTACCTCAGATGGGGAGGTAGAGGCCGCCCTTAATGCCTTGCTTAAGTTGACTACTGGAAACAGTTTGAAAGGCACTTTGTTGGCTGATGTTGATGGAAATCCACTTGAGAGCGTATACAGGATTTTAACTTCTGCATCCCGCCTTGAGCTAAAGATGAAGGCAGCACAACTTTGTTTTGTCATGTTTGGCAATTCAAAAATCAGATCGTTGCCACTAGCCACTGAATGCATAAATCCACTTGTACATCTGATTGAGTCTCGTTCTGATTCAGTTGTGGAGTCTGGGGTATGCGCTCTTGAGAGGTTGTTGGATGACGAGCAACAAGTAGAGCGTGCATCAGCATGTGATCTCGTGGCTCTTCTAGTTGGTTTGGTTTCTGGATCTAATTATCGACTCATTGAAGCAAGCATTTGTGTTCTAATAAAATTAGGTAAAGACCGGACTCCTCGAAAGCTGGATATGGTCGAACTTGGCATAATGGATAATTGTCTTGCACTTCTGCCTGCTGCACCCAGCTCATTATGTTCAACGATTTCAGAGTTGTTTCGCATCTTAACTAACAGTGGTGCAATTGCAAGGAGTGCATTTGCTCTAAGAATAGTAGAACCTCTCTTCACTGCTCTACTGCGATCCGACATTAGTATGTGGGGACAGCACAGTGCCCTTCAGGCACTTGTTAATGTTCTAGAGAAGCCGCAGAACTTGGCAACTTTGGAGCTCGGTCCCAGCCAAGTTGTTGAACCCCTGATTTCATTCCTGGAAGCACCTTCACAAGCAATCCAGCAGCTGAGTGCGGAACTTTTATCTCATCTTCTAGACCAAGAGCATTTTCAGCATGATATTACAACAAAAAATGCTATAGTTCCTCTTGTGCAGCTTGCTGGAATTGGAATATTAAATTTACAGGAAACAGCTGTCAGAGCATTGGAAAAAATTACAGTAAGTTGGCCGAAAGCAGTTGCTGATGCTGGGGGAATTTTCGAGCTCTCCAAAGTTATATTGCAAGATGATCCCCAGCCTTCTCAACCATTATGGGAATCAGCTGCATTGATTCTCTCTATTGTATTGAGCTCCAGTGAGAATTATTACTTTGAAGTACCCTTGGTAGTCCTTGTAAAAATGTTACATTCGTCGCATGAGAATACTGTAAAGTCAGCCCTCAGTACTCTGATTATCCAAGAAAGAAGTGATGCTCGCAGTGTTGAGTTGATGGCTGAGGCTCATGCAATAGAGGCTTTATTAAACCTGCTAAGAACCCATCAGTGTGAAGATGTAGCTGGAAGATTACTTGAAGCGATATTCAATAATGCACGAGTGAGAGAAATGAAGGCCTCGAAGTATGCAATAGCTCCTCTATCACAATATCTATTAGATCCACAAACCAGATCCCAGTCTGGTAGGCTTCTTGCAGCTTTAGCTTTGGGTGACCTCTCTCAGCATGAAGGACTAGCTAGATCTGCTGATTCTGTATCTGCATGCCGTGCTCTTGTAAGCTTGCTTGAAGAGCAGCCTACAGTAGAAATGAAAATGGTGGCAGTATGTGCTTTACAGAATTTTGTCATGAACAGTCGCACAAATAGACGAGCTGTTGCAGAAGCAGGTGGCATTCTCGTTATTCAGGAGCAGTTACTATCTCCTAATTTGGAGGTTTCTGTTCAGGCTGCCCTGCTTACTAGATTTTTATTCTCCAATCACACACTACAAGAATATGTGTCAAATGAGCTTATCAGATCTCTAACAGGTAAATATCAACTTTCTGATCTTCACTACTTGAAGTAGTCTATTCCATTATGATTTTAGATGTAAAAGGTGACATTCTTGACGTTATCAGGAGCAGTATTCTGATTTTAGATGTATGCAATTGTGACTGGCTTGATTTTCAGTACTCTATTCCCATCCCTTCCTTCTCCAATTTGCTTTTTTGGCTTCATATCCACAACTGATTCGTCCATTAATAATCATTATCGGAAACACTCTCCCGACTTGTTTGGGGAACGAGTTGCAGCAAGTGATTTAGGTCATCTTCACTAGAAGTAGCTTAAAAGTTGGATTTTGATTAGTTCTCTTTTGAACAACGCACACATAATCCATCATACCTTGTTTTAGAACAATAATGACTTTTAGAATGAATAGGAGTAGGAGCTTAAACAGTTGTCATGTCTGTTCCTCCATACTCTGAAATATTTTGTTTTTTCTAGAAACTCAACTCTTTTCTGTTCCTATGCAGCTGCTTTAGAGAGAGAATTGTGGTCTTCAAGTAACATAAATGAGGAGGTCTTGAAAACCATAAATGTTATCTTCAACAATTTCCCTAAGCTTCATGCCTCCGAAGCCGCAACATTGTGCATTCCTCATTTGCTAGGAGCACTCAAGTCTGGAAGTGAAGCTGCCCAAGATTCTGTGTTGGATACAATGTGCTTACTAAAGCATTCGTGGTCGACAATGCCAATAGATATTGCTAAATCACAAGCAGTGGTGGCAGCTGAAGCAATCCCAGTCCTGCAGTTGCTGATGAAAACCTGCCCACCAAGTTTTCACGAAAGAGCGGACAGCTTATTACACGGCCTTCCTGGTTGTTTGACCGTTACAGTCCACCGTGGAAATAACCTTAAGCAGTCTGTGTCTTCCACTAATGCTTTTTGTCGACTCAATATAGGAAATGGCCCACCAAAGCAAACTAAGGTATGTTTCTTTTTCCTCCTTTGCATTTCCATATTAGAATAATCCAGTATGTAGATTTGAACGGCTTTGATCTCACCGTGCCTGTCCTGAAATAACATTCTTTTAGACATGTTGGCACCACACCACCTTTTCACAGCATTACCAGAAATCCTACTTTTTGAGGATTTACTGGTCCGATGTTACTTTTGACTGGAATATTTTGAGTTATTCATATCGATGCATTTTCTTTTTGGAAAATTAATAGATTGTTTAGAGTATTTGGGTGTCAATGAACCTAGCAAATATGTAAACATGTGAATCTGCATTTAAAGATTTTGGAGTTTGCTATTAGCTTCTAGGAAATTTTGAGATTATTTTCTCTGCTTCTTAATACAGAGTGTGTAGCTTATTGTGCAAGGATGTCTTGTAGTAACCTAATTTGGAAAAAGGCTTGAAGATTTTGCATCCTCGCAATCTTTCAGGTCATATATCAAAACATCAATCCTGAATGGGAGGAGGCATTCACTTGGGCTTTTGACGTTCCACCGAAAGGACAGAAACTTCACATTGTATGCAAAAGCAAGAGCACTTTTGGCAAGGTATTTGTTTTCAATCCAATCCTATTTTATGATCCCTTAACAGGATAGAAGTTCTTATTTGCCCTTACACGTCTCATAGTTTCTTATAACACACCATTATTATCATCTACAGACGACTCTAGGAAGAGTCCATATTCAAATCGACAAAGTGGTCAGCGAAGGAGTCTATAGTGGCTTGTTCAACCTCAGCCATGACCACAGCCACGGCCATGGCCTTACACACAGCAACAGTCAGAAAGAAGGGTCCAAAAAACTCGAAATAGAGATTAGCTGGTCGAACAGACAAGCAGATGGTGGCACGGACGATCCTGTGGGGTGATCACACCACTTCAAAATGCATTCAGGCCAGTTCTCTGTAAGTAGCGTCTTGTGTATTTAAGGCCCAGTTTTGTAGTATTATCATTAGGGCAGATCCTAGTCGGAGGAGGAATCCCAGATCGCAGGTTAACACACTCTGCGCTTGTAAAGGGAAGCATCGAGATTTTCCATGGGTTCATTACTTTTATGTATAGTGTGCTCTGCTTGGATGCCAACAAGTCCAACGACGCTTCGAGAAACAAATTTGTCTTTATATTTTTAAAGATTTAAAGATACTATAATAGCGCAATCTTGAAGCCACAAGAGCGCCTATGGCTGTATTATGTTGTCAAGTGAGTAATTTAATGTACAGAAAGTAGCGATGGCTTCTGTATACTAAAATGGAAACTGCACGTTTTGTAGCCCTGGTGTTTATATGTTACCCTGTGTATCAAACTCGAATCTGCCATCAACATCAGTTTAAACTGCAGAAATCTACTCCATTCTTGGGCAGTCGATGGAATCCTTGGAGATTCTAAACAATGGTCAGCAAGAAGGGCAATTGCAGGGTGCATTTGAGTCGGGAGGACATTTAAGGATCAAAGTACATGCAAATTAAGAGTTACGAAAATTTACATGAAACAATTTACACCTTAGTGCGTATGCTGAGAGTATCCAACAGCAAAGGAGCTAAAGAAGGAGACAGCATCTCATCGACTATCCAGATTCAACTTTGCATTTGAAAATTATGCAGTACTCGTCGAGTAGGAAGTGAGAAACAAAACAAGCATCTTGTGCGTTGGTACTACTTCGCAGCAGCAACCAGAGCTGACCGAGCACTTGTGAAAGAAGCAATAAGAGATCCAAGTTGCAGTTTGTCATTGCACCCGAAACTTAGCCTATACCTGTAACGCCAACAGAAAATAATTACAATCCTAAACATGTATATTAAAAAATCCCAGGAGTGGCTATTTATGCCATAAAATGGGAGAAGGTAAGCTTACTCAATGTCAGCCAAATCATTCACAAGCTTTGCACGAACATCTGCTGGCATCTTGATCTTGAAAACAAACCTATTTCAACAAATACTAATAAAATACAGTGCCATGCAATGATGAAAGGGCTGAAGAAATTACAGTCGTTTAAGAAACTTACATTGTCACCTCCCTTGTGATATCCACCAAGGCCAAACCTTTTCGAGTTTTCATTTCAGAGATTTCTGCAACAAGTCAAGGGTAAAACAAGCATCGGACAAACACAGCAGAAGAAATTACAAAGAAAAGCCATTAATTTAACTCAGGATACGGCTAAAACTAGTTGAAAATGGTTTATTGAGAAGCCAGTAAGATATCTGCTCAATATCCTTTGGAAATGGATTTCCCGTGCAGAGGTAAACTGTTTCTTCTGTTATTTGTTGTGACGCCATATGTGTTGACTGCATGTTTCAAAACACAAAGATTAAATTCATGTTTCACCTAGTGGGTTACATTTTGAAGAGAAAATACATGATGGAATTTACACTAACAAGGCATCAAATCAAATATCAAACCACAGAAAATACTAAGGTTTCGTCCAGCTTAAAAATTTAACATCAAATAGAGAATTCTAGAAAAGAAATAGCCTTTCATGAGGGATAATAACTCTCTGGTTTCACTGAGAACATTAGGGCCACAAAAACCATAAAGAACCAAACAAAAGCCGTATATGTGACCTAAAATGGGGATTAGAGAATTATGGTTTCATAAACAAAGTAAAGCGCCAAAGAATGAAAGAATATGTGAACATATGCGACTTGGGGGAAAAAATAAAGAATGAAGCAATACTACAAGTTGTTTTAGTGGCAGAAAGAATAATCTTCCAATCACAGAGTAAAAATTTAACCTGCAAAATATTCAACGCCTTTCTCATGTCCCCATTGCTAAGCCTTACAAGAGCAGCCATTCCAGTATCCGTTACATCAAGCCTAGACCAAAGGCAGAAATTGACAGAAGAGCAGTACAACAAGATTTAGTTAGCAACTATTGAAGCTCGGTAATGGATATAATAAATCATGGTAATAGAGGAAACGATTTTCTTATGGGCAACACCGTTCATACAAAGTGAAATCACCAATAAATGCGAGCTCACTAGGAAAGAGAGCTGAGGTAATTAACATTTTCTATGTCATTCAATTTGTTATTTTAAATATTTTTTCTAGTTATAAAGGCATTCTTCAAGCTATTGATATCTTCTATTAGTTTAAGCAAATATTGCTAAGGAGCTTGTAGGTAAAAATGTAGCAATTATGATGATTCAGACATAAAATAGGCAATCCATTTTATCATTAAAAATGGGGAAGGATGTCATTTTAACTGACTTACATTTCAGCTTCTATAACATGTTTGAGCCGTTCCTTGACATGAACAGAATCAAGAGGAGCAAAACGGAATCTCGTACATCTTGACTGTAGTGCTGGAATGATCTTATTGACATGGTTACAAATAAGTGCAAACCGAGTGTTTTTGGTGTATTTCTCAATGACTACATTCACAAGAAAAGAACAAATTATGAGCAACATCAGAAAAATTAGACAACAAACATGGACAGGAAATGGATAGATGGACACACCTCGTCGTAAAGCAAACTGTGCATCCTTGGTCATGGCATCAGCCTCATCCAGCAAAATCAACTTCACATGTGCCTTGGCACTAAAGCATCAATAACACAGTCAATCTTAGAAGGTGAGGGTGACAATGTTTGTGGTATTTTAGCATAGCATAATATATTTGAAAACAGCTTCTCTAAGAAAACCTAGCATGGAAATTGGGATAAATGCAAGAAAGACACAAAAGCAATAAAGTTCAGTCAGTTATATCTGAAGATCGGTGCAGATCTGGAACCGAATTTTCACCAATTACTCATTCATTAGTCAGAAACTAAAAGAACTCATTCATCAGAAAGTCCAAGAGTGATTGAGAGCAAGAGAGCCCACCCAAACGAGAAGCTCTGAGTACTGGCGAAATCCTGAATCTGCTTCCTAACAACGTCGATTCCGCGATCATCAGAAGCATTTAGCTCTAGAATCATGTTGTGGAACTGATTTCCGTACAATTTCCTCGCAACAGCCAAAATCGTCGACGTCTTGCCAGTTCCCGGAGGCCCATACAGAAGCAAATGCGGAAGCTTGTTCTCGCTCGTAAGCCTATCAACTGGTGCGCAAAAAAAAACAATCAATGAAAAACAGCGAATCAGTAAGAGAGAGTGAGTGTGTACATAAGAAAACCCTAGAATTTGCATAAATTGGATACTAATTTCCAGAAATTGATAGAATCAGGGGTTTAGAAAGGAGAGAGAGGTAACTAGTGTCAACAATGTCACGATGAGCGGCGACATCGGCAAGGGACTGAGGCCGATACTTCTCCACCCACGGCGTCGCCTTCGTATTGGGGGTAACGCCGCCGACGGCGATGCTTTTGCCTTTGCTAGATTTGAGAGAAAGCTCGTCATTTCGGCTGTCGAATTCGTCGACGTCCATGGGAGAGATGGAATCCGCCATGGCCGGCTGGGACTAGGGTTTCGGCGGCTTGCTTTGCAGGGAGTGGGGGTTTACGAGATTTCTCTCTCTCTGTCTCTGTGTCTCAACAAATATGGCGCCAATTCCTCCTCTGACTGAGAAATGACGATCCGATTACTTTTACTATCCACACCCGATATAACCCGGTCCGTTTAAGGGTGTTAAACAAAAATCGGAAATTCAATTTCGTGTGGTAGGGCTTTATTCGAGTCGAACAGGGCGAATATTGCTGGTTGATAAATGATAATCAGTTTATTTAGGATATTAAAAAGCTCGAGTCGAGTCTAAATTTTAACTCGAGTTTAAAAATGTGTTTATACTTGGATCGTTTAGGAAATGAACGAGCTCGAACCGAGCTTTTTTTTTTTTTTAATTTTAAGCATACTTACTTATTATACAATAACTTAAAGGAAATTTTATAAATTCTATACAATTCGAGCTTAATTCGAACGAGCCGAGATTTGGACCGAGCTTAAAAAAGTGATCATATTCTGCTCATTTAGAAAATAAATTAACGAGCTCGAGCCGAATTTTTATTGAGCAAGTACGAGTCGAATTCGAGCTACTCGTGTTCACATAACAACCCTATCGTGTGGTACCCGAGGTAAAACCTATTTTGTACATTGTATTAAAGTCTAACATATTAAGCATGGTACCTGAATTAATTTTCCTCTATTTCATAATAAAAGTCATCCTACTTTTTGGTACATATGCTAAGGATGTAAAAATTCTACTCCTTCTGTTAATTACAACTTATCGTTTACTATTTATGCACATTTTTTTAGAATGATAAAAATTATATGAAATATTCACTTTTTTTACATTTACTTTTATAAATTCATACTTAAATGTACCAAGTATGAAAGTATTAAAAAATTTATTGAAAAGCTAATGTTTTATATAGTTTTTAGGGAAAACTAATTAAAATACCCCCATCTTTGGGGATATGGTAAAAATATACCCTCAACTTTCAAATGTAATAAAAATATCCCGACCTTTGAGGTTAGTGGTAATATATTACCACAGATTTTCTAGCGGGTCAAAAATACTGACAAGGCAACCTACGTGGATTTTTTCTTGACAAGACAGCCTACGTGGAAGCCTTTTTACATATTAGCACTAAAATTGATTTTTCTTGAACGATTTCCTTAGGAAAAAATAAACCGAAAACAACATTAAATCCGAAAAACGAAATTGATTCAATCAAGCAATTAATCCGACCAAAATTGCATCAAATTAACACAACACGATTATTCCTAACACCAAACTGAAAACAAAACTAAACCGACAATAACAACAACAACGAAGAGGGAAAAAAAAAAAAAAAACTTACTCAGCCAAATCCGTGAACGAATCAAACAGGAAGAAGATGTAAGAGAGACATCTCAAGATGGGCAACTATAAGAGAGGAAGACTGTCATTGAAGAGGAATCATGAGCTGCCTAAAAGACCTGAAATATAATTCAATAGGCTACCATGAAAGAAGATAGGAGCGAAGAAAATGTGTTGGGTATGAACCCGGTCGGACTCTTTATTTTGTTCCTAAGGAAACCATTCAAGAAAACCCTTGTAAAAAAATCCACGTATACGAGTATACGACCTTGTCAGCATTTTGGACCCATGCGAAAACCCATGGTAATATATTACCACTACCCTCAAAGGTCGAGATATTTTTATTATATTTGAAAGTTGAGGATATATTTTTACCACATCCCCAAAGGCGGGAGTATTTGAATTAGTTTTCCCTAGTTTTTAACATCTAAAAAAGTGTGCATGAATAGTAAAACGTCAAGTTTTAATTAACGGAGGGAGTATAAAATATTATTTTCTTATGATTTTTTTTATACTTTCATACTTAATACTAACAAGTATGAAATTATTAAAAAATAATATTTTATAAAGTTTTAACCTCCTTAAAATGCGTGCACAAAATGACAAACGACATTTAATTTGGAACGGAGGGAGTAGTTTTTCTTTCCGCGACATGTCTCTATATATTTTTTTTTCATTAGGAAAGAATTCAGATAGAGGACTTCTATCTGATGGCATCCTGACGGATGAGGTCAAGAAGACCTAAATTCGTAGTAATACAGGCGCCACAAACAGAGCGGCAAAGGTGTGCAACCTTATATGTCACTCTACTGCCTATGTGGGGAACGTGAGAGTAAGAGACAACTCTCACAATTGATAAAAAGAAGTTTGATATCTGACATAATGAGTTCAATCTCCCAAGGGCAGGAGCCGCTAGTCTTAAAATGATTTATAATAATAACTGAGTCGTCCTCGATTTGTATATGCATAATTAGATGACTTTGATGACCCCATGCTTAAGGGTGAGAGCTTCAGCTTTAATGGGAGATTGGCGTCCCACCTTGTCATAACCGATGTGGATTGGCTTGCAGTCCCAGTCCCGGACGATGAATCCAATAGAACTATCTCCGTTAGAAAGTGTAGAACCGTCGAAATTTAATTTAAAGATTCCCATAGGTGGTTTATACCATTTAATCGTCTTCTTATAGAGCGATTTGTTTTTTAAGTGAGGCGATAAGCTTCGTTGGTTAACCGGAGGTAGCTGATCTCCAGCTTCTTCTTTATTCTTGTAGGCGGCAAGCCAATTATGGATATATTTATGAATGATTGTTTTTGTACTCTCCGTCGTTGGTGGGGGTTCATCTCTGAAAATTATGTTATTCCGAATACTTCAGATAGTCCACCTTGTGAAGGCTACCAATTTTTTATCATGCTTAGAAAAGCCGGCCCCAATATTGTTAAGAATTTATTTGATATCCCTGGTTGGGAGCACGAGGTTCAAGATTTTTTGGACCAAGATCGGTTTTAGTAGAGATCTAATTGAGAAGCGGGGGCATTCAACGAACAGATGGATGCCATCTTTACCTGTATGACTACAAAAAGCACACGGAGAGGGGACGACAACTCCTTTTTGGCTATGACGCAAATTAGTTGGTAGACCATTATGCAGTAGCAGCAGCAAGAGAAACATTTCATACCAAGAACAACAACAAATTGATAATCTAAGTGGAAACAAAAAAGATAATGCTAGCTAAACTCTTATGAGTTTATGAAATCTACAACAAGTAGCACGAGTGAGAAAAGGGAGCCCGAAAGAAGTTCAGTAGAAGGAGACAACAAATTCTCCATCCCACGCTTTGCAATCAGTAATGCATCGATCACCGTTAGATTGATGAGATGAGTGCATCTTAACAATTATTAGGTGCTCAGAAGAGCAAATCCCCAAATATTAGGGTTCTTGGCTAGGAGGTGAACAACCCATGTCAAATTGAAGGAATTGTCACAAGAAAGGGGTAATCGATGATTAAACTTATGAGATTAGCAAGGTGCAAATCATCCACCAATTCATACAACTAATTTTAGAAAACCAAAGCTATGGGATTAGCGTTTAAAAAAAAAGAATTAAAATTCCACGTACAATCAGTTCACATGAAGCAAAATCAGGGAGTTGAAGGTTGAAGCTGCAAAAAGATAATGATCCGTACATACTAGGAGTAAATTAATCTCTCAATTCCATGAAAATGTGTCGAATCAAGAAGAATCATCCAGGGGAGGTTTCCCTTCATAACGAGTTCTTCTTTGAGCCAGTCTAAAATCTTGACTACAAATCCTGTTGAGATCTTGTGGATTCCATCACAAATCATTGACAAGAAGAAGAAGAATCAAAGTGGGCGAAGAAGTTTTGGATCACATTTGATGGTCAGATTTGGCGCTAAAAAATTAATGAAAGCTGACAGTCCCATAAGGGCCACAACAATGGACAATCAGGAATTTGAAGAATTGTTCTTCTAATTAAAGGGAAACATTGAAGATTTACTGTAGAGGTACGAGGCTAAAAAAAACTAAAGTTCAGGGTATAAAATAAAATATATGTCAAAATTTTAATGCACCGCGTAAAATACGTCTCACCTGAGACCTCAAGAGTACCACGTGAAATTTTCAAACAAAAAAATCATCTTTTTTTATGATAAGATTTTGAAATATCAAATAAATCAATGTCTAGTAAATTAAGAGGTTGAAAGATTATCGTGAATGGAATAAAATGAAAAACTATGGTAATGATGAGGAAAAGGAAGAAGGGTCTTGTTTGTTAAAAACACGGGAATTATGATAAATTCTTGTGTTTGGTTGACAGAAAGACACAAGAATTCAACCTCTCATGAATTTCAATTCCTCCAAATTGGAGGAAGTTCACTTACCTAGGAGGATTAAGTAAGTTCAACTTTCACCCAAGTAAGTTCAACTTCCACCTTTTTTAAAGTAATTTTCTTCATTTTTCTATTTATATTTTTAAACACCAAAATTCAAGCAAACAACTTTGTTTCAATTCTTTGGAAGTACATTTTATGGGAATTCAATTCATGGGAAGTAACTTCCCAGGAACTTTACTTCCCGCAATCAACCAAACGAGCCCTAAGACTAGAAATAAAGAAAAGACAAAAACAAAAGAAACTTTAAATGGATCAAACCAGCAAAAAGAACTAATACATCGGCTCTCTCCCCAATTTGGCTACTTCAAGATTCATCATTTGGAACCATCAAGGGATATATTGGTGTTGGGGGGCACAAAATGCAACTCTGCCTTGCTTGTAGTTTTTTTTAAACAAAAAGTATTCGATGCACCAGACAAGTTTGGTGGGCCGAGAAGTAAAAAATGGCGGATAGACTAACTGTCATGAAACAACGTAGAAGCCAAAAATATAATAAAGCAAAAAGGAAAGTACTTACTCACAACCAATCACAAAAAATATAATCACCCCAACCAACATGGAAGTCGAGGAGGCCCCGGGATAGATTGTGAATGCCGAGAGCACGGGAGAGTCTATGGACTAACACAGTGTCTTGACTTCGGGGGGACAAGAACAGAAGCCCACCAAGGGAAAGAGACATCACCTGGAGAAGTGTGGATCACCAACGTTCCCCTCACCTGGATGAGGGATCTTCAAAAACCACGAACACTGCCACAATCAACTCGATGAACAGGGCGTCCGAAACTGAACCTCATCCGAAACTAAGCACAACTACAACAGAGATCGACCACAAACGGAAGAGCAACACCAATCGTGATTTTAAAAAAAAAAGTGAGCGAGTAGGAGGTAATCCCAAAGATTAAAAGAGGGAGGTAATCCCATAAAATTTTGAAGCGACATTATCCCAATCTTTATTGGTGGGAGGTTATCCCAATAACTATAAGGATCAAATGAATTAAAAAATCAACATTCGACTTCCCACGGGGTCTTCCAAGTCCCTGTGACGTTGATCGCCGTCAACTGTCCCCCTCCACCTTCAAATGCGAGAGTCCCATCCTGAAAGCTTCCCGCAACCCAACCTGGAGACCAAAACACTCTGCTTGTAATGCTGAAATTGAACCATGGCTCTGCGCCCCGTAAGAAAGGACAACACGCTGGCCATCTCGAATGATAAACCCGGAAGCAGCAAGTCCGGAGGGAGCTTTATCTCCATCAAAATTATGTTTCATGAATCCTTTTTTGGGGTTTTCCCATCTCACAATATTTTGTCTTGTCACCCTTGTCTGGTTTGTATTTAGTCTATTGGTGTTCTTTTCTTCATCGAGGGAATCTATTTGTGCTTTTTTCCAACTCATTATTTGTTATTTTATATACTTGATCCATTCTTCCACATTTCTAATGTCGTCGTTGTCAACTAGAACTTTGTTTCTCATGGACCAACCCCCCTAAAGAGTGAAGGCAAGAGTCGAACTCTGATCTGAAGATATCTTAGCGAAGATTTATGTAATTATATCCTTGTATGTTTTATCTATTTTTGTCCATGTTCCGGATAATTCGTTCAATCAGTTTGTCCATCCTTCCCACAAATGTCAAGGTTGTCTAGCATTCAGTAAGGATATGTGTCGAATCTTCTTCGTGGTAGTTACAGAGCGGGCAATCCAATGGAACGTGAACTCCTTTATTCCTTAGTTTGATCTTCGTTGGGGTTCCATTAAGGAGGTTTTTCCATAAGAAGGTTTTTTTTTTATCTTTGGCGGGCAGTCGATTTTCCATATCCAGTCTAGTGGCTCTGAGTTGGTTCTTCGCATCCGAGTGATAAAGTCAAGAGCACTAGCAGTAGGGAACCATCCGTTTTGACTAGATCTCTAGTATAGCCGATCTTCGATTTCATTAGATGGTATAAAGATTTCAAGGATTTTCTCCACTATGTCTAAAGGAAGCATAACTTTTAGTTTTCCTATGTTGCATTGCAGGTCTTATTTGAATTTATATATTGATCAATCGCCTCCTGCTCTTCAATGTGGTCATGAAGGCTTTTTTCTTGAAGGTTGACGGAAGAGAAATGGCGTTAGGTTTCACCTCGCCAAAGAAATAACCCAAACTAACAAACCAACTAACAAACTAGTATAGCAGATAAGTAAGAGGTCGAACCCACGGAGAAACAAGTACTTCATTGCAATGTGTATTTACCAATTATGATAATAAAGATAGAATAGAAATATGAATGAAGATGAATAATGCAAATAAACTAAGATAAAGATATGAATAGGAACAAAGAGAAAATAAACACTAAAAACAGTAGATTCCTTCTTCTGATTGACGCTCTATGCAGTGTTGACAGCTACGGCACACTAAACTTGTAACGCACTTTCTGGAGTCATCCTTCTTCTGATTGACGCATATGAATATCTGTTGGAAATCTATTTCCAAACACTACAATTCTCATGAAGACCGCATAAGCTAATTCCAACTTCTCAAAACCTTAAAGATGAGATTTCTCCATGTTCTCCATTTCCGCTCATGTTCCTTAGCTCTCCTTTGTCCATTTGGTCCATGCTTTCTCCATCTTTCGAGGTCAGATATTATAACCTACAAATAAACACTAAAAACAGTAGATTCCGAACTATGAATACCAAATGACCAACAATGCAAATAAGCTTATCAAACATGCAATATGAACACTTAATGCACCTAAGACCACCTATAAATGACCATATAAAATATGCATTATCAAACTCCCCACACTTAAGCTTCGCTAGTCCTCTAGCGAGAGTAGAGCATAGAGATAGAGACTTCTTCATGTCTAAACAATTTTTTTTAATATATCATAACAAGTACAAATTAAACATGAAAGAAGAAAACATTGTCATAACTCCAACTCCCCCACACTTAAGCCTTTGTTTGTCCTCAAGGAATGAAAAACAAATATAGAATTAATCATCCCCCAAATAAGATCTTCATGCTATAATTTTAGAAAAGAAACATCACAAGAGGAGCCATGAACAAGAGAACAAACGTCCTAGCACATATATGAGCGATCCAAGACAATTTAATCCAACCTTATATTTCATGCATTTCATATTTATCAATTTAAGCCCACTCAATCCAATATGTCCTAAGCTGCATAGAAATTGAAAGCCATATATCACAAATCTCAACCATGAATGTCATTACTTGCAAGCACATCATGAGGACTTTTATAGGTTGCAATGGAGCTATGATAGGAACATAAGGCATGGGAAATATTAGGCATGTGGTGCTAAAAATCAGGAAAAAGGGGATAACAATCAAACAACCAGAATAACACCACAACTTTCAAACTTCGCAAACCATTCCAATGAAAAAAAACTCCAATACATAGCAATAAGCTCTTCATCTTTCAATAGCCAAATACAACTTCTTTTTATTCAATGCAAATGATGATGATTTTTTTGTTTTCTCTTTTTCTTTTTTCTTTCGGCAATTTTTTTATTCTTTTTTTTTCTTTTAAGCTCACTTTTGCCCCTAGGTGAATTTTATCATCCCTAGGTCTAAGCTACGTGACTTTTACCCCTAAGTGAATTTTATCATCCTTAGGTCCCAGATTACTAGATTTTAACTCCTAAATGAATTTTATCCTCCTTAGGACTCTAGTAATTTATCAACTCAATTATGCAAGAAGGGTTACCTTATTTCAGCTAAGCCTCTCGCTATGCGCAACCATACATCAACTCTACTCAAAGCAACTCCAATATATAGATTTTTCACCAATTCTCCTCCTAATTCCCGAATAGGGTCATACTGATCATTAGCTAGGATATGTTATGTGGAGCTATTAAGAAAAATGGTCTATTAGGCTCAAATTAGTTTCAAGCAGAGAATATATATATAAAGGGTGGATAAGGTAACAATTGGCTAAAGAAAAACATGCCTCAATCATATGTAACTCACAAATAACAAACATGTGTAATATGGTCTTGAAAATAGATAAATCAGTCAATCTCAAGAGGTAGAACTATTGTGGAGGGAAACTAGTTATCGAAATAAATATAAAATATAAAGAACGAAACCAAATCCATGTCCAAGCAAATAAAATACAAGAATCCCTCCCGTTGTAGTTGTATGTATTCAGGATCGTATCCACAAGGAAGCGTCTCAGCGCTCGCCTTTCAAGTCCTAAGTTCTCCTCGAAATTGACCAGAAGAGTACTCGATGTCGAGTAAAAGTACTCGATATCGACCACTGCTATCGACTTCACCTACAGATGCACAACAGAAGACCGAAACAAGCCGATGTCGAGTAAAAAGTACTCAACGTCGACTAACAGTACTCGACGTTGACTAGAAAGTAGTCGATATCGAGTGTCCGTCAGTGCAGAAAAACCGTAACTTGCAATGAAAGAATAACAGAAATAAACACAAAATTCGAATGATTTAATTCAATAAACTAAAAGCTCATAGAATCGGGGTTTCAACGCCACAACGATAACCATATAAGAATCATGCCAAATGTATAAAAGATCATGCCTTTTCATTAAATAACTTTCGTCATAATTAACAAATAGGAAGATAGAGGTTTTCGCATAAACCCTAATTGTTACTAACCTTTTTCACATAATTAATCCAAGTTTGCATTAAGATCACGTTCGCTTCAATAACACAAATAAGGATCTCCTTCGACTGTCGCAGAAGAATCGTGTAAATCAGGGAAAGAAGATGAAATCGCAATAAAAGTTGTACCTTTGATGCATTACCTTACATGGCTACCGTCGGACTTACCCCGACCCTAGAAGTTGGGTGACTACTCGCTCTTCATCATAGAAACACACATCAATAGCATTAAATTAAAACAAAACTTACAACCGAACGAAGCCAAATCCGCTCTCGCCTCTTACAACTCCACTCGGTCAACAAGCTCTCCAAAACTCTCTCTCTCTAACTCGCTATTGTGTGTGTAAATTGGAATCTAAATTGGAATGTGTTGTTGAATGACTAAGAACCAGCCCCTAGGGCCTTATTTATAGTGTTCAATCCCCGCTTATCAAGGAAAGAACAATTATATATATATATATATATATATATATATATATAACTATCTTCTTTCCTAAGATATAACTTTGATAAATATGTGAAATAAAACAATTAAAATTCCCTAAAGTAAATAGGGGAATTACTAAAGTGGATAGATCTTCCTCCAACTTGATAGATATCTCCGTGCCTTCATGATGCCGATCAAGATGGCCTTTTGTGGGTCAAACAATGATCTTGATCCAGGCGAGCTCTCAAGACCGATTCGAGGGCCATTGATGGCAAAGAATGTTGTCCTCAAAAGGAAGAAGAAGGCTCCACTATGGAAGAGGGTCCAAAGGTAACCAAGGTCCACGTTTTTCGTTCGTTCAGGATCGTTTGACAGCTTTTCGACGTCTCAGTAAAATGGGTCGTTCGGAGTCTATATTTATCGGATGAGGTGGTGTCATACCTTGTTGGAACGAGGACGAAAAGATCTACAACTTTCCCGTTGAAGGCTTCTCCAGAATCAACCTCAAGAATGGCCGAAATTCATCATCTTTGCAGATGTCTCTGTTTGGACGAATTTCTACAAAATTATTTAAATATTTTCGAATTTATTTAATTAAATTAGATTTAATTATTTTATGAATTTAGGAAAATAATGTGGAAATAATTATATCTCTTCTAGATATAATTCTTGTCCACCAAGTTGTTAATTTTCTATCCTTAGTTAGATTTACTTATCTTAGGAAAGATTTATATATCTATAGATTATTTGATTTATCTTTAGTTACCAAAACTCTATCTTTTGCACAAGATAGAATTGGTATATTGTCTATTTAAACTCATGTTTTACATTCAATAAAAATTAGATTGGAATTATAATTGAGGAACCCTTTTAAGGATTAAAAGGTTCCCTCGATTCCCAATCCAAAAGCCTTCGCAATCAATTTATGTTCTTGCTCATCTGATACCAAACAAGATCTAAACACAATCCCAAACCACGCACAAAGGAGAAACCCATCCTAAGAAACCGTCGCTGGATCAGAGAAGCTGTCGCTGAGTCTGCCCAGAACCGTCGCCACTGTCTGGGCCGCCCCGTGGCTCCCTTGGCCGCCCCGCGGCCATCCCAGCGACCGTCGCCGCACACTTCCAGCTTCCGCCGCTGTTGCCTTTTACTCAGTTTTATTTACTTGTTTTCCTTTCTTTCACAATAGTTTCAAGTCCTTATTGTAATTAATTGTAAACATCGAGAATAGCAAGGATAATTGCAAGATTGGGCCATCAAACAGTTTGGAGTTCTTGATTCCGAGCCCACAGGCGAAGGATCGGGTATCCCAAACGTATCAAGTGGTATCAGAGCCGTAGGTTTCGCAAGTTCTTGTTTTTTTTTTCTTGATGTTATTTACGATTTGATTCAATGGTTGACGTTATCTGGGGAGATTGGGATGATGATCCCGATCCATGGGCTGCACAACAACGACGCCGACGAGAGCTCCAGAGAAGGGCTTTGCAACAACAACAAGCTTTAGAGCGACAACGAGAGGCTCAAAGGCGCCGCCTTTGGCTTCAACGGCAAGCGAAAATTGAAGAGGAGAGGTGTCGACAACAACAACAACTCCTTGAGCGTCAACGTCAAGCCGCAATTGAGGAGGATAAATGACAACAACAACGTCGCCTCCGTCAGATTTGGCTTCTCCAACAACGAGAAGTTGAGGAGGAACGAAAACGAAAGTTGGAGGAAGCGGCCCAACGGCAAGCTAATTGGCTTGATGACGCTTGGAGGAAGGCTTATATTCAGAAACTTCTTAATAGTCAGCCTCACGCGCCACCTACCTCTGAGATCTTGGAGATATCCGCCCCCGATGTGGACGTGATTTTTCTTGACTATACGGCCGACGGGAAGGTAAAGGAGGTTGTTTCGGATAATTTCGTTGGCCAAGAGACTGCACTGCGCGATGATTTTGTTTCGCAGATTCCCGTTGACTCCGACCTCGGAATCGAGTCAACTCAGTCTTGTTGCGAAGCTGACTCGACGAGCTTTCCAACGGTGGGTCACACACTGCAAGAATCTCCCGGGAAGACATCCAAAATCGCGCTGCAAGTGGACTGCAGTGCTGCGCCAGATGATGTGGTTGCTTCTGACGACAACGATGAGGACGTTGGGAACACTTCTCTTGAGTTAGCTATTGTACCTCTTGAGAATGTTCCTAATGTTGAGAATTCTGAAGTTTATAGGGTTATTGAGCCTATTGATATTGTTCCTCTTGATTGCTCAATGTTCCCTATGACAGGTGTTGTTTTTGAGGTTCCTTTGCCTCAAATTCTGCTGGCGCCATCTCAAGTTGATTGTCAAGGAAGTTACTTTTTGGTGGTTGCTCCTTCCCCTTTGATCATCAACGACTCGATTCGAGGACGAATCAAAGCTAAGAAGGGGAGAATGATGCCGATCAAGATGGCCTTCTGTGGGTCAAACAATGATCTTGATCCAGGCGAGCTCTCAAGATCGATTCGAGGGCCATTGATGGCAAAGAATGTTGTCCTCAAAAGGAAGAAGAAGGCTCCACCATGGAAGAGGGTCCAAAGGTAACCAAGGTCCGCGTTTTTCGTTCGTTCAGGATCGTTTGACAGCTTTTCGACATCTCAGTAAAATGGGTCGGTCGGAGTCTATATTTATCGGATGAGGTCGTGCCATACCTTGTTGGAACGAGGACGAAAAGATCTACAACTTTGATGTTGAAGGCTTCTCCAGAATCAACTTCAAGAATGGCCGAAATTCATCATCTTTGCAGCTGTCTCTGTTTGGACGAATTTCTACAAAATTATTTAAATATTTTCGAATTTATTTAATTAAATTAGATTTAATTATTTTATGAATTTAGGAAAATAATGTGGAAATAATTATATCTCTTCTAGATATAATTCTTGTCCACCAAGTTGTTAATTTTCTATCCTTAGTTAGATTTACTTATCTTAGGAAAGATTTACATATCTATAGATTATTTGATTTATCTTTAGTTACCAAAACTCTATCTTTTGCACAAGATAGAATTGGTATATTGTCTATTTAAACTCATGTTTTACATTCAATAAAAATTAGATTGAATTATAATTGAGGAACCCTTTTAAGGATTAAAAGGTTCCCTCGATTCCCAATCCAAAAGCCTTCGCAATCAATTTATGTTCTTGCTCATCCGATACCAAACAAGATCTAAACACAATCCCAAACCACGCACAAAGAAGAAACCCATCCTGAGAAATCGTCGCTGGATCAGAGAAGCTGTCGCTGAGTCTGCCCAGAACCGTCGCCACTGTCCGGGCCGCCCCGTGGCTCCCTTGGCCGCCCCGCAGCCATCCCAGCGACCGTCGCCGCACACTTCCAGCTTCCGCCGCTGTTGCCTTTTACTCAGTTTTATTTACTTGTTTTCTTTTCTTTCACAATAGTTTCAAGTCCTTATTGTAATTAATTGTAAACATCGAGAATAGCAAGGATAATTGCAAGATCGGGTCATCAAACAGTTTGGAGTTCTTGATTCCGAGCCCACAGGCGAAGGATCGGGTATCCAAACGTATCACTTCATGCCCAAGTAATCTCATATCCGGACTCCTACTCGATCTCGACTCGGATTTGGCTATGTGCTCTACTCGACATCAACCAAAGTGTACTCGACGTCGACTAGGTCTTGTGTCTTCGGCTCAACTTGTGCTCGATCTCGATCTCTGAAGGTGATGTCGACTAGATTAGTACTCGACATCGACCATGTGTAGTCGACGTCGAGTACTTCTGTCAGCTTTCAGCATTCTACTCCGTCTTGAAACGTACTTTACCGAGTCCTCATTCGTCCGATTGACGCATATGAATATGCGTTGGACATCTCTTTTCGAGGCCTACAACTCTTATGAAGACATCAGAATTTGATTCTAAATGATGAATGGTGAAAAGTGGCATTTTCTCTAGCTGCACCATCATGTGCTCTTCCCTAGCTTCTTCAACGTCTTCATGACTTTGCTTTAAGCTCCAAAAGTGCGTCCGATTTCTACGAAATTAAATAGAAACTTGTGTTGACCTCCATATATTGCAAATAAATATAAACTACACAAATCTCATGCTTTCCCAATATAAAAGGATAAAATATAGACATAAATCGAAGTAAAAGATGACATAAAACATGGCAAATTGAGCGCACATCAAGAACATACAGAGAGTAATTATACAAGAAAAACATAGGAATATTTTATAGAATTTCAATTAACCTTAGGATCATACATGCTCAATTATATTCTCTAATCATGCTCCAATCAAAATTCATTTCAAGCAATCAAATCAAAGCATGGGACTTATGCAATTAAGATCATAAAAATGCTTTAGAGGACAAACATTGCAAGATGGGTAGTTGAATAACGCATATATATGCAATGCATGATATTTTTGGATTTTTGACATTTTTCTATTTTTCTTTTCTTTTTCTAATGCAATAAAATAATGGAAAAGTAAACATGAATATATGACAATGCAAACAAAACTATAGAACATAAACATGAATACATGAACATATGAATGCAACTTCCCCCCACACTTAAACTTTTCATCATCCTTAAATGAAAATCAAATAAAGACAACAAAATTTAATAGAAAATCACAAATAAGCTTTGGAACACTGAAGTTTTGCATTATAAAAGAGGGGTTAGCCATAAGATTTGTCTTGACTAGCTAGAATCGCCCTTTCTTGAGCGCACATCAAGAACATACAGAGAGTAATTATACAAGAAAAACATAGGAATATTTTATAGAATTTCAATTAACCTTAGGATCATACGTGCTCAATTATATTCTCTAATCATGCTCCAATCAAAATTCATTTCAAGCAATCAAATCAAAGCATGGGACTTATGCAATGAAGATCATAAAAATGCTTTAGAGGACAAACATTGCAAGATGGGTAGTTGAATAACGCATATATATGCAATGCATGATATTTTTGGGTTTTTGACATTTTTCTATTTTTCTTTTCTTTTTCTAATGCAATAAAATAATGGAAAAGTAAACATGAATATATGACAATGCAAACAAAACTATAGAACATAAACATGAATGCATGAACATATGAATGCAACTTCCCCCCACACTTAAACTTTTCATCATCCTTAAATGAAAATCAAATAAAGACAACAAAATTTAATAGAAAATCACAAACAAGCTTTGAAACACTGAAGTTTTGCATTATAAAAGAGGGGTTAGCCGTAAGATTTGTCTTGACTAGCTAGAATCGCCCTTTCTTGATGGGTAAGTTCGTTCGCCCTGCATTTTGTCAATTGATTCCTAGTTTTCCAAGGACTTCTTCTAAAGTGTTCCTATTCACTCGACCACTTATGATTGGGCACCCAAGGTATTTTTCTAGTGTGGTTTGGTTAAAAATTTGCAAGAAGGATTGAATTCTTTGTTTTTGGCTGTTTGTAACTGATGTCCATGTTTTATGCCATATTTTTGTACTTAATTTCGCTCCTTATTCTATCATTTTATATATTCTGGGTTGAGAATATAGTGAATTTGTGTAGTTTATGCTTATTTGCAGGAAATAGAGGTCTACACAAGTTTTTGTTTAATATTGCAGAATTTGGAGCAATTTCGGAGCAGGACCAAGAGGTGCAGGATATCACAAGATGACCCTGAAATTGGCTAAGTGTCGGAACGAGCTAGCTACTGGAATATCACTCGATGTCTACTGAAGGGGACTTGACATCGACTGCTTTGACTCGATGTCTACTGAAGAGGACTCGATCTCGAGTGAACACTGAGCCACACTTAGCAGCTGAATACGATGCACTTGATGTCTACTGACATAACTCGATATTGAGTGACTAACTCAGCGTCGAGTGGACCTACTCGACGTCGATTGAAGATGCAATTGGGCCGAGACGCGTTTTGATCAATCCAAGTCTGAGGAGAAGTACTTGCACGCGAAGAAAGAGATTTTCTATCACCTATCTAGTTTCTATCCTTATGGGTCAAGAACTTTTTACCCTAAGGAGATATTTAGGTTACCTACTTTAATTTATATCTTTCCTTAAGTTGATTTACATCTTCTAGCTTAGATAGAATTGCTCTTTCCTTGGCTAGCAAGGATTGAAGCCTATAAATAAAGCCATATGGGCTGGTTTTTAGTCATTCAATTTTAGACAGAGAAACACATCTAGTAGAGCACTTAGGTATTCGAAGCTTTTAGGGTTTTGGCGTTCTTACGAAAGTTGGCGTGCCGGAATTGTAAAGACTTTGAATTAGTTTTTATGCAAAGTTTATTTCTTTCAATCATGTCTTTTGTGACCATGAGCGAGTAGTCGCCCTTCTTCTAGGATCGGGGTGAGCCCGACGATAGCCATGCACGCTTGAAATAAGTGTTGATATTGATATTTGTTATGTTTTGATTATCCACTACCTTTATATGTATATTCCCTTGTCGAAAGAGAAGAGATTCATTGTAACAACTTGGATTATAAACATAAAATCGGTAGATACAAATAGATTTTACTTGTGAGAGCTCGATCTAATTGTTAGAAACAGCGAAAGCTCGCCCCTTTTGATGTGATAGCATAATTATCTGTCTTGTCTTACCTTATCTCATGTTTGCATGGTTGTCGTTGTGGTAAACCCTGACTTTAAAAGTTTTCTTTCATATTTGTTTACATCCATTCTACTGTCGTTCATTGGGTCCTCGAAAAACTCAACACCCTTGTTATTTCCGACCATCATTCGTTTCCATCCTTTTATTCTTCGACCTTCTTTGCCGACGTTCACAGGTTATTGATTATTCACTCGACATCGGCTGTATTACAGTCGACATCGAGTCACTTGGATCGACTGGCAATTTTCTGAGCCAGTCGACCTCTGCTGCTGACCACTCAACATCGACTCTTCCACTAGACGTCGACTTCTGTTTTTGTCTTTGCAGGTACTTTACTCGAAATCGACAGACTTCACTCGACATCGACTGAACCAGTCGACATCGAGTGGTCTCCTGAGTCGATTCAGAACGTGATTTATGAGCTGCTTAGGATCTGCTGACACACTTCCTTGTGGATTGATCCTAATTCCCTTCCACTACAATGGGAGGAAGTCTTGTAATTTATTTGCACAGACTGGAGATTGATTTGATTTATATTTGATATTTATTAGACTCAATTCCCTCCTAACAGTAACCCCTCTTGTCGCTTGAAATTCAAATTTTTTATAGTTAACTCTTTGTCCGAATATTTGACAGTAATCGTCCAGAATATTTTTTACATTAACACATGCTTCCGGAGTCGCTTTGGCAAATATCATAATGTCGTCAGCAAAAAAAAGGAAGGGGACAATGATTCCATTTCTACCAAGCTTAAATCCAACCGTGTTCCTTGCTTGGTCGCTTTGTTGTTGGAGTTTTCGAGCAAGAATCTCAGCACCTATGATAAAAAGATACGAAGATATATGGTTGCCTTGTCTAAGACCTCTTAGGGGTTGAAGATTTTGGTTGGTTCATCGTTCGCCAGAATAAAGAATGAAACAGTCTGAATACATTCTCTAATCTAACCACAGAATTTCTGGCATCAACCGAATTTGACATAACTGCGAGAATAAAATCCAAGTCTATGTCATAGGCTTTTTCCATGTCAAGCTTTATAGCAATCCATCCGCCTCATCCTTTTCTATTTCGGAAGGAGTGAAATATTTCATGAGCGATAAGTACATTGTCTTGAATATCTCTATTGGATATAAAAGCTCCTTGAAGTGGATGGGTTATCTTCGGTAATACCTTTTTCATTCTGGTTGCCAATTTTTTGCAATTGTCTTGTATATAGTCGGACATAAGCTAATTGGTCTATAGTTATTTGTGGTTTTTGGGTTGTCACATATTAATAATTTTTTTTAATTATATAATTGAAAAGATATAATTTGATTTAGTACATTCATTAAAAAAATTACAAATATCCCTTCTATTAAATAAATGTTTAGTTGGTAGGATGATGTACGTATATGCTAATTTGATCGGTTTGATGTTATGTATGTATATGACTCCATAAAGTATCCAATATATAGGAATTACGTACATACCCCAGAAACGGAATATTATGAAAATCTCAAAAACATCTTATAGTTACACTCTCATCAACTGAATCTGAATGTATAGCAGCTACTGAGGCTTGCAAAGAAGGCATTTGGTTGCAGGGTATACTTTGTGAGATTGAAAGAAAAACTTATACTTCTGTTCTTCATATTGATAATCAATATGCTTTATACCTATGTAGAGATCCTATATATGTATAAGAGAACCAAACATATAAATGTGGGAACCAAATATTTATCAATTACACTTGACGACATAACCATGTTAAATTTCAATGGATCCATGTGGAGGTGTGCACATCATTTGCTAATCAAGCTGAGCATATATAGAACATCGGTGAGATTCTGTCATAAAACCAATATATTGACGTACATTAGTAAGAATAGTCCAACAACTTTTGAATTTCAACCGCAAATGTTTTGCATTTCTCTCTCTCTTCAACAATCCTACTTAAAATCCACAACAGTTTAGATAAATTCAGGGATTCAGCCCTAAATTAATTTGCAATTCAGGACAATTAATAAGAACCAAGACGTTTAGAAAAAACCAAGGCTCAACGAAAATTCGGAAACAACCAAAGCTAGGTAGATCAACGCAAATTAACTAATTGAATTATCACATTGAAATGCCTACTTTCTCTCTACGTACTCTGATGGTGCCAACTGCCAACTCAAGTAATAAACTATATATACATACAACCAAGTCATATCATGGATGACCAAGTAATAAATTATATATGTAATATGTTGCTTAAGTAATGCAAATTCATATCAAAATGAATCTATCTATCCATCGATATATAATCTTCTAAATACTATTTGCAGTACGTAATATTATATGTTAATAAGTCAATGTTTATCTAATCACATTCTAATATTTTTTGTCACCTACATATCAAGTAAAACGATACAAGATAACCCTAGATCTAAGCATGCATGTGATTAGAAAGCAAAGGAGAAGATAATCCCTCTGTGTGGGAACCGGAGAATCGAAGAAGGCTCCGATCTCCAACCCTAGATCGCCTGAAAGGAGAGCGGCCACCCAAAGCTTCAAGCGCCGGATCTCAAAGACACCTCTAGGGACACCGTCGACCACCTACTTCTCTTCATCGCTCGGAAAACCGCAGGCAAGGAGATGGAACACCAAATCCTAGAAACCCTAGCAGAGAGAGCGTTTGGAAGATTGAAGAGGCAAGAGCTGAACAAGTGAGAGACAGAGCAAGCTCTTCAACACTTTTTATAGCTAGGTCAAACCCGGAGAGCATCAAGCAAGGCAAAACGCTGCGTTCCTCCTAAGTGAAGCAATGAAGGATCCGAGCTCACGCTTTGGGCTACCACCATCTCCTTCGGCAATTAATGGGCCTAATTTTGAATGGGCTAAAGCCCAACCGATGATTAAAAGCTCCCATTACACTTAATACATATATATTTTACATATTATATGATATATGAGCTATGTATTATCACACCATACATTACCTTAGAACTTTGTTAGAGGATCAAGCTCACATAGCTCAATACAACTCAGTCAAAGCTAAGGTACTATATGCATCCATACTCAATATACACCTATTATATGTTATATGTATGATCATCATACGCACATACATGTTACAAGCATACACACAATATTACATGTAACAAACAGGCATAAAAGACATAGGAAAGTATCACATAGATATCATTACACTGAACTTTGTCGATGATAAAAAAAAATTAAAAAATAGCATACACTTGTTTTTTTTTAAAAAAAAAAAATTATTATTTTATGAAGAGACTTAGAGACCCTTGGGACTTTCTTAGAATTTTTGCTTTTGATCCTCCTATATACGGAGTATATACTAATTACTGTTCTAGATCAGATGACAAATTTATCATTTAATAAAATTTGACACAACAAGTAGATCATAAAAATTGCAGTTATGACAAAGTCGTGACATGCACTCCATTAGCACCAATTTATAACAACCCAACGACTAATTAGTTATATATACCAATCCAGCTTTTATAATTTCAGGTGACCCATGAAGTGCAAAGCCACACAACAAAGCGTCCCAACAGCCGCAATACCGCCGGGTCAACACACGAGGCTGCGCCACCCGGCTCGAAACATGAGCTGCTTCAAGGACCTCATCCTAGCCTGCGCGGCACCCGCCCACAAACGGAAGCAAGTGGCGCCAAAGGTCTCACCGTCTCCCCCGGGGCCTGTCTTCAGCCGGGCCCCATCGGCTGCCCGAAAGTCCCCCTTTGTGGCCGAGCCTGTCACCCCGGTCAAGCTGAGCCGCACCTTCAGCCAGTTCAGTGGAGATAGGGAAGGTGCCCACCACCTGCCTAGAGCCGCCTCTATGGGCGGCAGAAGCCATAGAGCTGCGACTTTTGCTGCGAGTAAGACGATGTCGAGGAAGGATATGATGCGGAGGAGTGATTCTCATACTGGGACTCCCAGGATGCAGAGAAGCGTAAGCCATAGCCATCAGAACCAACCCGTCGTTTTCTCAACGTCGAGTGGGCTGCTGAGGGCTTTGCAGGTGGAGCAGATGCTCGTGTGCACGCTCGATGAGCTCTGCTTCGGATGTGTCAAGCAGATTGAGGTCTCACGAGCCGTTGTCACCTTAACCGGGTTTGATACTGTCTTGTTGTCTCACTGATTTTCATGTTCATTGTTGAACTATCTCTCACTCTCCTAAAGGATTTTGGATTTTTCTCTTGTATATAGGTCGATGAGCAAAGAGGAAGAGTTGCTGACAGTGAACGTGAATCCGGGATGGAAGAAAGGAACCACGATTACTTTTCCTGGGAAGGAAGACAAGGAAACCGGGAGCCACTCGGCTGATGTTGTGTTTGTTGTCGTGGAGAAGGAACACGACAGGCTCAAGCGACAAGAGGGAAACGAGGAGGATTTGGAGGTCGTAATAGGACTACCTTTGGTTGATGCCATTTCCGGGTGCAACTTCAGCGTACCCTTGTTAGGGGGAGGCCAAATTTTCCTGTTTAGTGATGATATCATAGAGCCTGGGTTTGAGAGGATACTTCAAGGGCTAGGGATGCCAAAGAAGAAACATCCAACCGAAAGAGGTGATCTGAAGATCAAGTTCCATGTCGAGTTTCCTAACAGCTTGACTGCTTCTCAAAGGTCTGAAATAGTGCAGATTCTGAGTGGTTAGATTGGCTTTACTTCCTGTTTTCCCTCTGTATAGAGAATGGATATTGTTAGTGTACAGAGGAGTAATCACTTAATCTTCGAACTAAGGTCAGAGTCGTGTCGTGTAATGGAGATGGAAGGGGAAAACCAGCTGATCAACCAAATCTCCCTGTTGCTTCATCGTTGTAAAGATGAATTTTGCGACTTGTTGGCTAGAAACCAGATGTTTGTGTCTAATAAGCAGCCTAATGTCGCAATCTTGCGATAGTTCACGGTTTGCAGAATCAGGGCAATGTTAATCAAGAACGAGAGAGGGTGCCAATGTAACATCTTATCTCCCTTTGTAATTATATAATAAAAGTGAACAAATTATTCCAAAACAATGTGATTCTCAAAAACAAACTAGCATTGTATATCTTGGTAATGAACAGAGGAATTCGAATGTGCAAGAATGTATATGCAAACTATTGAGCATTAAAGCAAAGCCTTTAGGTGATGCAAGCGAACGGCAGAAAGAAGCAGAGAGAACTTGAATACCAATGCCGGTGAAGCTATTGTATCCGGGAATCAGGGGTCTAAGCTAACTTTGGTTTATCGGATGTTTTGTCTGACCATCCAAACAGAGCTTTAATGATAGCCAAAATGCTGCCACTCATTAGAGCTTTCAACAATCTGTATTTCCCAGGGGTGTAGGGAGGGTACCTTGCAGCTGCATCACCCTTGAAGCCTCTATATAAAACCGCCTTCTTGTGACTGAAAGCGTCGAATGAGAACTTCCCGTGGTATGCATCCATTCCGCTCTCCCCAACCCCACCAAATGGCAAGCCAGGAATCACAAGCTGTACCAATCAACAAAAAGAAAGAAACGATGAGTTTCAGATTTGCATTAGCCCACTCCCATCAACAACAGCAAGACTGAGAACAAATTCCAGCACTAGATATGCTAAATATATCTTCTCATGACGACTTTAATGAAATGAGATTAGATGGGTGGAGGAGCATGGTTGTCAAAGAAGGAAGTGTCTAGAGTAAAGTTATCCAACTTCCAAGGTGGATAAGTACTTACATGTAATCCAATATCATTGACGCAGACACCCCCTGCAGAGATCTGGGTGATGAACTCATTCTTGAGCTTTTTGTTATTTGTAAATAGATATGCAGCAAGTGGCTTGGATTTTGAATTTACTATTTCAAATCCTTCTTCTATCCTGTCAACCTACAAATACAATAATCCAAACTGCATAAATAAGCATGATTCCAGGAAATATCAAGCAATAAGATAAAAAGAACAATAAAATTTCAAAATTGATCACATGTATTGGTGATGCTTCCGACAATTAACCACCTAAATAATATTCACATAGTCCTATGGTTGAAACTCTGTAAGAGAGCTACTTTAAAGAAAATCAAACAACAAAGATGAAAGCCAATTTTTCTGGTAAAATATCTGTAAGAGAGCTACTACTTTCTTAAAATGGAATTAGTTCGAAGTTAGAGACATTAGTTCAGCCTTTCTCGAAGAGTTGAAGCCACTGAAATGGTATGTGAAGTCAGAACCACCACCATCTGTCTTGATTAAAAAAAAAAATACATATATAAGCTAGCTGCTTAAAAAGTCATCTTAGTTATACCGTGATAATTGGAAGCAATGGACCAAATATCTCCTCGTTCATAATGAGGGCATCTCCAGGGACATCCAACAAAATAGTTGGAGCAATTTTTCTGCCACAAAGAAGAGGTTTATATTATTACCATTCACATTGAGGAGCATAGACTGAAATGAAACTAAAATTACTGATTCTTACAGCTGAGTTTCATCCCTTTGACCTCCCAGAACAATTTTTCCAGAAACTTTGTCATCATCCAGAAGTTTTGACAGACGTTCAAAGTGACTCAAAGTTACAATGCGAGACATGTCATTTGATGAAAGTGGATCTGCCCCAAAAAACTTCCCCAGGCATTGTTTCAAAGCATCCACCTGCATTAATAGTAGTTATATGAAACCAGTACTTTTCAAGAAACCATTGTCTTACTATCGAAGAAGAATATGAAGTATCAGCTTTGAAGCAAAGTCCTTGATAAACTGTAGTGATAATATATTCACGTGCAAATAAAGGCTTGTTCAATGCTGCATCTACACATTTATCAAGTAGAATATGAAAAAAATTACCAGCTTTGGAGCAAAGTCCTTGGTAGTGATAATGTAATCAGCAGAAATGCAGGCTTGTCCATTGTTGTATCCCCACTTTCCCACACAAATTCTTTTAACGGCAACCTTTAGGTAAATGAAAAACAGTTCATGAGCACCATCAATGCCATGTTTTGATTGCTTTCAACATAAAAACCTTATCAAGATGCACACTGATAAAGGTATGCTCAGAGATGCAATTAAAAACTGCAGAAAACAAGCAGGTCTTTACGTTCAGATCAATATCCGAATCAACCATAACGGGACATTTCCCTCCAAGCTCCAAAGCAACAGGTGTCAGGTGTTTGGAAGCTGCTGCCATCACTATCCGTCCTACTCGACCATTACCTGAGATTTCATCAGCAATCCTAAGGTTAGTGTCAACTAATCTTCAGAATATAAAATCATTGATTTCCATATTTATATTTCACTGTTCAGGATATTCTTTCAACAAAAGGAACTTCCATTAGACTTTCAGGACGAACACTGATACATCCTAAATTTTCTTCTGCTGCATGCTAAGAGTAAGAGTATTCCTTTCAGCTCTTGAAGATTTAATTTGGAGGTTTGGTGCACATTAACTGATGATAGCTGCCCAGTATAATTGTGGCATCTTGGATGACATGTTCTTGCTTGACGAAATAAAGGAGATCTAGATAGAACCAAACACTTTAAGAAATATACAGAACTTCGAATAAGATATATGGGACAACTAGTCAAGTGTGTACCACAAAGGATAGGAAAAATAAATAACCTATTCAAGAAGAATTACGGGGTCCAGTAGAATTTAATTCATTAGGCGTTTTGGCTCATTACTGTGTAATGGGAACCAGAGAGCATACCAGTGTAAAAGATCTTGTCCCAGCGTTGCTCCAGTAGAGCTGTAGTTTCAGGAACAGCCCCTTCAACAACTTTAACTGCAGAATTATCCATGTATTCCTGTACATATTTTGCAAGCAATGCAGATGTTGCAGGAGCAATCTCAGATGGCTTTATGACTACAGCATTACCAGCGGCTACGGCTCCAACAACAGGATCAAGGGTCAACACTGAGACAAAAGTTCACATGTTAAAAAGAAGACCGATCATCTGTGACAAATTCTGATAGCACAACAGCAAGGAGGTAGCAAATGAGCAATTTGAAAGAAGGCCAAAGATGAATGATGATAAATAAATCAACATATGAAAATAACAAGTGGAAATGAATCCAGAAGGGCAAAGAAATATCACCTTGAGGATGTATGAGCAATATCAAAACCTGTTATGTCTCATACATCAAAGAAGCGGGTGGAACCAGAGACTGGTTTCCTTAAAGAAGAAAGAATAGGCTACTTGCATTACAATGAACAGTTTAGAGACCTTAATAGTTAGTAGGGCAAGGGAGGTTGTGGACCCATGTAGTAGAAACAAATAAGGTGAAGAACCACATAAAATTTATCCAACAAATAATGGCGATGGATGATTGTAGGATAAAGCCCTGATTTAGTGCATCAAAATGTAGTATGTGCAGATTAAGCTTCTGACTTACAGATTGGATAATTCCAAGCCGATATAACCAACACAACACCTAAAGGTTCAGGTACAATTTCCGCTGATGAAGGGTATGAGGTTAGTGAAGTTTTAACCTGCAAAATAAAAGACAAAAAAAAAATCATATGGTTAATGAATCATCCGTTAGGACATCAGGATTGAACGAAGACGAGATGCACACACTAATTCCCTAATAAGATAAAATCACAAGGTGTACCTTCTCTGGTGTCATCCAATGCTTTAAGTCCTTCATCGCCTTTTTGCAGTTATTCTTTAAGAGCATAACCTGAATAGGTGAAAAAGTATGGACAAATTAAGTGTGAAATGCATCATCACAAGGGGGAAGGAGATGACAAGGAGGACAAATCAACTATGTTATAATAGTGCTAATCAACAGGTCCATTATTGTTGCTTTATTGACATATTTATGGCTCCTTCAGAATTGACATATTTATCAACCAAATTTACAGAGAAAAAGGTGAAGACATAACCTTTTTAGCTAAAACGAAAGTCAAATTTTTGTTTTCAACAGCATGTCCAGTAAATAACAGAGATAGAATATGGATTATGAAAAAGGTCCCACAGGAACACATTTTAACTGGATTTAGCAGGTCTATAGAAAATCAAACTGAACAAAAACAAAGAGATGTTGGAGTTTAGTATTATTCAGAAGCCACAAATTCTCAGTCCAAATTCAAGATGTACTTCATCAATCCACCGTTGTACAGTTTCTAATTATGTATCATCTATAAAGAAAATTGATATTATTAGAAGCCTTACACTTCTATATACATCTAGG
The DNA here is from genome assembly GCA_963922045.1 of Persicaria maculosa. NCBI lineage: Eukaryota > Viridiplantae > Streptophyta > Magnoliopsida > Caryophyllales > Polygonaceae > Persicaria > Persicaria maculosa. Next base: position 33,150,478 of record OY998259.1, on the reverse strand, counting down.
ATTTTCTCTTGAAAACATCTCATTTGAAGGATCTTAATGTCTAAGTTCTGATGATCAGGAAAGGCTTTGTCTGGCAAAAACAGTTGCAACTAATTCTTGTGTGAAGGCATTGATACTATTAGTTTTGCTCAGGGCACACATATAATGTGCCCATTGATCATTCTAGCACGAACAGTTGCATCAATTTTTCCTAAAGATGGTTTGTAACCAAGTTTGTATGGAGAGTTTGATAGAGAACAAAATCCCTTAACACAAGAATACACAAACCAAACTACAATAATTCGACCAGTTATCTGAATCTTTTCATTTTCAGCACGCCTGGAGCAATAATGGCTTCTAATTGTTGTTCACTTTCAATAAAAAGTTACCGACCCAAATATTCCACTTGTTTGTGTACACATAATAGGAACACTTTCATGGAATTGATACTCCAAATCCGTTATATGAAATTCTCACTTAATGATCAATTATGAAGTTAATTTGGGGGATTGATCCAACAAAACAATTTGGATAAAATTGTACTACGTATATCGGAATTTACTATGCAAAGACCCCCACCACCACAATTTAGCACAAACGGAGTTTGAATGAATCCGTGGCTCTGTCAACCAACTAAACGCATTGAATACGCTGTGAGAAGGAAATAAATTAAATGAATTTCACATCCAAAAATAAAAAGCACAGAGAATCACAAATCCTGCACAGAAAAATCACTTCACAGACAGGACAAGTACCATACGACATCATTTTATTCGTCTACCAACTCACTGAGCAATCAACAGTTGACAAATGCAAAAAAAATTACCGAGAAGGGAGGAGAGAGTTCAGAGTCAAACCTCATAAAGCACCGTTTCGAATTCCGGCTTGTTGAGGTCCGAACGAAGAGCCTCGACGATCTCCTGCTCGCGCTCCTCCATCATCCTGCATACGGCCTTCAACTGCCCCATCCTCCACTCGTAGCTCCGAGTCCTCCCGGAGGCGAACGCACTCCGAAGATCTCTCACCATCGCCCCCGCCGACTCGCCGTTAAACACATTCAAATCCCCCATCGAACTCAAAACTCAGCGATTCGATGCAGAATATGACACAAATCGTTGAAAGAACTCAGATTCCGATCCAGGGTATAGTTGATGTAACAGCGGGGAGAGTGAGTATCCCAAAATCTTGGACAAGGGATGGCTGTGGAGATATTTGAAGCGGATGAGATTGATAATTGAGATAGCGTGAAGCGCTTTTAGAGTCGGGAATACGATGATACGGAGACGCCACGCCACTACGGAAACTCACAAGGTAATTTTTTTTTCCTGTGTTTTTTGTTCGAAGGTCTCTCTATTTAATTACTTCGATGGATTTCTAAGAAAGAAAGAAGAAAAATAAAAAATAATTGATTTCTTGAGGAGAAAGAATAAACTAATTAAAATTTTAATTTGAATTAGATTGATGGAATTTTTTAGAAGAAAGAAGAAATGTAAATCGAAATAAATAAATTTTTTAATTAGTTTATTCTTCCTTCTCAAGAAATATATTATTTTGAATATAAATAATCAACATGATTTGCAATATTCAGAAATTTATTAATAGTGTATGATTAGTTTGCCTTGCTCCGTCGTGCACCAACTCCATCGTTGAAAATGCGAAACTCTTTAATGGAGTACCTTTTAATATAGTGGATGCAATGCAAGGGACCTCTCCTCTATTTACTAATGGATTTTTATAAAATTTTATTTTTTAAAATAATAATCTTAACTTATTTAGATAAATCGGTTACTGTTAGTATCTATTTTTTTTTTTTTGGTGCAAACTGTTAGTATCTATTCAAACTCCTTTGGCAATCCTTTATTCAAAGTCAGGGCACACGTACAAAAAAAATTGATTATCATGCATAGTAAAATAATTAGGGAATGTTCACCAAAAAAAAAAAAATTAGGGAATTAATTATTTAAATGTCGTTATAATTTGATCTAGTCAAGGAACTTTATATATATATTTATATAATATTGATTATGGTAAGATAAGATGACTCGTATAAAATAGAATTATTTTAAAAAAGAACAGTATCTGTTTTTCTAACTTATAATTTGACCAAATTATTGAAGGTTAAAATATAGGTCATTTGATTTTCTTGCACATGTTATAAAGAGCTAAAAACTCTGAAAAATATTAATTTTTTAAAATATTATTTTATTTATTTTTAAAAACTATTAAAGGTTTTTTTAAAAAAAGTATTTTATAGAGTTTTAAACTCTTTAAAAATGTATCGAAAAATCAAATAGTCTATATTTTAAAACATGACTAATAGAACGTGAGTTTATAAGCGTAAATTTATAGCATTTAGGGCATCTTCCCCCGTAGGTTATAATAGTTAGGGGAAATAGCCTACCAAAAGGGGTGTGGTTATATACACCACAAATCCAAAGGCTGAAAATGCACGTCCTTGCCTTGTGACTAATTAACTTTTAAAAAAAAATAATTAACCCCTTTTAACCATGCAAGGACGTGCATGATTTGGGGTGTATATAGCCAACACGTACCAAAAGTGAATATTCTATAAAATATTCTCTTTTGACCTATTATACGATTTTGTCGTTCCCGGCTAACTTTAGCAGGCTAAATTAACGTTCTATAAATACTTATATAATCATGAACTTTCACGTCTCATTTCCGTCACTTGATCCTACCTTTATTTTTTTATTATAATTTTGATAAATCTATAATTAAAAAAAATATTAATGTCATTTTCTTAAAATATTATTTATGTAATGATAATTCAAATATATCAAATATTATAGTCATATCGAAGAACTCTTGAATATCTTTACAATACTACAACATTTATTTTTAATTAAAAATCATAATTATATAATATATAGATTTATAATTGTATTATTTATAAATTTATATAAATATTAAACAATTAAAAATAAATAAATAAATAAAAATTAGCATTTGGCCTTCCAAAAGAGGAAGCCAAATTTAGCCCTTATTTTAGAAATAGGTCAAAAACAAAAAGGCTAAATTGGGTTTTGGCCTAAGGTGGGAGTAAAATTAGGACAAAACCCAATTTTTAGCCTACCATGGGAGATGGCCTTAAATAAACACTTTTAACTTAAATATATTTCACCATTTTTTCAAAATGCATGAAAATATCTAATGTTTTTTTTTTTAAATAACGGCAATAAATACCAAATTATAGTTAAGCAGTGACAACATCTAGCAAGTGTGACGCTTTTATTTTATTTTATAGTTGGTAGACCAATAAATACCAAATTATATATACTTCCTCCGATCTAAAATATATGTCGTTTGATTTTTCAATACGTATTTTAAGGAGCTAAAACTATATAATATATTAACATTTTAATTATTATTTTTTTACAATCTAATACTCCCTCCGTTTGAAATTATTTGTCATTTGTCTTGTAGTGCACGCTTGTTAAAGAGATAAAAACTATATAAAATATATTTTTTTTAATTAATTTTTTTTAATTAATTTCATACATACAAGTAGTAAGTATAAGATTATGAAAAAAAATTTAATTAGAAAAATTATATTTTATAGAGTTTTTAGCTCATTAAAAAATGTGCCGAAAAGTCAAACGACAAATAATTTCAAACGAAATGAGTAATTATTACTAATAAATATTAAGTTATTTAAAATATTAATAAAAATATTATTACAAAGTTTTAAGAAATCAAATGACATATATTTTGGATCGAAGAGAATAGGTACACAGTACACTAAATGTATATTTATACTGTATTTGTAATTTGGTATTTCAGTTGCGAGTGGGGAGCACCCATCACACAAACAACCACCGGCGAGTGATTTCGTCTTTTCCACCGGCAAACGTTTCCCTGATTTGTTATTTCCGTTGTGAAATTTACAACCACGCCGGAAAGTAGGCACACCAAAATACCTAACTCTTCGTATTCACTTTCATCAATAACTAATTACAATTGCATGCATTAAAATATACAGTACACAATAACATTTTCATCAATAACTAATTATAAGTGCAACCTTATTAAGTGATCGTTTGGATTGGTTTGAAAAACCCATAAAGTTGAATATCTCAGAAAGTTGAATATAATATCTGTGTTTGGTTAAAAAATTTCATCTCCAAAAATCCAGGAATTGAAATTCCCATAAATTTAACTCATGTGAAATATAGGAATTGAAATTACTAATGGATACATGTTTCACTATATCAAATCCACCATTATTTCATTTTTCAGCCAAACATATTTCATAAAATCTCTAAAAGTGTAATTAATGGGAAGTCTGAAGTAGGCTTCCCAAGAATTAAATTCCCGAGAAGTAGGCTTCCTACATTTATCCAAACGAGCACTAAGCACTACTATAATAATTACAAGTGCAATCACTGTTTTGTTACAAGCACTACTATAATAATTACCAGGTGGAGCAGGAAGAAGCTTTCACACGCCAGGTTATGTTGGAGCAGGTGCTTAAAAGGATGGAGCGAATTGAGGAACAATTGAACCAACTTAATCAACCGGTGAGTGAGTTGGTAGTAGAGCAATGCTTTATTTCTCAAGTTGATGAAAGTCAAGACAAATATTTTTTTTTATTTGATCCTGGTTGCTATTGTGATATAGCTATACTTGTAGGCTCGTGTTTGTTGTTATTTTTTGTGCTCTGCGCAGGCCAATTTATGTCACAGACACTGTCGAAATTTGATCAAATATCACAGATGGTTTCAATCAATTCATTGCACCACTACCTCTTTTTGAGCTGAGAGCTTGTCTTTGAATGCCTGATTTGTTTGGTGAGTTTCCTCTACCTCTTTTATTATTTTTCTTTACTTTGAGGACAAAGTAAGATTTTAAGCATGGGGTGGGAAATTCAAGTGTAGCTCCGTATTTATATATTTATGTTAGTTTTTTTTTTAATTTTTGTTATGCATTTCATTGCATTTAGATGTTATTAACGATACCCATATTGGTTTAGTTTGTCGTCTAATTCATTTTATGATCTTAATTGCATAAATCCCATGATTTGATTGAATTGCTTGAAAATGATTTTTTGGAGCATGATTTGATAATATAATTGAGTAAGTATGATTCATAGTTGAGGTTTAATGGAAATCTAAAAAAATTTAACCCTTGTGAGTTTGTTTTGGACTTCGAGGGACTATTCATAATTATTTCCTTTTTGCTTTTATTGTGTGATTATACTCTTCATATGCTTCTTATTTCAATACCGTATTGCACATGTTTGTTGCTTGTGAATTTCAAATGATTAAGGCATGTTTTCTTTAGCCATATTATACCTTATCTACATTACATATTATCCTTTGCTTGAAGCCCGTCTGAGCCATAAAGTCTATTCTTTTTTATAGCTCCACAAAAAATATATCATAGCCAATGATTAGCCTGACCCCATCCGGGAATTATGAGGAGAATTGGTGAAAAATCTTTATGTTGGAGTTACTTTGAGTGGAGATAATGTATGTATGGTTGTGCATTGCAAGAGGCATAGCCGAAATAAGGTAACCCTTCTTGCATAATAGAGATGACTTATTACTAGGGGCCTAAGGAGGATAAAATTCACTTATGAGTAAAAGTCTAGTAAGCTTGGACCTAGAGAGGATAAAATTCATCTAGGGGCAAAAGTAAGCATAAAAGAAAAGAAAAGAAGTCATCATCCAAATGAAAAAATTGCATGAGCTATATGGTTATTGAAATCGAAGAGTGCTTATTGATGTGTATTGGAGTTTATGTTATTGGAATGGTTTGCGAAGTATGGAAGTTTTGGTGTTGTTTTGGTTGGTTGTTGTTTCTTTTTCCCGGATTTTTAGCACCACAAGCCTAAATGTTTCCCATGCCTTATGTTCCTACCAAAGCCCCATTACAACCGTATAAAATTCCTCATAATGTTGTTTGCAAGTGATGACTTTCACGGTGTATAGAGCATTTTGGATTGAGTTGAGAATTTGACTTTAAAGACTAAACACGTGAGAGCTTGAGTGAAACACATTATACCGGTGAGGTTAGATTAAGTTTGTCTTTACTATTGGATCGCTCATATACATGCTAGGATATTTGTTCTCTTATTCATGACTCCTATTGCTTGATGTTGCTTTTCTAAAATTACAGCATGAAGATCATATTTGTGGGATGATTAATTCTATATTTGTTTTTCATTGCTTGAGGACAAGCAAAAGTCTAAGCATGGGGTAGTTTGATAGAGTCTATTTTAGTCATGTTTTTAGTATAGATTTGCATATTAATTTAGAGCTTGTTTACATGTTTTATAGCTTATTTGTTACTATTTAATTTTCGGAGTCTACACCAGTGTTTTTATATATTTCAGGTATTTTGGAGCGAATTCAGAATGAATTATATTTGGACAAATTATAAGAGGCCGGGGAGAGTTGCAGATTATGGATCGCAAGTTGAGCGGATGAAATTTTATACGGGAGGAGCCCACATACGGGTTGCAAGTGCTGATAGTCTTACTTTGCCGTTACTTTCATAAGCAATTAGATTAGATAAATTATATATTATATATATAAGGATAGAATAGTATTAGGTAGATTAAATATATTATTACGATGTTAGTATATTGATTCTATAAATAGAATACTGTATTTTTTCCCTTTTATTTGATCTTTAGAATTTTCCCATTAATCAACCACCGTCAAATTGATTCTATAGAAATATTTTATTTTTTTAAAAATTTGATCTTAAGATTTTTTTCCATAATCGACCGACTTCAATTTAGGGTGGTGACAAAGTGATACAATCATCAAAGGGACAGTTTGCAAACTATACAAATATGTTGGCCAAATTAGTAAACTATAAAAAGTTTGGTAAAAATTAGCAAATTATACATCCCTTGTGCCCCTCCCTGCGTGCCCTCCCTTCCCCCGTGTGCCCCCTCCTATGTGCCCCCCTCCGTGTCAGTTTTTTTTTCTCGCGGCGTCAGTGCTGACGTCGACATCGGAAATGCTAACGTCAGCATTGCTGACGCCGTTTACAGGGATGCTGACGCCAACGTCCGAAATGCTGACATCAGCTTTGCTGACACCGTTTACAGGGATGCTGACGCCAATGTCGGAAATTCTCGTGAGCCCCCCCCCCTTTGCGTCTGTGATTTTTTTTCTTCCCGCGTGACAATGCTGACGTCGACGTCGGAATTACTGACGTTACCATTGCTGACGCCGACGTCGGGAATGCTGACGTCAGCATTGCTGACGCCGACGGTGATGATGTCGGGAATGCTGACACCGTCTACAAGGATGCTGACGGCGACGGTGATAACATCGGAGATCAATATATTTGACGTATTAATGGATTTCTCAAATCAAATAACATTAGAAATTTTATATAAAATATAAAAGGGAGAGAGCAAAGAAACAAATGAATGTTCTACCAAAAAAAAAGAAACGAATATTGTATTTTATTTTCGGTAGTGAGAAACAAAGAATAACGGTGAGCAATTAAAACAAAGAATTTGCCGACGGCGACGATGCTGACTTCTTTCCTCCTCCATCTCTTATATTGCAAAAACGATGTCAGCAAATATATACCTACATAAAAATATGCATAAAAACGACGTCAGCACTAAAAAATACGCATAAAAACGATGTCAGCACAAAAAAAACCAATTTTTAAGGACTCAAGCATACATATATACTTATATATATAATATCAAATTAAAAACGATGTCAGCACTAAAAAATACTCATAAAAACGACGTCAACACTAAAAAACAACCCAATTTCTAAGGACTCAAACATACATATATACACAGTGATGATTGCAATCTGATTTTGTGAATGAAAAATCAGATTTTCATTAAATAGTTATGGGAGATGTCAGCTCTAAAAAACAAACAAATAAAGATAAAAAAACATGCAATGAGTTGCTTTCAATTTGAATACATAATCAAATTAAGTAGTTATGGGAGATGACATAGTAGTGCCCATTATAAGTTTAATAAACTCAATACTAGACTAATCCAACTATGATTTTGTAGCATCAACAACTACAATTGTAGCATCAACAACTAAGGGTACTACTTGTAGAAACTACGAAATTATCAAATACCACAGTTCTCATAAAACTAAAATCACCATAACAGAGAAAGAAATTGATCCCACAAAACATAAAAAAAACTTTACTCATCCTCAACGATCCTTCCCTTCTCGGAGTTCTCGCTGACATAGATACCATCAAGAAACTTTCTGATATCCTTCTTCTTCACATGGCATTTCTATTTTGGAGCAAGCAAAGATGATTAACATGGGAACCATAATGAAAATTTACCAGATTATAAGTAAACGTTCGATCAATGCTGAGCTCGTAGATTGACTGGATTCGGAAACAAGTTCAAAGTACTCCTCCTTCTCGACGAAGACCATGTCAGCACGAGGACATACCACACGGAGATCGCGGTGCAGAGCATCACGAATCCAGATCCGACCGTCCATGGAAGAAGACGGAGATCGAGCAAGGAGGAAGAGGACTCGCGGCAATTGAATCGTCGATCTATGAGCGGATTCAGTCGCCATCTTCTCTGCCTTGTGCCTCCAGTCGCCGGTCGCCGGATTCAGCCGCCGTTCTCGTCAGAGGAAGAGGAGAAGGATCGGCATCACTGGAGTCAGCATCGATCAACCGCCTCGCCTCCAATTTTGATCGCATAAAACGGCGTCGCAAGAAGCGTTCGGCTTGGGGATCCTGATGTTGCGCTTGAGGAGCGAGGAGAGAGACATATTCAGAAGGAGAGAGAGCAGGCACGACTTCTCCAGTCTCGATCTCATCGTCTCTGAATTTCCGAGTCGATTTCTATAGGGGCGTTGATTTCAAGAGCGGTCGGTCCATCTTCTTCCGCCTCTATCAGCGCCCGATGGGAGGCGAAACAGCCACAATTCAAGCTCGAACTCGAATTCGTCAGCGATGGCGATGGCGATGAGTGAGAGGGCTAGGGCAAGGACGAGAGAGAGGGGGGGGGGGGAGGAGGGGCATCAGATCTGGAGGACTTTGAGAGACATGGAGGCGGGGTGAGTATTAGGGTTTAATGTATAGTTTACTAATATTTACAAAAGTGTGTATAGTTTGCTAATTTGGCCGAAAATTTAGGTACTGACGAAGTAGCTCAATTTCAGCAATTTCAAGACTGGTTGAATCCTATCCCGTTACCCCATATTTACAATTCTCGTCCACAGAAGATGTTATTAAGTGATTGTTTTGTAGGAAAATCCCTCAAATTCTTGCCTTCTTGAAAATGTAAAATAAAATATAAAAATAATACTTATGCAAGCAAGTCTCCCATTACCAAAGTCAAGTTACAAGATCTAAGGGCTTGTTTGGGATGAGTATATAGATATAGGCTATGGGTATAGAACTATAGAAGGCCTAATATCTATATACCATGTTTGGTATATTTATTCAAATAGGTATATAGATATCAATCATATATCTCTATATTCTAATTCTAGGATTTTGCTCACTTTTGGATATCTCTCAGAATTGGGGGCTATATGGATAGACGTCCTTCTTCTCCTTATCATCCTTCTTCTTTCTCTATAGCATCTGTTCGCCATTGCTGCTGAGCGAAAAATTCTTTTTGCCGCTGACCAAAGGTACCCCTAATGTTGGAATTGCATCCGTTCGAAAATTTCCTTCCTCCTTTGCCATTGCATCTATTCGAAAATTTCCTTCCTCCTTTGCCATTGCATCTGTTCGATTGTATCCAAATTGCATCTATTCGACTGAGCGACGGAACTTTTGATTAGTAGAATAGATCAGAGTTCTTTATGAAGGAAATGTAATAAGTTGGCTGCAGATGGACTTGGAACTAATGAATCTGCATTTGCAGACTACAGTTGAGCAGAAATTGGGGATATCTTTTACATTAAAGGAAATCCCAGAAATCATTTTGACCTACCAAACTCGGTCCAATTCACTTTGTGGCTACGATCTTTTAATCGAATTTGACCAAATTGATCGAATACAATGAAAAGCGAAATTGGAATGATTACTACCTTTAGAGTAACGGCCTTCTATTGAGACAGAGGTGAATTCTCTATAGACACCTTATTCACTAGTTGCTCTTGAAATTAGGGTTCTATTCGACCATGTCTATTCGAGTTTTTGGTTCATTTCTTTTTTTTGTAATTCTGATATCTATATACCCTTTCCAAACGGCAAATATAAGATATAGATATCAATCCTATACCCATACCTAATACCCGTAGCTTGATAACTATATCTCATCCCCATAGCCTATATCCTATATCTATATACCCTTTCCAAACGGGCCGTAAAGTATTTTGTTAGGAATTAGGATATAAGGGATTAGTCTTGCAATTACTAGAAAGTAGGGGTAAGGTGGTATAAATAGATATATGTGTAATGTACCGATCATCGATGAATTACATAAATCCTATCTTCTTCTTCTTTCTCCTCTCAATCTCTCTTCTTCTCTTCTTTAATCTCTTCATTTCCTATCTCAAATCATCTACCCGACCTTAGGGTCATAACAAATTGGTATCAGAGCCTTTCGGTTCTTCGACCAGAGAAGCATAATTGGAATCACGGATTCGTCAAGTGATGGCAAGCTCCACTCAGCAAAAGTTTCAGTTTCTCAGGGAGCGGGGTGAACGTTTCATCCTCTCCAAGATCAAGTTTACGCTCTATGAAATTTCGATAGAAGTGTTGTTGAAGGTGCTCTCTACCTGTGGCAACATGGAAACGGTGAAAAAATTCAGATCTGGAGAAGAGTTCTGTTTAAGGGTTTTCTTCCAGGATAAAGATTCGGCAACTAAGGCACTCAATTGGTACAATGGAAGATGCATATACGATTTATGGTGCGAATTGGAACTGTTTCAAGGATTCCAAGTTACCGATCGATCGAGAAAACCTGAAGTTCCGGGCCAAGAAACCAAAGAAGTTGATGTTGCCTCAGAGATTCCCACACTCCCGAAAATTGACAAAAGGCAGAGCAAAATTAAAGAAATTCCAATTAAGGATGAAGACACCCAACTCATTTGGAATTCGCCAAGATGTTTCGATCAGAAACTCAAGGTGTTTTCAGAAATTGTTCTTGGTGCATCAAGAGTCGAAGCCAAGGACGAGAATGTAGTAGACCTAGCACGGACGGAAGGAATCATCGATCTGGAGTTTAGTATGTCTTTAGAAAGTGTTCTTGGTAATTCGGAGGCCAAATTGATTAACGATGATGTTGTAGAATCATCAACAACCGATGAAATTGCAAAGTCGATCGAAGATGTGTACCAAGAAATAGATGAGATTGCGAAAGATCGTCGTTTTCCAATCCAGTGTGAGTCCTCAAGAGCAGAGGGGTTGTTGCAGCCTTCAAATCCGGAGAACGAAGACAGTCTCGAAGATCTTCGTATTGTAAGCAACAGTTCCGAGGTAAATCTCGAGCCCAGCAAGGTTATGAATTCTGATAACGTACCCAATGAATTGGCTGAATTTGTTAATCTGTTGATTGAATGGATTAGAATTAGGATAGCCAAATCTAAAAAAATGGATTGGCATGTTTCTTTGTGAAATTCAACTGGGTGTTTCGACAGTGCACACAAGGTGTTTGGGAAAATGCTTAGTAAAAGGAATAAGGTGACCAATGCACTAGTCGATTGAAAAGCTTCATGTCAAATGCCTCTGGAGATCTCCACTCACCCTATCACCAACGGTTCCACCCCTTTAATGAAGGGCAAAAAACAAGTAAGCTGAATTGAAAAGCAGATCATTTTCTACATTACTCTAGATCTGATATCACATCGGGTGAGTTTTCATATTGACAAATAATGAACGCGCCCACACGCGCTCATCCTTCCCCTTCTCTGAAGGGTTTCAGCCGCCCTCAATTCCTCACACCCGAGTGTTTCATCCGCCGCCATGGCCTTCGATTGCCCTCTGCTCTTGCCAATTCGCACTAGCGCCTTGCCCCTCTCTCTGCTTACCCTACTGCCTTGGGTCTCTCCATCGCCCTACTTGTGGCTCCCCGAAGTGGCTTCGCCTCACATAACCAAATCTCTCCTATTGGAGCAAACCCTAGCCGGGCTTACAATCGGGAGGCTTTGTCCTCCGATTGGACTTGGCCGGTCACTTTGGGAGCCACTTGTAGTGCCTTATCGACTTTTTACCGGGCATTATTGAGATTTGAGGGGAGTGTGTGGTGGCCGGGCGGCGCGGGTCACTTCCTGCTGTGGCGTGCTTGGGTGTCCTCTCGGGTGTCCTGTACTCCAATTTACTTTCTGCTATGTGGCTCGCATGTATGCTCTGTAAGTTTTTCTCTCTACATCATTGAACAAACCTATGGATCTATTGCTTACTAGCACCGATTCTATTTAAGCACCTTTATGGGGTGCAATTGGGATTATACTCCCGCTCTCAGTTCACAAACTATTTTTCCTTATCTCTACCTTCTGATCTCTCCCATCGAATTTTATATATTCTATGCTTATCCTTCTTCTAAATTGATCTCCTGTGTATTTAATTTCCTTTTTACCTTTCTGTATACCCTTTGGAGTGTTCAATTGTCGGTTTCTAGCTCTTGCTGCTCTCTTTGCTGCTTCCTCTCTTCGTTGTGCAGGTGGGATGCTTTGGTGGCTTGCTGTCCAGGTGCTCGTGTTTCCTTGTTTGTTTGGCTTCTACCTTGGTGCTGCAGCTGCTGCGGGTGGAGCTTCTTCAGTTGCTACAAGGTTACAGATTAGTGCTGCCTCACTTACCTTGGTGTTGGTTTGATATTTTTCTGACCAGCTATCCATAAAATCAAAGGCTTACAAGCCCCATAAGATGATCCTATTGGATCTCTTAACCCTCACAGGGCATTTCACACCCTTACCATTAAGAACTACCAATATTATATACACTTTGTTTATATTCACTGTCATCTGATTTGTGCTTATGAACAAATGTATTACTTGACAAAAACTAGTTGTGTTTACTCCTTGATCATTCAGTTTCATGATCATTACATAGTTAATTATCAATTCAATTATCATTCGTCCCAATCCGATCAATGGAAACATGAGCTAAAGCTTTACCTTAAAGGGGGTAGACTCCAATTAATTAAATCAAGTCTTCACACTTGGTATACTATACTTGGTATTAGGATCATCAATTCCTTTCCCCCACAAAAAATGAATTTACAAGCATCCTTTGACGAAATTTTCAAACAATCCCGGATCAAAATTAAGTTCACATGAATATCTCCTCTTGGAATTGTCGCGGCTTTAAGAGACGAAATTTTTGGACAAATACCGAACTATTCTGCAGAAATAATCATATCAATGTTTTAGTACTATTGGAAACAAAATCGCATAAACCTCCGCCAGACCACTATTGGAAAAAGTGTGGATTCACAAACATCGCTTTCGATCCTGCTATTGGTTTTTCGGGGGGTATTTTCCTGTTATGGAAAGATATCTCTCCTGCTGAAGGTGAAATCAAGCTTGTTTCAGTACAACATAGACTCGTACATATTGATTACCATGACTGCAATTTAAACAAATCAGTGGCTTTCCTTTTGGTTTACGCTCCGTCGGACTACGACTCAAAAGCCTAATTCTAGGACTTTGTAATCCAATATTCTTCGTCTCTACAATTCCCATTATGTATCTTGGGCGATCTAAACGAGATTGCAATCCCAGATGACAAGTTGGGAGGCTGCCTCCCTCACCCAAGGCGTTTCGTAAGAATACAACAACTCAAGAATGACCTTCTGCTCCATGACATCCCTACTCATGGGGGAAACTATACCTTGAATTGGTACATAAAGAGCAGTCATTCTGGCAAAGGAAAAAGACGGGATCCCCAGATAATAGCTATGCCAAGATTGATCGTTTATTTGCTCAGCACGAGGTTATATCGGCCTATGATGGGATACGAGTAAGGATACACCCTTTCACAAACTCTGATCATGCCTCGATCTCGATTGATTTACGCTCACAGACACATATACACAAGAGACCCTTCCGTTTCGAGTTAGCTTGGACTACTATGCCTGAGTTTAAGAACATTGTAACACAAGCTTGGCGAATCAATCCGACAGGCTCCAAGTCCAACCTATTCAAATTAATAAAAAAAGACGGCCTTGCTTAAAACCTTGGCAAAAAAATGGCACAAGCAAACTTTCAATAATATACATAAACAGATTTTCCAAACCAATGAAGAGCTTTTACGATTACAACAAATCTTAATTACGAACAATAATGCGGGCGATTTTGAGCGCCATAGGAGACTACTTAACAAAAGAGAAAGAATGCTTGACTTCCAACGAAGATACTGGTGCCAAAGAGCAAAACTCAAGCATGCTAAACTTAATGATACAAATTCAGCTTATTTCCACTGTATAGCCTCTGCAAAGCGAGGAAAAAAGATTATCAAACATCTACTAACGGATTCAGGGTTGCACCTGAGTGATAATAGTCTGATTAGAGATGAGTTTGTCTCAAACTTCTCTACTCGCTTTAAGTCATCGTATAACCACGGTATGTCCTTTACAAACGATCTTGACGTTATAAGAAATGAGATTTCTGACATGGACAATGTTGGACTTACTTTCGCAGTGACTAACTCTAAAATCAAATCTGCCTTGTTCTCTATCAAAGCTGATAAAGCACCGAGCCCTGATGGTATGCCGGCTGGTTTTTACCAAAACTACTGGGATATCGTTGGTCCATCAATCATAAAGGCTGTAAAGTCATTTTTCTTATCCAGAAGAATGTTACGTCAAGTTAATCACACATTCATCACCTTAATCCAAAAAAGGGACAGTCTGGAAACTGTAAACCACTTTAGACCAATCAGTCTGTGCTCTACGGTCTATAAGATCATATCCAAAATTTTGACCAACAGACTGTCCAAAGTTTTTGATAAACTCATACACCCTTTACAGAGTGCTTTCACAAAGGGTAGAGCCATTCAAGACAATATTCTGATCGCACATGAAATTTTCCACTCCTTCAGAATTAGTAAAGCTAAATGTGGCTACATGGCCGTTAAACTAGATATGGAAAAAACATATGATAGAATCGAATGGTCTTTCCTCTTCGTTGTCCTTCATAAGTTTGGTTTCGACAACAAGTTCATTCTTTGGATTATAGAATGTGTACAAACAGTTTCTTACTCTATTTTAATCAATGATGAACCGTCTACACCATTTATACCCACTAGGGGTCTCAGGGGTGACCCTCTATCTCTTTTCCTTTTTATCCTGACTGCTGAGGTTCTTGCAAGAACTCTCCAAAGGAAAGCATCTGCCTCTACTGACCTCGGCTTCTCACTTGGCAGGGGAGGGATAAGGGTCCCTTTTCTGGCTTTCGCGGATGACATTCTGTTGTTCGGAAAATCAAGCCATGCAACATGTCTCACCTTATCAAATACAGTACAACGTTTCTGCCTGATCTCAGGCCAAAAGGTTAACCTACACAAATCCAGTTTCCAAGTCTCCACTGGCACTCCAGTAGCAGCTATTCAAAGTATCTCAAAAACTCTAGGAATCCCACAGACAAATAACTTGGATTAATATCATGGCTGTTCGATTATAAATGGTCGGGTTAATCGCGACACATTCGCCGATGTAGTTCTGAAAGCAAAACAACAACTGACCAAATGGAAAGCGGCTTCTTTCTCAGCCGAGGGCCGAAAGGTACTCATCAAGTCCAACTTGAGCGCTCAACCACTGTTCATAATGCAAGCTTGCTGCTGCCGGCCTCGATTCTGCATGAATTAGATAAAGTTTATAGACAATTTTTCTAGAACAAAGACCAGAAATTTACTACTCTAATCAGCTGGGATAAGATTTTCTCCGACACCCTGGTGGGGGGATTAGGCATTTACAAAGCAGAGACTATGAACATAGCTTTACAAATGAAGTTGTTGTGGAAAATTATTGCAGAACCGAATAATATCTGGGTTAGAGTTATTTCTACTAAATACCTTTCCGTTGATAGATTACGTTAAAAAAGGCAATACTTCTTGGCAGTGGTCGAAATTGACAGCCATTAGGCATTTGTTCAAACCTGGCCTTCGTTGGTCTATTGGGAATGGACGATCGGTTAAGTTCTGGACTGATAATTGAGTCCTTAATACTCCTTTAACATACTCGACAACTTCAAGGATTGATGGAGACATGACAAGCTGGCCCGTAGAACGCTTTATTACCAGTGATAACAGATGGGATATCGATGCTCTAAATAATGAGTTACAAGGTTTACTCAGTACGACCACAATTAGAAATATTACAGAAGACTACGAGTAAATAGCTTTCCGGACAAACTTTATTGGGGCCCTAGTAGGAACGGCTGGTTCTTGACTAGATCAGCTACAAATATAATTCACCTTCACGATGGTGACACTCAGTTTGACTGCCAATGGTTGTGGAAGCTAGACGTTCCTCACAAGATCAAACACTTCCTCTGGAAAATCTCTCGTGATGGTCTACCAACGTCAGAACGATTACAAAGATCGCATGTGGCGGTCTCCTCCGGCTGCAACTTCTCCGGCTGCTCTACGGAATCTACCTTACACCTTTTGCTAGAATGCCCAATGACGCTAGCACTACTCTCCGATCTCCATATCAGCATCCCAAGTCATTCTGGGATTGACGACAGTTCCAAACCTAATACTATACTCAATCATATCTACACGTTGGTGGGCAGAAAAAACCTCAATAACCTGGCTTTCGCGTGGTGGGGGCTTTGGTTCTTCCGAAACCAACTGTTGTTTCATCACACACCGACTACTTCTTACCAAGCCATTTCCTTATTCTGTAAGTCAGCAAGGCTAACATGGTATGCGCGCATGGACAATAGTAACAATACAGAAAACTCGATCTCTAACAATTGGCAATCCAGCAATGATATACCCAACTCTGCGAACAACATCCATGCCAAAAAAAGTCAGTATTGGGAAAAGCCGCCTGTTGGCTATTTCAAGCTTAATTTCGATGGTTCACACTGTCAGTCTCTAGCGGGAACGTATGGTTTTGCCATTCGTGACCATCTAGGTAACATCGTATCGCTTGGTTCAGGCCCTTGTAATAACAACTCAGCGGTATAAGCGGAGGCCTTGGGGCTTCACATGGGTGTGGTAAGGGCGAGGAGCCTTGGGATCCAAAAGCTCCTAATCGAAGGGGATTGTTTGGTTGTCATAAAGGCTCTCCTGAGAGACTGGGTGTGCCCATGGAATATCGAGCTGTTGATAGTGCCGGTCCTATCATTTTAGAGGCCCTGGGCAGAAAAAAATTTTAAGGGCCCTTTTATATAGAAAATAAACTATTTAATATTTTATCTAGGTTTTTTCGCTAAGATATCTTACATCAATTTAAAGTAGCACGTACAATATTACTTACAAAAATCCATTTTGATATCCTAAAAATAATAGCATATCCCATCTAATAATTAAAAAATTTATTAGCAACCAACGCAAATGTATAACATTAGGGAAAACTAATTAAAATACCCTCACCTTTGGAGTATGATAAAAATATATCCTCAACTTTCAAATGTAATAAAAATATCCCGACCTTCGAGGGTAGTGGTAATATATTACCACGAGTTTTCTCACGGGTAAAAAATGATGACAAGGCAGCCTGCGTGAATTTTTTTGGACAAGGGTTTTCTTGAACGGTTTTCTTAGGGAAAAAATAAAGAGTTGGACCGGATTCATACCTAACGCCTTTTCCTCCCGCCTATCTTTTTTCGTAGTTATGTCTTCAACTGTCTTCCAGATCTTCCAGTCAGCTCATGGTTCCTCTTCAATGTCAGTCTTCCTCCTTCGTGGTAGCCTATCTTGAGCTATCTCTCTCACATCTTCTTTCTCTTTGATTCGTTTACGGACTTGGCCGAGTAAGTTTTGTTTTTCCCTTCTTCGTTGTTGCTGTTGTTATCGGTTTAGTATTGTTGTCTGTTTGACGTTAGGAATATTCGTGTTTGTGTTAATTTTGAGGAAATTTTGACCGGATTAGTTTCTTGATTGAATCAATTTCGTTTTTTCGGGTTTAATTTTATTATCTGTTTATTTTTTCTTAAGAAAATTGTTCAAGAAAACTCAATTTTAGTGTTAATTTGTAAAAAATGCTTCAACGTAGGCTGTCTTGTCAACAAAAAAAATTCCATGTAGGTTGCCTTGTCAGCATTTTTTACTCGTGAGAAAACTCGTGGTAATATATTACCACTCCCTTCAAAGGTCTGGATATTTTTATTACATTTTAAAGTTGAGGATATATTTTTACCATACCCCAAAGGTGGAGGTATTTTAATTAGTTTTTCCATAACATTATTAGGGGTTTTCAAAGCTTAGGGGATAAATTAAGTAGAGATTGTATTATATGTGTAATTTTTTTTTAAAAAAAATAGGGCTCATTTGCAAATTATATTTTAATTCACTTGTTGTGCCGGTTAAGATTAAACATTATATTTGGTGAGCCTTTTAAATGAGAGAAAAATTTAATTGGGCCTTCTTTAACATTTAAAAAAATAAAATAACATTATAAACAAGTATAGTATACATATAATCCGGGATGGGCCCTCTCACGGGTTGGGCCCTGGGCGGTAGCCCAAACTGCCCTTGTGCCTGGGCCAGCACTGGCTGTTGATGGTCGATACCACTATAATTCTTGAATCTATGTCTCATGTTGCTATTCGTCACATTTTCAAGGAGTTGAATGCGGTTGCGGACAGGATTGCGCGTCTGGCTTACTGCATCCCTGTCGATGATAGCTTCTGTAATGATTCAAAACTCCGCGTTCTCGTCCGCTCGGACGCGCTAGGGAAGAAGCCGGATCGGCGGTGGCTTTCCTAATTTTTATCCCGCTTCCAAAAAAAAAACGGAAATTTCGCGAGCTACCCCTGAGATATTGCAATTTTCGCGAGGTATACAATTCTTTTGCATATTTCGCGTGGTACCCCTGAAGTTTTGAATTTTTTCGCCTCGTACCCCTCAGGGTTAAATCTAACCGATTCCGTTAGTTTTCAATAAAAAAACAGAAAAGAAAAAACAGAGCGATGAGAGCGAAAGAAGATTTGTCGCCTCTGCTGCCCCTAGAACCCTAACCAGCCCAAGGCGGAGCCGCCAGAAATCGGCCGAACCTCACCTAATCTGCCCCCCCCTCCACCGCCGTCTTCCAAATCAATCCCCAAGCCAACCCAAATCGAAAGCAGTACGAGCTGCAAAACCAAAAAACCAAGATCCTTTAAGCAGATCTACACCCCAATCTCAAATCAATCGTCAAACTAAACTCAAAGCTGAAAGCCCTTGTCTAAACCCTTCAAATACAGCTCTCAAAATCCAAAATATTCCGAAAAAAGGGCGAATCAAAGAAGGATACCCTCAGCCTCAGGCCTCAGATCTGTGTACTTGTACTCGCTAAAACAAATAAGAAGGTGAATTCAGAGATCGATTGCGAATAATCGAAGAAGGAAAATCGAAATGGCCGGGAGGCCCGAGGTGTCGTGTGCTGGTGGCTGATGTGGTGTGGGGCTTGGCGGGGCTCTCGGTGGTGTTCTGAACCGGTGGTTCCACGGGTGCTGCTGGTGGCGTCCCATCTCGGCTTGGGGCGGATGAGCTCTCACTCCTTTCTACTGTTTGCTCCTCCTGGGTTTTTTTCTAACTACCTCTTTTTTCATTGGGTTTTTTCGTTGGGATTTGTCCGATGAACAAGGGATAAGTTAAAAGTTATTATCCTTTAATTAGTTTGAAATGGAAATCGATATTGATACTTGATATTATGAAATCCGTCCTTTGCCCGTGGAATCCTTTGCCCAGTTTTTCCAGGTTGCTCTATTGTCTTCCATGTTTTTTTTTTTTTTTTATTTATTTTGTTTTTTTTATTGAAAACTAACGGAATCGGTTAGATTTAACCCCAATGGGTACGAGGCGAAAAAAATTCAAAACCTCAGGGGTACCACGCGAAATATGTAAAAGAGTTGTATACCTCGCGAAAATTGCAATACCTCAGGGGTACCTCGCGAAATATCCGGAAAAAAAAAATGATATCACATCTTTATATATAGTCACTTGTGACTTCGGCCCAATCACTCGTAAAACAAAGCCCAAAATATCAAAACCCGATTTAATCAACCCAACTCAGATGCAATCCTATCAATAGACCCGTTACCCCTTAATTAATCAGCCTGACGCAGCATCGCTCGTTCTCCGTCCTCTCTCGCGCACGAAGATGGCGATTGAGAGCGCGGCCGTGAATTTCGCTCCTATCACCGATGCCATCTCCTCCAAATCATTCGATCAACTCTCTAGTATTTGCGATACTCTTCTTCTTCATGTAAACCCTAAATCCCTTTCGCCGCCCTTTCGTGTTTCTCTCCTTGATTGATACCAAAACCCTAATTTTCCTCCATTGTTTAGGTTGCTGCTGAAGGCGTCTCTTTTCAGGCTGATTGGCCCTACTCCATCCATTTGCTAGCCCACATCTACGCTGATGATAGGTATGTGCCTTTCATCTCTTTTTATTTTCGGTTAATGCTTGCGGATTGCACTGCTTGCTGGTTATTAATGCAGGAGTGCATGAATTGGATCATAAAGCTTGTATGAAAATTGAAATCCCTGCTGGTGATGGCGTTGTTGTTGGTGTTGTTGCAGTAACAGCGCCAGATTTCTGTGGAAGTCGATACCTGTTGCTGTGAAGGAAAGCCAGCCAGAAGTTGTGGCTGCTTGGAGAATTGGTCAGAAGCTCTGGACACGGGATTATGCTGGAGTTTATGAAGCGATTCGGGGGTTTAATTGGAGTCCAGAAGTTCAAGCTATAGTTTCATCCTTTTCAGGCCAGTTTCTTACCCGGTTTAGTATATTATTTTTGGATATGGTATTTGATGTCTTGACTTGTGCCGTGTGAGAGTTATGATAACTTAGGTATTTGAAGAATTAGTTGTCTTAAGTATTGTTTCCTTGTTTTCTGTTTCTGATGCGTCTATTTTCAAAAGGCTATGGCTATTGCAGGAAATTTCTTATGGGAAGATTGGATAATCTGGGGGTTTTTATTGAAATTTTCGTTCAGTTGTCCTCTTTCTTAGCAATTAGCATCAAGCATGTCTGATGCTTGCAATTTACTCATCTTTCTTTTCTTTTTTCATAGACAAATTGCAAATAATAGTACAAACTTTAGGGCTGTGTTTTCCACAATTCTTCATTTAAGGGATCCTCCACCTCCTCTACCTACCCCCTCAAGGTAGGAAATTTGGCCCTATCTCCACCCCCTTCCACCCCTTCCACCTCCTAAAAAATGGCTGAGGAAAACAGGGCCTAGGTATGGTTGCGATTGGTGGTACAAACTTTTGAAAATTCTATGTGGGTGGCATATTTGCATGGTGGTATCAGCTTTTGAATCTGTTCTCCTGGGAAGCAAATCAATTAGAGCCAAGGCTTCGAACTTGCATATTGACATTCTGTTTGGTTTATTTTCAACCTCTTTAACCTGCAAGCCTCCATATGTACCTCATAGGATGGGACGTTGACTATTACCTGATAGTGACATTTCACATTGTATTGAATAACATTTTGCAATGTATGTGTGGTTCCTTGGCATTTCTCAGCTCACAGATCTTCAAGTTATCAAATGATTGTATTGAGTTCCTTTTGGTAGTTCGGTGTGATGTTGCTTTAAGCCATTGGTGACCCGGAAGAATGTTGACATTTAACACATTGCTCTCATTAGGAATTTTCCATGTTTTCCTCTTGTTGTAAGTTCTGTTTTTTTCGAAGACACTGAGTGGACATTATCTTTTGTTGACCTTACAATTCAAGTGTTTATTTTCAATGTGGTTTTCTGTCAGGCCCTTTTTACAAGTCACTCTGTTGCCATTTGTCTTTTTTGGAGGGATACTTCAAAATTAAGCTCATTAGAGTTAGTTTGTCATAATCTCATTTCATAAAAAGTTTAGTCATTTTGCCTGCATCATGCTTTGCTGTCCCCCTTGGTGTCTCAGTAGAAATTACTGGAACGTTCTATCAAATCTGTATTTCATGATCCACCTTTTGTTCCAATGAACTTCCCTTGTTTACGGGGTTTCCTTTATTCCCTCATCAAGTAGTTTGATTAGGATTTGGATTTCGTTTATGATTAGATATGTTTTTTTTGCAGATCTTTACAAGAGAAAGATGTTTCAACTACTGGTTTCTGCTTATTCAACAATAGATGTCAAAGAAGCAGCACTTTTCTTGGGAATGAGCGAGGACGAGGCTACAAAATGTAATATCCATGATTCCTCAGTTGCTTTATCCTTGTTATTTTTTATGTTTCTTTCTCCTTTGCCGTGGAATTTGTGGAATTTATAATCTTTGTTGATGGTTGAGATTATTTGACCTTCCATCTTCCTTGCCTTGTTTATTTGATTTAAAGTGCTTATACTTTTAACACATTTAGCTAGTTTTCAATTGGCCAAGTGAAACTGTGCAAGATTTTACCCTCCCTGCGGCTTGCAGTGTACACATTGTTTGGATTTTGCAATATTTTTAGGCTTCTGTGAAAGTCAATAAAAATGTTCATATCCTCTTATATATTGATATGCTTCATTGTGATGATTTGATTGAAACGTGGCTCATGATTCCATTATCTTATTCCTACTATTGAATTATACTACCACCGTAGCTATAAGAACAAAGTTAAGGGCCTTCTCTATTTTCACATCTTCTAGTCAGCGATTCATAACATTTGTTGGTATTTAGATTGTTTGCAGCAGGGTTGGGCACTTGACTCGGCTTCTAGTATGCTGATTGTGAAGAAGCAGTCTATCATCACAGAGCAGAAACTGGACCAGACCAAACTGCAGCGTCTAACAGAATATGTCTTCCACCTTGAGCATTAGGTACATTCCAAAAACCAAATGAGCAATGAATGGTATGGTAAACATACTTCGTCTCCACATTGTAGATCAGGAATTTGATTAGGCTACAAGGTAGTTGTTTTGAACGTGGCATGTAATCTATGGGACAGAATCTTCTTGTGTTTTGCCTCTTTTTATCATTTGGAAGTTGCATTTGCATTGTACTAGTTCTTTTCCATCATTAATCACTCATTCTGCACTGTGGCCTCATCATTACCGGGTGATTGATGAACATTTTGCATTGGACTACCATTTAGGAAGCTATAATATAATCCATACAATAAGCATCTACATTACTCTCGGATCTTTGCATAATCTTTCACTAATTTTGGTTGACAAGCCTACTCGACTCTTGCTTGGAAAATGATCGCAAGTAATTTACGAGAGTTTTAAACTCTAATTTTTAAAACTCTCCAATTTTAAGCAGATGACTTGTTATCTCGTATTTCAATTTCTTACCTAATAATAAAAAAATAAATGATTTTTCTATTCTATGTTTAAGGCATAGAATGAAAGTCCAAATTTAGAATTATATTTCATTTTAATAAGATTTATAGGGTTGATAATTTTTTCATTAGGGAATACCCAGATTCAGGGCTGATAGTTTTAAAAAAATAGAATTTATATTAAAATTATTGTAAATTTTATTTTATTTATAATTCATAATATATAAATTCTCATACATCGCATGTTTTGAAAATTTTATCCAACCTTTGCTTTCTTTTACAGGCTTAGCACCCTACCCCTTTCCTCTAATTTTCAACTATCCCTTTCCTCTAATTTTCAATGTGGGATGTAATGGGGTGTGGGATAAGAACAAGTAGAAACTACATAATCTTTTCAATCTCTACCATTTGGTTTTTTCATTTCAATCCATACTTATAAATTTTTATCATATACAAACACTAGTACTACACTTTATATAAATATTTTTTTTTTAAAAATATTTTATCTATTAAAATCTCTACCATTCGGGTAATAAGAAAGTGTAAAGTTTAACACAATATCTTAAACATTTGTGTTATTTGGTGGATCCGCTATGAAATCATTCTATATGATACTAAGTTAGGAGTATTTATGATATAATTTCAAAGAATACAAATATTGTTGTTGATAAAGCCATTACACTTGTATAGTATCCTTAATGTCGAGTTTTCGGTTATTTTGAAAATGATATAGAACTTCGGATTTTCAAGCACAAGAATGAAATATAATATTGGGTAAATTGGGTAATACACTTATGATTGATTAATGGATCAACACAATTATCAATTGAATTAATTACAAAGATTAATCCAACATAACTTATATATTGTAACATGATGTTTCATCACCATTTGTTATTCATTTCATTAAATCCTAAGAGGTAAACACTTAAATTATATTATATATTACATCATATAATCCAAAGACTTAAATTACATTATATTCCACCATATAATCCAAAGACTTTAATTGCATTACATTTTACATCATATAATTCAATTCGTCGAAACATCAATTTCTCACAATTTCTTTCATATCCCATATTTATATCCCACATCAAAAGTGTGTTATATACCTCTATTTCTCAACATATATATCTCCTCATATCCCTATTTGTCATTCCCACAATCCAACCTAATGATGGAGTGGAAATGTGGAATGAAGGTATATATATATATATCTTCCGACATATCATGTTTCGTCAACCTTAAATCTTTTCATTTCGAAAGTGTGGTGAAAGACTTGATGGGTTGAGTTTTTATTTTGGGATTAAAAAAATGGTTGACCCGACGGGTCGACCAATTTCCACCCTTCAGTGACATGTGGCCAACCCGCCGACCCGCCGGGTGACCCGAACCTGTCGACTCGTCAGAAACCTGGGTCAGGGTTAGGGTCATATCCCGGGTTGCCGACCTGGCGGGTCGGACCCGTCGACATGTCTGGTAGAAAGACTAGCTTCTATACAGGCCAATCTTTTTACAAAGTAAGGTTCCCAATATTTGCCGTAGATTACACACTCTTTCATGGATTAATCAAAATCCACAGAGCAACCAACAAAAAATAAAAAAACAATAGAGATTCATCAATCACTCGAAGGAACAAAGAGAACATATATTTAGTTGTATAATAAAGTACAAAAGATCCTTGAATACCCAATAAACAAAATTAGGAAATCAAGCATATATAGCACTACACATAAAATTATGTCACTTAATATCACATATATAATTAGTTAATGTATAAAATTAGATGTGAATATTAATACATCATGAATGAATATGTATTATGTGACATATATACACACGTACAAACATCAAATATATAGATATATGCAATGCAATTTCAAATCATGTATAGTGTTAATAGTGTAGTTGGTAGGAAATCATCATTTCTAATATTTTTATGGCAAGATCAATTCAAAAGTGAGACATATAAAAGTTCAATACGAAAGTAACAATTGATCAGGTTGTTGAATTACTAATTAGCAAGGAGTTAACACTTTCATTTTAATTAATTATCATGCATATATTTATATAGTCATGCAAACTAAAAAATGGAATTAACTAAGATTTTTGAATGTAAACGTGTGCATAGTATAGTAGGTAGCTACATGCATCTACACTCCAAAGATGGATTGGACAAGACTATGTATACATGTATGTTAGACTCATGACTTATGAAAACAAGAACAATGATGATATGTATATAGTAGCAACTATGGATTTGAAGCTTTAGCTATTGCGAGCATACAAAAAACATTGTAGAAGAGGTGTTCATCTTTTGAATATTGCAAGCGGGTAGTATATGTTCACTTTTCCAATTGAATTACTAGCTATCTCCCTCTTTATCTTTTCACTCCCTCCCTTTTATACCACTTACTCTACCCCGCTCCACTCACTTCCATCTCCCTCATCCTCTCGTCCTCCTGGTTCCCAACGCCACCACCACACACATTTTCCGATCCGGCGAAAAAATGACTGATACCGATCGGGTTTTACTAAAAATGTTGGCTAGTGGGATGACAATAGCGGTTTTGGTGGTTTCCTTCGTTGTGTGGGTGACTAAAAATTGTCAGTGCTCCTAAGAGCTCCGACGAAGGTTCCGGTGAGGCGGGGCTTGAAGACGGAATTCAAAACGGTATTGTATTATCAAATTTCTTAGCAGATCTCTTGTAATAAGCTTAGATCTACTAATTTTGTTTTGAAGTGAAGGGTTTTAAAACTTGATGATGAAACATCCCGTATTTTATTTCCGAAAGTCTTTGATTTTGTATAAAAACTCGTTTAACCGTGTTGATCATTTTATGTGTTCCATATTTTATGAGTTTTGAAAACGGATCTGAACAAAAATGATGTAAAATGGGAAGATCTAAGAGTTTGTATGAGTTTCTAGTGTAGAAGATCCCAATTTGGGCAACTACAAAGCATACTCCTCCAAAAACCGATTTTGATAAAAACATTTTTCATAATTAAAGAGATTGGATAGGAGGGTTTTACCTTCAGATCTGAAAAACTCAGTTGGTTTTTAGATCTCGTGCTGATAACGTGTGATAATTTTAGTGGTAAACAAGAGAACCAGATTGTTTGTGCTTGTAATCGTACTTAGTTTATCTGATTTCTTGCTTGATTTACAACAATCCGGATCCCCCTTTTATAGTGGAGGGCCAACCCAATAACCATAAAAATATCCCTGATTTTGGGGGATATTTTACCACAAGGTGAAATATTCACCACACAATAAAATATGGGGCAGTTTGTGAAATATCCATAAAAATTGCCTAAATTAGAGGAGTATCCATATATTTGAAAAATTTGCAAAACTGTCCATCCCTTTTAACGGAACTTATATATTGTGCTGACATCTTTATCACCCTCTTTTTTCTCCTTCCTTCAAATCCCTAATTCTACAAATCTCATCTTCAATCGATCTACCCAACGAACCTGAGGATGTTGAGGAGTGAGAGAGAGAGATCTCGAGGAAGATGACGCGAGTTAAAGCGAACGAGGTGGCACCGGCGCTTCCGTCCGACCAGGCTCTTTGACCACCGCCGCCAACAGGCTCTCCGACTACCGCCGGACGAAGGTGTCTTACTCCCCTTCTCTTCCCATCTCACTTCCTTCTCCCCTTCTACACTGTCAGCAGTTAGTTATTCTCCTGTTGTGAAGATTCTTCATTAGGTTCTGGGTCCTATCTGTTTGAGAACATTTATATTAGGTCTAGACATATTTAGGCTAGCAACATCTGTTGTTTGGCGAGCTAGTGCTTTCACATCAAACACTGGCACTTGGCATTGCAAGCGCTATGCTGTGATCCTGTTTATACTTGAATTGTGCAGCTCTTTAGTAATTAATGGTTAAGTCTTCTACACTGTCATGACTGGTATGTGGAATTATGTTTGTAGTTGAAGTTTCTTAAACCAACAATTCCTCAGTGGGTTGCTTTCTGTTTCGTTACTGTGCATATAATTTCTGCCTCTTGTGATTAGTGTCTTCTTTTACTCTCGCAGTTCAATTGCCCCTACTTTGAATCAGTCACTACCTTGATCGATAATCATGAATTGAATTGGAAGCATATCACTTGTCGTATTCGTAGTTGATGCTTAATCGATAATCATGAATTCAATTGAGTAATTGTCCTTTTTGTTGTGGCATTCCTTTAGTTTGCACTCTTCAGTTTAGGAAGAAACTTTCACAAATGCAAGAAAAAGCAGCACCAAGTAACACACAAAACTCATGGATCTCTATTACTGCTCATATGACTAGCCCTCTCCTCTGTCAGACATTGTGTTGGCCTGCATTCGCCCTCTGTCAAATGCAAGAAAAACCAACTGTCTTCTGTACTACTCTTTGTTGATTGTGGTGTTGGGCTGCATTCCACATCAGACATTGTGTTGCCTTGCATTCGCCCTCTCCTTTGTCAATCTCGATTTATTCTTCATTTTGATTTGTATATATGCAGGTCTTTGAAGAGCTTATTTTTATTTTGATTTTAGAACACATGTATGTATGTCAGCCTTCAATTTCTTCTAATTCTTTAGTTTGCTTAAGTGGTTAATTAGGTCTACAATCTACTGTTTGTTATGTTAATAGGAAAATTATATAGTTTGCTTAAGTGGTTCGTGTATTGCAGTGTTGATTTGCAGCAACTGTTACAGTCAAACAAACTTGCAGCAGCTAGTACGTGTATAGCAATATCAGGGGCAATAATTATTGTGTCAGCGGTGTCAGCATTAGCAGTGTCATCAATGTCAGCGTTAGTGGTGTCAGCGGCTTTTGTTTCTACCAGACACATTAATAGAACTTTTGTTTTGTATCTCATTCTTTCATTTATGCTTTTAAATAATGTTGTGCTGCCAAAGCTCATTACACCAGGTATTTTGTGTTGCTTATATCCGAGACAATGCATTGGCTCATGTGTCTGTTGTGCATTCCTCATCAGGTAATCTTCAGATGCTGGCTGATCTGCCTTGGCAAAAGGCCAGTGAAGAGCTTGAGAGTTGGATCTGAGAGCTACAAAAGAGCGTCTTGACAGAGAACATTGTGGACAACTCAAGTTCAAGCAGCGAATCATTGAATATTTGGTTGGTCACAAGGTTAAATATCAAGGCAAGTTAAGCTTGAGTTTCTTGCAGTGAATCTTCACAGTAGTAGTTTATTTCTTCTGGCTTCAAGGCCAATAATGAGGAATTGGTAACAAAGACACTGAGGAAGCAGAAGCAAGACACCAAGATTGAGCTTAAACGGTTAACATTCATCTCCATGCTAAACAGGTAACAATGAGAAGGAACTAGAGCAAGCATGTCATCGACTTTCTTCGACGGAAGAGCATGTCAGCGACTTTCTTCACCGAAAGAACATGCTAAAAGGAACTAGAGCAAGCATGATGTAATTCATCTCTTCACAAACTAAAAGATTCAGCTTTAAATCATCTTCACGTGATGTGAGAACCTGAGATTGTAGCTGCCATATTCCTTTAGCAGGTTGCTTTAGTTCTTCAATATCTGCAGCACAGTTCCTACTTTTGGGGACTGGGGTGTAATACTTTTCTTCC
Source organism: Persicaria maculosa (assembly GCA_963922045.1). NCBI lineage: Eukaryota > Viridiplantae > Streptophyta > Magnoliopsida > Caryophyllales > Polygonaceae > Persicaria > Persicaria maculosa. Next base: position 33,121,604 of record OY998259.1, on the reverse strand, counting down.
AATCCACTTGTGACTGCGGTGTAATAGGTTTGGCACCGTGCTAGGATCAGGATGAGATGGCTCTGAGGATCTGAAGAGGAAAGCTAGAGCTGTGAGTATCCTCTTGAAGAGTGATGCTTATTTCTTGCATTTTGGTACAATCTAGATTTGTTATCTGATTTCTTGCTTGAGTTTTGCTTCAGATTTGGCCTGTCTGCTGACGAGATGGCAAAGAAGAAAGCTCGAGTTGCAAGATTCGGATCCAAAGTTAAGGTAGATTCTCAAGAAGAGAAGAAAAGGAAAGCAAGGGCGCTTAGGTGTGTGTACATGTGTAGACTGTAGATCTTCTACTTGATATATCTGTTATTCCCACTTTTCACATGTGACATCTCTTTGTTTGATGTTTTACAGGATTGCACTGGCTGGAATGACATCAATTTACTGCTTCTGAATGCTACACAAGTCACACAAGTTGTCGTGGCCCTGTATATGATGTCAGAATATGTATGATAGAAGCATTGAGATCGCGAAGTGGGTGTAAAAGGGGGTTGATGGTGTGAACTTGAATAAGGTCCCAAGTGATGCTTTTTTTGGTTTACCAGTGCTACATAGTGTGTACAACTTCTTATAGTTTAGGGAGAGTTACAATACGAAGTATAATTTTAAAGTTATATTTCACTTATTATCAATTTTAATATTTTTTTGTGTGTGATTTTATTTATTTTGAAATTATAATATGCAATTTCTCAAGAATTTGTATGCTCTATAAAATTTTCTTGCTATAAATAAACGTTAATAGTGACTAAATTAAAATTTCTCGTTGAATCACATTTCAAGTTAGAACTTTTTCAAACTAAAACTGCACATTTAAGTTCTAAAATTGCGCATTCAAACTAAAATTGCAATTTTTTTTCCCGTGTTAGCACTTTTTGAAAATTTATATTGGTATGCAAATATATGTTTATGTTGTGCAAATATAATATTGTGATGTGCAAATATAAGTTTATGTTGTGCAAATATAAGTTTATAAAATTGCAATTTTCAGTTTTGTATTTTAGTTATAAAATTGCACTTTTTAGTTTTATATTTGCACTTTTTCAAACTAAAATTGCACTTTTTAGTATTTCTTGCATCTTATAAATTGATGTTGTGCAAATTGTAAAAGTATGATATGCAAATATAAATTGATGATATGCAAATATAAGATTAAAATATGCATAAATTAATTCACATTGTGCAAATATAAGATTATTGATATCTAATACTTAGATTTTATTTTTTAATAAATAAAAATAAGTTGGGAAAATACAAATTGATGTTGTGCAAATGTATGATTATAATATGCAAATATAAATTGATGTTGTGCAAATGTAAAAGTATGATATGCAATTATAAATTGATGATATGCAAATGTAAGATTAAAATATGCAAAAATTAATTCACGTTGTACATATATAAGATTATTGATATCTAATACTTATATTTTAATTTTTAGTAAATAAAAATAAGTTGGGGAAATACAAATTGATGTTGTGAAAATGTATGATTATAATATGCAAATATAAATTGATGTTGTGCAAATGTAAAAGTATAATATGCAATTATAAATTGATGATATGCAAATGTAAGATTAAAATATGCATAAATTAATTCACTTTGGGCAAATATAAGATTATTGATATCTAATACTTAGATTTTAATTTTTAGTAAATAAATATAATTTGAAAATACAAATTGATGTTGTGCAAATGTATGATTATATTATGCAAATATAAAAATGTAAAAGTATGATATGCAATTATAAATTGACGATATGCAAATATAAGATTAAAATATGCATAAATTAATTCACGTCGTACATATATAAGATTATTGATATCTAATACTTAGATTTATTTTTAGTAAATAAAAATAAGTTGGGGAAATACAAATTGATGTTGTGAAAATGTATGATTATAATATGCAAATATAAATTGATGTTGTGCAAATGTAAAAGTATAATATGCAATTATAAATTGATGATATGCAAATATAAGATTAAAATATGCAAATATAAATTGATGATATGCAAATGTAAAAGTATAATATGCAATTATAAATTACTAGAAAATTGCACTAATATATCTTATTATTGAACAATTATTAGAAAATTTTGTAAATTACTAGAATTATTATAAATTGGGGCAGTTACTATACATGCCATATTTTTTGCCTATATTAGGAAATCATCCCCCACCCTCTCCATATTAGCAAAATGTACACCCCTAAAATAAAGTTGGTGAAAATTTTGTTTTCAACAATATTTTTTTTCCGCGAAATTTAGTGTTTTTTTTTCCGCGTTGCTGAAACTGCTGAAACCGAAGTTGCTGAAATTGAGTTTTTTTTTCCGCGAGATTGATTTTTTTTTCCGCGTTGCTGAAACTGCTGAATCCGAAGTTACTGAAATTAAGTTTTTTTTTTCTGCGAAATTGAGTGTTTTTTTTCCCGCGAAATTGAGTTTTTTTTTTCCGCGTTGCTGAAATCCGATTTCAGCACTTTTGTTGATGCTGAAACCTCGGTTTCAGCAATGTTGTTGATGGTTTCAGCAACGTTGTATTCACACCAAATACAGTAGTACACTAGTCAATATACAGCTGACATTTGTATTCACAATAATTTGCTGAAATTGCAAAAAAAAAAAAGTCTAGAAAAAGACTCAATTTGATAACAAAGACTGAATATACACCAGACATTTGTATTCAAAATAATTTGCTGAAATTGCAAAAAAAAAGTCTAGAAAAATAAGTGATGAAGAGAATATGGACAGTTGGCGATACAACTACATTGAGAGGAGGAATAGCCGAGCAAAGCTTTTCTGCACAAGCTGCAGTGACAAAAGCAATGGCCAATGTAAGAAATTGAATGTCATGAAAATTACATAAGCATGTTGTTTGCATAAATTAGTGCTAGAATCTCTCTATTTGAGTTTTTCAACCTGTTTAAAATCCCTTCCCCAATTTCAGCATCTCTCTATTTCAGCAAAAACTCAAATCGAATTTCAGCAAAAACTCAAAATCGAATTAAACACGTTGAAAAACTCATGCTTTAGTGGCGGCATAGATGGTGTATAGAGGAGAAGGGAGCCTTGGGGCCTGGGAGAGAGTGGAGAGAAGTGCTGAAATTGAAGACTTGGAGCTCGAGCTTCACAGAGGAGGACAAGCTCCGACGTTGACACCGGCGGCACCATCCCGGCGGCACTGCCTTTGTCGGTGGGCGGCATCAGTGAGCGCTCTCTTTGTTCTCCTCGCTTCCTCGCTCGCTTAGAACTAGTGGCGTGTCACTCTCGCTATCCAAGAACGACGGAATCGTAGATCTGAGTCTGCAGAATCGTGGAGGAGCGGAGGCGGCGGAATCGACGGATAAGCTTTAAGATCTGAATCGCAGATCGGCGGAATCGAGGAGGACGACCGGATCTGTGGTGGTACGGCCGATCGATTGATGGTTCCGCCTTGGATCTCGACGCCAGAACCAGTGCCATCGCCAGAACCACTGCCATTGCCACCAGCGGACTGCAATTGATAGTGCAGTGAATGCAAGTTCAGCGCACATCGTCTTCTTCGAGCATCAATTGTAGAGGGAATTGCTGGAAGATCGATAGATAGATAGATCCAATGGAGAGAGGGCGCGGGAGAATCGAGAGAGAGGGAGAGATTTCGCTGACCTTCTGTGATTCGGACTATCAATTGCAGTGGAGGCGAGGAAGAGACCTTGTACCAATGAAGGGGAGGTGGAGGCTGAAGGCAGGAGAGATCCTTTGAGTCCGGCGAGCACCGGTCTCCGGCCGAGGGAGGGAGACGGAGAGAGCGAGAATGGCGGGGGGAGGGAGGGTGAGAACTTACAAACGTCTTAGCGGCGCGAGAGGAGAGGAGGGAGAAAGGGCGTCCATGGATTTGTGGTGCAGAAACGGCGAAGGATGTAAGAAATTAGGGGGGTATTTTTGTCCAGAAAAATTTATGTGGACAAAACCCTAATTTTACAAGGGTGGGAGACACTCTCCAAATAAAGGCCCAAAAATGGGTCCATTGGGCAAATTTTCTCTTATAAATTTTAGCATATGCGGGATTCGAACCCACGTATTTGCGCATAAGCACATCGCTCTACCATTGAGCTAAAAGGCTTTTAATTATATTATAACATAACATTCAGATAAACAAATAAGAGTTATGTTCATGCCACAACCAAAAAAGGAGAAAAAAAAGTAGGAACTCCTAATAAACAATACACATTTGTATACACATCAGCAAACATAAGATTAAAATATGCATAAATTAATTCACGTTGGGCAAATATAAGATTATTGATATCTAATACTTAGATTTTAATTTTTAGTAAATAAATATATGTTGTGAAAATACAAATTGATGTTGTGCAAATGTATGATTATATTATGCAAATATAAAAATGTAAAAGTATGATATGCAAATATAAATTCATGATATGCAACTATATAATTATAATATGCAAATATTTACGTACCCTTTAATTATCATTATTATAATATTTTAGTTACCTGTTATTTTAAATTTGGTAACTTCCATAGAGTAAGGTAATTTCGTGAATCAAAGTTGTATAATTTTATTATAAAGTATTGCTTATATCAATATTTTCAAGCTCAAGCTCCTGCTCAAGCTCAGAGGGAATTAATATACATATTTTGTGAAGCTGGGCAAGTGTTGGACGCAGAAAAGCTAAGCCTTCAGGTCGTTGCTACTGGGATTGAGTTAGAACTTCCGGAATACGTGAAACCGAGTTATGCATATTCAAGGCCTATAAACAGCTGTGTACAAAGACCTTTCTTTCCTAAACTTTACTGTACAATTTTTCTTACAATAGACTTTGAATATTCAGTTCCTAATTGCTATTGAATGATCTTGAATGCCTTTTATCTAGCATGTCATCTAATCATCATAGCTGAATTGAATCCATTGATCAAGTCACTGGGCTTGAATTCTTAGGCAATTGCAAAAACATGAGCTGCCCGAGACTCCAACTCCCTTGCTGAGGATGGTACTTGTGCTGATTATGAGCTCAAATCGCCCACACGAACACCAACGTCATCATCACAACCGATAGTCCTAGTGTCGCCAGCCATGCCACCCAGGCATCTCCCTTACATGGCCTGCAATCCCAGTCGAGAATCATCGAAAATGAATCCTTCACCAACCGACACTGCACCAGGCTTTGCATCACTGGGTACGCACCCAGGAGGCTCTGGATCGAGCTTGTTACTGCCTCAATTGTGTAGAATTTATTGTTACTTGTGAACCCTCCTTGCTTACAGCACATATTGTTGTTCTCTGGGCATGTAAACACCTTCAGCGCCTCCCACAATACCCTGAAAAAGTCGCCAGTGAACTGGTTATTTCAAGATAATCAAGGGGAACTGCAGAATCTTTCTGCAGATTTATCTTGCTACAGAATCTTTTCAGATCTATAGCGTCATACTCACAACCATTATTAGCATAGCCTAATATCATTGCATTCTATATTTCAGATCTATAGCTTCATACTCACAACCATTATTACCTGATTGCTGACAACAGATAGCTTCATCTCGACAGAACCATCACAACAGCAAACAACAGACTTTGGAGACTTCGAAGATGTCAGCAAGAGCCACCAGAAAAGGAGAAGGCGTAGGGATTTTGAGCAACATCCTCTTGCTCTTGCTGATCAATTTCAGACACCGAGGATGAGCCATTGTTGCTGCTCGGTGGGGTGCTCTTGCACATGATGCAGTAAGAGAGCGTTCATTGTGCAGAACTTGGTCACTTTTTTCATCATTAACAACCTGTCAGCAACTAAACTTTGAACAACCAACAAGCTTAAAAAATCACCAAATTCAAATATATGCTGCATTATCATACTATTATACCGTAGAGAAGAAACAAATTGAAGTGTCACTAAATCTGAAAATAAATTGAAGTATAAAGAGGAAGTGAGATTAGAAGCAGAATCAGCCAAGAAATAATAATTTGCAAAACATCAAGCACGTTGCAAGCACTTTCCCAGTGTCAGCAAACAAGCCGGAGCGATTTGAATTGTTTAATTGCTCCTCATGTTGCTAGAATTCTAAATTCTAGCGATTTCTAGATAAATTAAATGTCACTGTCCAGTTTCCTGGTTTTATTCTTCCGTTCCCGTCTACGCGAACAGCTGGAAACTTTGACCTAGGTATGAAATCAAGGAGAGAGATAGATAGCATACCATAAAATATGCGCTGAGGAATGAAGGAATTGACGATAACTGACATGAATCCATCTGAAGAAGCTTGTTTCTCTCTTCTTTTCTCTTGTTTACCTTCTTATCCTGCTCATTTCTCTTTTTCCTGTCCGAGGATGTGCTCACCAGTCACAATTTCTGTTTAAAATGACCACATAAAAAATGGACACTTTTTCTTTATATGAGATGATGCTTCTTAAATCTTGTTTGTTCTCAATTCATCAAAATGGCATATAGATTAGACCAATTACCTGGAAATGCCACATTCTCGGCTGATTGTATCCAAAAGATTTTGTGCCAAGAGCCTTGCATCCTCAAGAGCCTTTGGATTATTACTTGACAAGAACAAATGCAGAGGTTGCTCTCCTAAAACAAACAATAATAACAATCCAATTTTAAGTGAAAATGGTTGATTTCCAATATGAAAAAGGAATATAGGCTGTACTTATAAACATCCTAGTCCAAAGCAAGAAATTTATAGTACAAAGGGAATTTTATAGTTGTTTAGCTATGACCTATTCACATTTAATTGATTTCAGACATCTATAATGCACTAGGAGCAGATCGAATATCATGATATCCTTACTATGCAAAGCAACTGGATTAAACACTCAAATCAGTAAAAAGAAGAAGAAAGACTCAAATCGAAAAAGACCATATCAGCACACTAGGCAAGCGTCAGCAGCTATTCGGACAGACGAGGATGAGCTCATTCCTGAATTTGAGGAGCTTTTCTCTGGTGGAATTGATATGCCGTTTTCTGGTGGCAACTTCACTGCCGACACCAAATCTATAGCTGATCAGAAGGACAAAACTTATGAAGCTGAATTGGCAAAAAATGATAGTGAGCTAGAACGACTACGAACCCTGGTTAAGGAATTGGAAGAAAGGGAAGTGAGGCTAGAAGGAGAGTTGCAATGAAAGATGTGTGCAAGAATAGGAAAGTACATAACCAGATGAACAACAGAAGTTGAGATGTACCGACTGCAAGGTGGCTCTGCTGACATATTCTTCAGGTGGCTCTGCTGACATACTTTTCATCAAGATTTATCTGAAATCAAAATCAAAATCAAGACAAGCCTCATCATCTAGGTGCATAATCATGAATGAAAATTTGTAGATATTAACTAAAACAGGTTTAACTATAATTACACATTTATGCAAATTATGCACATAGAAAACAAGAATCAACAAATAAAGAGGATACAAAAGACTGTTCAATAGTTTCCATGAATCAAAAGGTTCGCACAAAAGATGAGAATCTTAAAATGGGGAAAAAAGGTTCTCCCCAAGTGGATAAAACTCCAAATTCCTCCGCCACCTAGGCAAATGCTCACTATACAGAAGATTCGCATAACGAAAGGGATGCACAGGCACTAGACCAACAAGAAGAGTTGCTAGGCAGCTTTGAATCTCGACATCTAGGTTAGGAAAGGATCAGTTTATAAATAGGATTTTCACATCACAACTTCATCACACCATAGCCAAAAAAATCCTTTGATAAGCATTCCAATTGCAATCACGAAAATCATATCAGCATAGGCACTAAACCATGTCAGCACACTAAGCAAGCATCAGCAAACCATGTCGGCACACTAAGCAAGCATCAAGAATAAACCAGTTCCATTGCACTCTTTCTCTACAATTCTTAGCACTTCTCTAGGAATTCAAACAGGCTTGATAACTCACCCAATAATCCAGGCTCCACCAGTTACAAATGCAATAATTATATTCCATTGCAAAAGGTTGAGGGTTAACTAAATACAAGTAGCAACTACAAAGCACTTGCGTCCAAGGAGAATGACCTGAAAATGGAACATTAAAAAGGAGCATAAGGATGCATACCTTGAACAAACCCAGGCATAAGTAGCATGGCATAGCAACCTAGCGCAATAAACTTTGTCATCCAACGATAACCTACCCTAAACCAACAAAACTGATTAAAAGTGCATCCAAGGGTGGGCTAGATTGTTTCAGATTTGATTAGAAAAAGCAAACACCTTCGAGTCAAAGCCCTAACAAGTCCACCGTGTTCCTAATACTGAAGTTGCTGACACCGACACCGAAGCTGCTGACATTGAAGCTGCTGACACCGATGCTACTGTTTTTTTTATAAAAGAAAACCTGGATAGCAAAGTCTTAAATTGGTTATCCTAGATCCAAACCATCAGCTAAAACCGAATTTTTCAAAATCCTTCAATCAAGCAAAAAGTAGAATAACTAATTCTTATGGAGGCTTGATGGAATCAACTCCATACTTGCAGCACAAAAGATATACACGCAAAGTCTACCCCAGTCACAACTTGGCAAGATTGTCTGGAAACATACGTTGCCCTACACAACCAATAGCACAAATAAGACATAATTTGTTTCCGACATTTCGTCGAACACCTGGTGGGCGCTAGAAGTTCTCAAGTCACACGATGAATTCAACATGAGATTAGCCTACCTACTTTCTAGGGATTCAATCTCGATCGAAGCATTTAAACCATCAGACAATGCATCACTTTCCTTAGTAGTTGCATCGAAGATCATAAGTTTCAAGGGATCGAAAATTACCTTCAACGACGAAGAGAGAGACCATGAAGCCCATAGATCTGAAGCCCTAGATCTTCGACGAAATGCGTCGCCCTCGATTGCAAGAAGCCTCGGCCGCCGTGTCCGCCGCTGGAGCCATACAGAAGATCAAGGAAGCCATGGGAGAGGAGCTTCTCCCTGGATCCACGATGAAAAGAGAGGGAAGGCATAGGTGAGAGCAAGGGTATTTTCGTAAATAAAATTCTGAAATTATAAGAGTGGACATCCCACCAATTTTTACAAAAACTAGGACACTCCTCTAATTAGAGCCAAAATTTGTGCCTTCGGCACAAATTTTCTCAAAAAATATTACAACAATTTTCATATTTTGTTCTTTTTTATCCCTAGTTATTTCCTTTTCCTCTTCCATCTCAATTATTCTTGTCTTTCGATTGCTTATTTGCATGTCTGTTGACAATAGTTTTGGGTCAATTAAAAACACCCTTTCGATGTAGTTATGAAAAGAGTGCATATAACTTGACCTCTAAACTCTACTTTAAGCAGAATTTCACTAGTTTTTTTGGTCATGTATGGGCAAATAAACCCTGATTTATTTGCATTATTGATAAATGCATAGTCATAATAATTGGCGCGGATATCTTCACCGCTAATTTTTACTAGTTCCACGGCTAATCTTCGCAACAAGTTGCGGTAAAGTCCGTATAATCAAGGCCAACGCAACGTACAACGGTGGCCACCTTAGCGTACAACGGTGGATATGATCCGGTTTGTGAACCGTTTCAAGCCACCACAACCTGCTACGATGGGCTAATTAAATTATTTTAAAAAATTTTAAATTGTTTTTTTTAAAAAATATACCCACAGCAACATGTTACGGTGGATGAAATTTTTTAAATTTTTTTTAAAAACAATTACCAAAAATACCTGACAGGCAATTTTTTTTTTTAAAAATTAATTTAATTTAAAAAAACAATTACAATTTTTTTTCAAAAAAATTTCATTTAATTTTTTTAAAAAAAAATTAGAAAAAATTTATAGATGACCTGACAGGAAAAATTTTATTTGGAATTTTTTAATTTAATTTTTTTAAAAATTAAATTAAATTTTATTTATTTAAAATTTATTTTATTAAAAAATTAAATTTTAATATAATGTAGGCAATTTTTTTTAAAATAAATACACTGTTGGGTCTTAGGCCAGACAATTTTAAAAAAAATTTAAATTAAATTTTATTTATTAAAAAAAATAAATTAAATTCATTGTAGTTTTAAATTAATTTAAATTAAATAAATTTTGTATTTCATTAATTTAAAAAAAATCATTTTAATTAAATTTTTTTAATTTAATTTTAATTAATTTTTTTTTAAATTTAATTTTTTTAAAAATTTAATTTTAATTTAATTTTTTCAGTTCATTGTAATTTATTTATTGAAAATTAAAGTTGTAATTTATTTAATGAAAATTAAAGGTGTAGTTTATTTAATGAAAATTAAAGTTCTAATTTATTTTATGAAAATTAAAGTTGTAATTTTTTAAAATTAAGTTGTTATTTTTTTCTTTTTTTAAATCATTGGGGAGATGTCCATCTCACTTTATGATGTATTATACTTGACGGGACTCAAAGTTGATAGAGATGCCATTCAGACGATAATGAGTGACAATGATTTGAAAGTCGTGAAGAGAGATTAATGGGGCTTTGGAGCAAAGGAAATGAAGGAAGAGTAGACGAGCCAAGGGATACAACATAAGCCTTTATTTGATCGATTGGCCCAGATGATTAAAGCTGATGGGAATGCTTATGCTATAGCGAGTGCTTGGTTGTTTCTCTTTGTCGACATCACACTGATCTTGGATAATATAGGGAACAAGATAAAGAGCCATGTGGCGGCATTAGTGCTGGATACCCACCCCAACGACTGGGGTAGCTTAGCATGGGGTACTGGTGCTTTGGCATATCTATATCGCCAACTTGGAGAAGCTTCTCGAGCCAGTTGCAAGTCTTTGGATGGCCTCAATGCGCTATTATTCGTAAGTGATATTGAGTTTAATGAAAAATGCTATCTATTTTTGTATTTGTTAGCTTATAAATGACAACTGACATTTTTTTTCCAGATGTGGATATGGCACTAGTACTTCCCTACTCTTTGAGGCAATGTCAACATGTCACCACAAGTTGTGGAAGGTGGGCCCATTGGTCAACACATAGAAGTTGAATGCACTCCGTTGAGAGCAGCTGACAAGCCTTATCTGTATCGACAAGTGATAGATGGTTTGAGAGTAGACGATGTGGAGTGGTGGTCCTACGGAGTCCCCTTGACATTCAGGAGGAGAGATGTTGTAATCTCTCATATAAAGGGTTGATTAGGTGCTTTCATTGGCTTGAGGCATATCTATGAAGATTCGGCTTAGAGTAGCTGAACCTCCAATTGACTGATATAATAGTGTAGGTGCTCTAACCAAAGAGGAAGTCCGTGTGCTTCTTGAGACCCTAATCGGTAAGAAAGCCTTGCAGCAAGTGCACCCAGAATGGAGGGCCACCCAAAATAAATACTACGACCCAAGCATCGTTGGTTTTCTCGCAAGTACATGTTTTTTTTTCTATGACTCATTCGTATCTTTGTAGTTTTGTACTTTGTTAGATTGCATGTCTATTTTTTCAGTTATAACTCGTTCTCAGAAGTGTTTTTTCTTGTTATCACTTCATAAACGCGTTTTTCTATTACAACTTACTCTTTAAAAAAACAATTACTACTTAATTTTAAAAAATTACAACTTTAATTTTCATAAAATAAATTACAACTTTAATTTTCATTAAATAAATCACAATGAATTGAAAAAATTAAATTCAATTTTTCTTTAAAAAATAAATCACAATGATTTTTTTAAATAAAATAAAATATATTTATTTTAATTTAATTTAAAACTACAATGAATTTAATTTATTTATTTTTTAATTTAATTACAATTAATTTTATTTAAGTTTTTTTTTAAAAATTTGTCTGTCGGGCCTAAGACTCGACAAGGTATTTTTTTCCAAATAAAATTTTTCCTACATTATATTAAATTTTTTTTAATAAAATAAAATTTTAACAAATAAAAATATTTTTTAGGCCCGGCATGTGTATTTTGTTTTTTAAAATTAAATTAAATTAAAAAAAAATTGTTTGCCTGTCGGACCGTGTATTTTTTTTGACTTTAAAAAAAAAAAAATTAAATTTTTTTAGGGTTGTAATTTCACCCACCGTAACAAGTTGCGGTGGGAATATTTTTTTTATTAAAAAATAATTTAAATTTTTTTAAAAAATAATATTTTTTAAAAATAATTTAATTTAATTAGGCCACTGTAACAGGTTGCGGTGGCTTGATGGTCCCACCCACCGCACAATACAACAGTGGATTCAGATATTCGTCATTAAACTCACCGTCACAAGATACTATGGTCAGTAGGGGTGGAAATGGGTCGGGTGATGGATGGGTGGACCCATTTTTTCACCCGACCCGTCACAAAAAAATTTCACCCGACCCATCACCCACCCGTTTAATGTTTCACCCATCACCCGACCCGTCGGGTGAATCGGGTGGGTCGGGTGGTTAATCGGGTGAAGGAATTAAAAAAAAATGAGTCACATGGCATACCTAAAAATCATTCATATTCGATAATTGTATAAACCATGTCAACGTATGAATCTTACTAAATTAATAAAAGACTTATTCATACATTATATCACTATCCTTATCTTACAAAATTAATATTAGAAATTTAATATCAAACTGAATGAGATGAATTTAACTCGGTTACTAGACTCAATATAAAAAAAAGTATAGAAAAACTATGTCTTTAGAAAACAGACTCATGTATCATTTCTTTAATATCTTGATTTGACAATTTCTTTAATATCTTAATTTGCATTAAGAGGATTATTGTTACGAGTCTCATGACAAATTGAGAAAATATGATTTGGTTAATCATGTATTAATACAGTAAATGCTAACAAAGTCGTTGGAAAGAGCCAAATTTTGCTTACAGTCTATCTGTATATGCAAAACAAATAAAAGAAATTTTATTATTTTAAAAAGACATGGAGTTAAATAATGCAAGTTTTTTTAGACCTTTTTAACAAGAACACTTGGCAAATGGGAGAAAGTAGAGGTAGAAAAGGAGAAATATGTTAGTTATGTTAAATTATACGTAGTATTATTTATATACTAACCTCTTTTTTTTATAATAATCGGGTGGGCTAACGGGTGGTTAAGCGGGTCGGGTAATGGATCGGGTGATGGGTCGGGTAATGGGTGGAAAATATATCACCCATCACCCGACCCATCACCCATTTCACCCGACCCATCATCCATCCGTCACCCGGATTTTTTCGGGTTTTCACCCTAATAATCGGGTCGGGTGGGTCGGGTGAGTCGGTCACCCACGGGTGATTTCCAGCTCTAATGGTCAGTGATGGAAATAGTAAAAATTAGCAGTGAAGATATCACCACCCTATAATAACTCTTGCATTAAAAATTAAATTTATTTTTTTTGGCTAAATTATAAACCACATCCATCCACATCCATACACACTAAACCTATCAAAACACAATCCGACCCGGTGACCCGATCCGAACGCCCGAAAAATTTCCGACACGAACTCGGAAATTTTTTTCGACCCAAACCCGAAAAGCCGAAAATTTTCCGGGTAATCTGGGTTTCGACCCGGTGATTTTGACCCGGTTTACCAGATTGACCCGGTGACCCGGTTTATTTATAATTATATATAATTAATTTTTTTTATATATAATTAAAATTTATCGCAAAATTATCAAAACATGATTTTTTTAATTTACAAAAGAAAAAATTAACAAAACCAAAATGGCCCGAAACCCGGTCAAACTCGGGTTCGAGTCAACCCGGAAATACCCGGAACCCGTTTTACCCGGAACCCGAATTGACCCGACCCAAATCCGATCCGAATGACCCATTTCACAGGTTTAATACACACCCAACTTACAACGCAAAGAAATCCAGCATTATTGGACCTCGGCCCAACATACAATGCAACGGCCCACTGACTGAACCCGCGTTGGATCCATTTCTTATAGGATAACTAAATTCAAATGAAACCTCTGGAACCTCCTTCAACCCTCTTCTGCTTTCCCGTCCTCATCCCTTCAAGATCAAACTCGAACTCTCCACCCTTTTCTTCTTCCATCCTACTTTTTCTGAGTTCCAGAAATACCCCTCCAACCTCTCCACTCATCAATCTCCTCCTATAAATATCATCCTCATTCCTCTTGCACTCATCGATTTCCATAAGAATCAAAATCAACAATTCAAAATCAATCACAACAAGCTCACAAACACGCTATCTAGCTACTTACCGATCGAGAATGGCCTCTGCAAAATTCATCACCGCAGCAACCATCCTCCTCCTCTTGGCCTCCGCGAGCGCTGCCTCCATCCTACAGTTGCTCAGCCCGCGGCAACAGTCGACTCTCCTCGACGACCTCTGGCCGACGGTGATCCCGGATCCGTTCCGTGTCCTTGAAGAAATGCCGGTCTCGAGGCTAGACGACGCCGTTCTGGCGTCCCCGGCGAGGGTGGACTGGAAGGAGACGCCGGAGAGGCACGTGATCGCGGTGGATGTGCCGGGGATGAAGAAGGAGGAGCTGAAGATCGAGGTGGAGAGGGACAGGGTGCTGAGGATCAGCGGCGAGAGGAAGAAGGAGAAGGAGGAGAGTGGGGACCACTGGCACCGCGTTGAGAGGTCCTCAGGGAAGTTCTGGAGGAGCTTCCGGCTGCCGGAGAACGTCGACGTGGACAGCTTGAATGCGAGGCTGGAGGACGGCGTGCTGACCGTGCAGATGAAGAAGCTGGCTCCGGAGATGATAAAGGGCCCTAGGGTTGTTGGGATCGAGGGCGGGGATTCCACGCATCAGATTGATGCTTCTGGAACTGGTGGCACCAAGAAACAGGAGCTCTGATTGAACAAGCTAAGGAGAGATCCAGAGAGACGGCGAGATGTGATGTGTGATAGGTTTTATTATATACTCCGTACTCCGTACTACGTATGTGTTTTGAGAGTGTAATAATCACAGTTAATGTATTAAGGCTGCTACTACAAGTCTACGTGCAAAATGTAACACTAATTAATTAATGGAACCAAGAGTGTGTGTAAAATGTAACATTTTCTTAATTACTCCTACTCAACACTCACTTCAACACTTCAACTGCAGAGAGGAATTAATCACCTTGAGTTGAGATTTACCGCCTACAAACATCGCACACCTTAAATACACCACAAACCACAAATCAAAGTGAAGTTTAGAGCACCATCAATCTAAATTTGGCCCATTTGGCTTCAATTTTTAGTGTCCACGTACATATCAATAAGAACATATCACTAAGAACGTACCACCACGCCAATACGGACATGTATACAAATTTGATATATTTTAAAAACGGAAATTTCGCTTGATACAAATAAATATATGTTATTTCACTTTTTGTGCAAGAATTTCACCTATTTCGGCCAGCACTTCTCAATTTTATTTGATAATTCTGGAGATGCCGAGGGGCTCCAACGAGGAAGAGCAAGGAATGGTCAGGTTCAACGAGGTGGGGGTGGGGTGGGGGGGGGGGGGGGGGGGGGGGGACGAGGAGGTCAAAGGAGCGAGCTCTAGGGATGTCGACATCCATGGAGGCTAGATTCACGACAGGAATAATTTAGAATAAACAAATTAATCAATGACTAAACAAATTCCTAAGGAATGAACGAAATTTTGCCGCAACAAGACAAATTAATTTCTTAGTTGGATCGGAAAGGGACACAGTTTGATGCGACTCCTAATGGTGAAAGAAAGAAGCTGACAATCAAGTGAAGAGTCGTAATAGGTGATATAAAACAAAGTAATAAATAATACTCTAGAAGGGGATGAATAGAGTATGCATGATAATTTTTCGCAAACTTTCTCTGTACGGAACTTCAAGGCATTGAAATAAATCACAAGGATTTGAATCAGAGCTCAAGGTCTTGAAATAATTCTAGAAACTTGTTCACCTGTACGAAAATAAAACTTATCAAAGTATAGTGCGGAAATTATATATGAAAGTAAAACTTAAAGAACACAAGAATTGTTAATGAGGTTCGGCACAACTTGGCCTACGTCCCCGCCTAGGGTTCTCCAACCCGTAGGCCTAGGATTCAAAAGCACTATATATTATTTCACTTCTTATGGATCCTAGATACAACCGAGAAGATCTTTCCTTCTTCCAAACACTCGAAGCCTCACCCGCTTCTATCTAGTCAACTCAGATCCCTTAGAGTCCTAGATACAATTTAGAAAAACAACCCTTCTCTCAACTTGTAGCCTCACCCGCTACTATCTAGTCAACCCAAAACACTCGTGAAATAATAGCCTAGTGAATACGTTTGAGTAGATGTATACTCTTAGTAGAACACTTTAGACTTGTACAATGAAGCTCTAGAAACTCTCAACCTCTCAAAAGATAAAGCAAGAACAACACTTTGCTTGTAGATTGAATGCTTGAGTCGTCTTTTTCTTCTCCGCTTGCATCGTCTCTTTTATAGGCTGCAGAGGCTGAAGTTTTTGAACATTTGAATCCCTTTATTCTTGGTTGATTTACAACCATAAAAATTAGGAAATAATCCCACAAAAGGAGATCTTTTTGTTGCGTAGAATCTTCACCATATCTTCAATTTGAATTCAAAAAATCAGCCTTTTATAGAAGATTTTCCAGCCACAAAATCTTCTAGAATCTGCATAAAAAATCTCAGCAACCTTTTCAAATATTTAATATAAAATATGCACATAAAAATCTTTAACAAATAAATATATAAAATATTTGTTGTATCCGATTCGTCCAATTTGCCCTTGTTGTCAAGACTTTGAAACCAGAGTCTTATTTTGTTTTATAATCAAGGCAGAGTCTTCAAATCTCCCCCTTGATGGAAGACAAAACAAATATCAATCATGCAAATAAATAAAGCATTGCAGCATCATATAACAAGCATAAGCACAACACCCTATAACATAAGTATAAGCACAACATCATATAACATTTCTCCCCCCTTTTTGTCTTCCAACAAGTAAGGGAAGAAATCGAGTTTAAACAATGCAGCACACAGTCAAGACCTTGAAATGATAGCAGACAACATTATAAAAACAGAAATTCAGCAGCCATCACTCCCCCCTACAAAAATGCTTCCCTGTTCAACATACCAAGCTCCAAAATAATAAAATTCTGGAAGAGGCTCAGTAAAAAATATCAGGAAGATAATCACATAACAAAAACATCTATCTATATTAAAAAATCTCTTTATCACCAAGAGCAATTGTTCCAGTCCATTTATGCTCTTTGATCTTGGTGATCTCCTGCAAAACAACCAAACTTCAACCTTTTCGACTAGACCAAGCTACAAACTTAGATTCATAATTAGGATAGGCCATGTTTGGTAGCCTAGTCCCTTTAGGAACCCAAATCTGCTTCATCTGTTCTTTCAAACGTAAAGGAAAATTATTTCGAATAATGTAAGGGTCATTTCTTCTATATGGACAAGTCTCTTTGACATGACCCTTCTTACAACAAAAGGAACATGTAGGTGAACACCAATATCCTTTAGCTTTCAAAAAAGTGGTCGTAGATTTCTTTGGAAAAGTCTTGTTATAGCATATACCACTTTTGTTAATCCTCCCGAATTCGACCAGAAGAGTCCTCGACGTCGACCATTGTCCTCGACGTCGACCACACAGTCGATCAGAAACTATAACAAAAGCAAACAGAAGCGCAAACAAAGCAAAAACAAGCAAGTCGAGTAACACAGTGTATTCGACGTCGACTAGACCTACTCGACGTCGAGTAGAATTTAGGCAATGTCGAGTGATTTGCATTGTAAAAACGTGACCTTTGCAATGACAGAAATAAAACAGAAGCAACACGAAAATTGTGGGAAATTCAATAAACTAAAAGACTTCCAGAATCAGGGTTTCAACACCACAACGATAACCATGTAAAATAACACATAAAGGCATAAAAGATCATGCTTTTCATCAAATAACTTTCGTTATTAATAAAGTAGGAATATAGAGGCTTTCGCATAAACCCTAACTGTTACTAACCCTTTTCACATAATTAATCCGAGTTACATTAAGATCACTTTATCTTCAATAACACAAACAAGGATCACCTTCAAATTTCGCAAAAGAATCATGCTCATAGGGATAGAAGACAAATTGCATCAAAAGATTGTACCTTTATCGCATCACCTTACATGGCTACCGTTGGGCTCACCCCGACCCTAGAAGTTTGGTGACTACTCGCTTTTCATCATAAATAAACTCATCAAAGATTTCTGGAAAATAAATTGCATTAAATAAACTAAATAAGAAAGCTTACAACCGATCGAAGCCAAATTGTCTCTCAACTCTCTTGCTCCACTCGCCACAAGCTCTCTCTTTCTCTCTTTCTTTATGCTATGAATCTGTATGAAATTGATTGAATAAAACTCAGCCCCTAAGGCCTTATTTATAGTGCTCAAACCCCGCTATTCAAGGAAAGAACAATTCTATCTATATCTAAAACTATCTATCTATAATATTAAGATAAAACTTGGAAATAAAAGAAAGGGGGATTTTGCAAAATAGCCACGAAAATGGGCTTATTTTGTGAAATATCCACGTTTTGGGACAATTTTGTAAAATGGCCGCAATATAAACCCCTCGTCTCTCTCTCCTATGCGTTCCGTCTCTCCCCGGACCTCTCTCGCTCTCTCGCTCTCTCCAACGCCGATCATCTCTCCGAGCCGACGATTCTGCTCGTCACCTACACCGATTCGTCTGGTCTTGCCGCAGAGGAGCAGCGAGCGAGCGGCCTTCATCACCTCAGATCTGGTGTATTGTAGGTAATTGTCGAATCTTCTGAATATACCGGACTTTTTCTTCGAATTCCATTAATCATTGACGTTTGAGACTTCATCACCTCAGATCTTCGATCGATTGATTTCCTTATCAATCGATCGAAGATCGATTGATTTCCTTATCAATCGATCGAAGATCGATTGCTTCCCTCCTGTCGTCCGTCTGATTTTCATTTCTCTAGTCTGAATTTTAAGATTAGATCGACAATCTTATGCTAAAATCAATCGGTTGATTGTTGCTTCAATTTACCTTCCTTGTGGTATGCTCAATTTGCCATTGCTAGTTTGTGGATGAGCTTTTATGTTTTACTTATCAATCGATCGAAGATCGATTGATAAGGAACTCGATTTTGTTTGTGATGGCTGCAATTGCTGAATGAAATCTGAAATCTTGTCCTTGTTGTTTTATATTTGTGATTGATATGTTGTTTTATGTTTTGCACATAACCTGTTTGATGAAATGCCCCAATAGGCCGAGTGACTGTATTTTTACTAGCCGAGGTTTCCTTATCAATCGATCGAAATCGATTGATAAGAAACTCGAATTTTGCTTCCGACTGTTTTATCTTTGTGTTTTTTTGCTACTTTAAATTAGACAGGCCGGAACTTTGTGGATAACCATTCTGTATATGCTCGTTCACCATCAATTGCTAGGACATCGTCAAATACTACTACTTTGATGCCTCACACCAAAAATTCCGTAAGGACTTACAGTGCCACACCCCCAGCAGAACTTTCATACATGAAATTGAGAGATCAAAGGTTAAGGCAATCCTTTGTTTAATGCCGCATTCATTTTCAGCATTCAATAATTCCTGTCACTCTAAATTGTCTCCTACATGGATTTGCAGGGTTGCACCAGTACTGGGACAATTAGGAAACTTTAAAGACCAAGAAGATCTTCATGATACTTTTGCTGTTTATGATGAAGTATGTGATGATGAAAATGAGTGAATCTTTTCTTATTGTCGAAGGATTAGCATTTCTAGGCTCTTTTAAGTTTCATAACTCAAGGACATTTCTACTTCAATTGCAGTCGGATATGCTACAAGAAGAGAATCAACGGATGCTTAAAATGGTATGCCCCCTACATTTGCATCTTTTTCATATTGATTGATTTTTTATATATATATATAAAAGCCATCCTTTGTTTCCAGCTTCAACTTGTTGAAGAAAAACATGCCGAAGATGAGGCAAGAGCTAGGGATGTTCTCTATATTTGCTAATGCCTGCAATCTTTTTATCACGCTATTTGCTATCCTTTTTGTCTAGAGATGCATAAAAGGTTCTAAGAACTCGAAGTGACACAACCAATATTCCCTTTACAGGCTTTTAAAGTATCTCTTATTTTATTATTTTGTGAAGCCTATTAGCTCAAATCGGTAGAGCGTTGTGTACAAACACAAAGATACGGGTTCAAATCCCGTATAGGCTATCGTGTTATTGGTTGTGTAAACTTTGGTTGAAGCATTGAGCCACTTGAATTAGAGACAAATAGAATGAAATTAAAGTGTTTCTTGAAGGTGCTGACATAAATAAAAAAACAGTTGTGCAAATCTAAAATACAGTTGTGCAAATCTAAAGTAAAGTTGTGCAAATCTAAACTAAAGTTGTGCAACTCTAAACTAAAGTTGTGCAATTCTAAAATACGGTTGTGCAACTCTAAAAAATGTGCTAACATTAAGAAAAAAAGTGCTGAAACGGAAAAAATATATACCGAACTGCAAAGTTATTACATAGGAAGATGACTCGATTGTAACTAATATTAGTGTCAGCACTAATTGTAACTAATATCAGTGTCAACACTAATTGTAATTAATATCAGTGTCAGCACTAATTGTAACCAATATCAGTGTCAGCACTAATTTTACCATTAGTTGTGCAAAAATAAAGTATTGATGAGCAAAAATAAGAGCATGTTGTGCAATAATTTATTGAAAAAGTATGAAATTATATTAAGAGAAAATAAGATCATGTTGAAAACAAATTCACAAGTCTCGATTGTTGTGCAAAAATAACCTATAGTTGAGCAAAAATAAGATGATGTTGAGCAAAATTTCACCAATCTCCCATGTTGTGCAATTATTGTCTATTGATGAGCAAAAATAAGACCATGTTGTGCAATAATCTATTAAAAAAGTATAAAATTATATTTATAAAAAGTAAGATCATGTTGAGACACAATTTCACAAGTCTCGAATATTGTGCAAAAATAAAGTATTGATGAGAAAAAATAAGAGCATGTTGTGCAATAATTTATTGAGAAAGTGTGAAATTATTTGAGAGAAAATAAGATCATGTTGAAAACAAATTCACAAGTCTCGATTGTTGTGCAAAAATAACCTATAGTTGAGCAAAAATAAGATGATGTTGAGCAAAATTTCACCAATCTCCCATGTTGTGCAATTATTGTCTATTGATGAGCAAAAATAAGACCATGTTGTGCAATAATCTATTAAAAAGTATAAAATTATATTTACGAAAAGTAAGATCATGTTGAGACACAATTTCACAAGTCTCGAATGTTGTGCAAAAATAAAGTATTGATGACAAAAAATAAGAGCATATTGTGCAATAATTTATTGAGAAAGTATGAAATTATTTGAGAGAAAATAAGATCATGTTGAAAACAAATTCACAAGTCTCGATTGTTGTGCAAAAATAACCTATAGTTGAGCAAAAATAAGATGGTGTTGAGCAAAATTTCACCAATCCCCCATGTTGTGCAATTTTACTCTATTGATGAGCAAAAATAAGACCGTGTTGTGCAATAATATATTAAAAAGTATAACTACAAGGTGTTCATACGCCTATCAAATAAACAATTCAAATCAGATTTGTGCACTTAATAATATTATTCTTGCGCTTTTTATTCTAATTTGTGAACTTTTTATTCTATTTGTGTCAGCACTTTTTTAAAAAAATTCTTTTTTTTTCACGTCATCACTTTTTTTAAGTTTTTGTTTTCTTTTTACAATTGCAAAACTGCACTTTAGAGTTGCACAACTGCACATTACAATTTTATTTTTGCACCTTATACTCTTATTCACGAAGAGAAGCATAATAAGAGATACCACATAGATAGCCTATGCGGGATTTGAACCCGCATCATTGTGCGTAGGCACATTGCTCTACCATTTTGAGCTAATAGGCTTTATATGAATCCTTGACGAATATATATGCATTTGTAATCTATGAACGCTTGACGAATATTTGCTTTCAAGTGGAACCTTTATTGACAAAGAACCAATACCCTTCTTAAAATGTATTCAAAAGAAGTCAGATTTCTTACTGGTAAGTCTCCCTTCACATCCTTTAGTGACCAACATTCTGTTTCTGTATCAAATGCCCAAACTTGGAAAAATACAAGATAGCTAGTCAGAGATTCCTTAAAAATCCCCCCAAAAATGGTGAAAATGTTGAAAATGGAGAAAAGATTAATACATCCTTACCTGAAATCTTTTCACTACTAGGATCAGTTTTCCCACCAACTAAAAGAGCTTTCTTACCCCAAGAAACCTAGTTTAATACATAGAGTTGCAAGTAATCAAAAAGAGTATGATACAACCATCTTTGCTTGCTAGGTAATGCATCATAGGTATTAAGACTGAGAGGCAGTACCAAACTATGGCCCTTGCATGCTGGGATCTTCAAGGGTAGACTAGTTGGTGACAAATAAATCTTTGATGAAGCGGTTGTCCACGAAAATTCATCAAAATTTAGCACCTGTATTGAAAAGCAAAAATCTAATCACATAAGAATTGCAAGGGCCCTAGAAAAGTAATTCAACATGGTTGAAGATAAAGCTTCTAAAGTCTATGGATTATAGAATAAGCTAACAAATGACAACCAAAAGCCAGGTATAGGGTAAGAAAAAAGAGAGGCAGATATCAAGTACCTGCACATCATCCAATGTTGCATTTCCAGATTCCCCGCCAACAACCACCATCTTATTCCCGACAACAGCTGCTGCATGCTGCAGATAAAAATACAAATTTATTTAGCTCAAGTATAAAAGCATATATTGTAATTTAAGCTAATGTTATAATCAGCATTTACATACATTAAATCGAGGCGCAGGCTTGTCTCCTGCTATTGATAACTCCATCCAGCTCTCTGAACTACCAGGTGCAGAGTTCTTGGTATCGGATGTAGTAGATTGACATTGACAATCAAGATCGTCTGAATTAACAGTTGTTTGGGTCGTAACATCACCCTGATATACTTGACATGTTAGGAGACAAACTTCTTCACGGTAGAGGATATGAAGCTGAGCAGAAAATCCTTACATGAGGACCTTCGACCCTATTAGGCTCTCTTGAAGGACTCCTACTTCCTTGACCAGGGTCAGAGAGCTTCACTTTCAGCCTAATTCAGATGGATCGTTTAAAATTTTTGAGACCCATTAGTTTGTTACCCATCATCTAATGAATCAGACTATCAAATATGTGTATTACATTAACATCAGCAAAAACTATTTCAATGATCAAGCTACTAGTGAGATGATGTTCCTTGCCAATATATCTGCATATTTAGCTTAGAGAGATATGCGATTAGGCAGTAGTTGTTCAAATCTCTCCCAAGGATCGGTGATTCAGCAATAAGTACAATCTACCTCCTAATGAAACTCACAGTTCAAACAATAATCACTACATTTATCCAGCTTTCCTACAACAACAACAGCAACAGGCCCAGTTTATCCAGCTATCCTATTATAATTTAATGATGCTAACTTATATATGAAAGAATTTCCTTGCTAATATTTGTCATAATTCAATAATGGAACTCATAGCTTAGTAATTTTTCATCACTTAGTTGTTCCTGAGATAATAATATACCTACACTATATTGAGAAGTAAGGGTGCAAATCCTACACAACGCTACTAAAAGAAAATGCATGCATAGTATAACAAACAACTCACACAAGCAACACGATTACAGGAACACAACACGAACAATAGCATCCGAGCACTTGAGTCTTGGACAGCAACAACATGAATAGAGAGCAAATTAGAAATCAGAGTAAGTCATGAACAGACTTAAAAATAGATGATTAACTAAATTTTCTAGGTAACTATAAACTGTTAAGTCCACTGGAGGCTAGATTCAACATGAGCTTCAACTGTATAGGTGTTAGCAAGACCATGTCTACAGTTATAAAGACAACTTCTTCCATTGCCAAAGTTTGCTTGATCGGTTTATCATGTACAAAAGATCGATGACAACCCCTCTTACTCTGGCAGCTGCAAGGTAATTTGATTCAACTTATCAAATGAAAGAGGAAAATCTTTTTCTCATCTTTCAAACATGGCGTAAGATTCAACTCTCTCCTCTTTCAAACAAAAAGCAAAATCTTTTTCTCATCTTTCATATTATGTGCTAACACATGATAAAACATTTAACGCATGTTCAGATACAAGCTAATATTAACATGATCATTGAAACACTCAGCCGAAGATTGGCGCTGCAGGAAGCAAACACACTTTAGCTTCTAAAAACGAGAATGGAGGAATATCTGCAGGAGCAACAATAGGGCCAGGAGCTACCTGAACATCTACTGAATCCGCCTTTGCCACAACTCGAGAGCCTAAAATAGGAAGATTCGTCGGATGATAAGGGGGGATTGAGGGACTCAGAAGCAAGGCGACCAAAATCCAGCAAAATCATCAACTCACAAAAACACCGTACCTTAGCTTATGCTCGATCGCCGGAGATGGAGACGAGGCGAGGAGGAGGTGGAGAGGAGGAGCGATGCAGTGACGGAGACGAGGCGAGGGGGAGGTGCGAGTCGCCGGAGAACAGGAATCTCGATCAAACCATCCCGCACAAAACAATCGGATGAAAGGTTGGCCGATGCAGTGACGGAGACGAGGCGAGGAGGTGGAGAGGAGGATCGAGTCGCCGGCGAGGAGGAAGGGGAGAGGCGGAGCGAATCGCCGGCGGCTCCAAGGGTTCGAGCGGCTAGGGTTCGAGCGAGGGCAAGGGGAAAGGTCCGGAGAGGAGAGAGATTCGAATGTGAGAAAGTATATATATGGGACATTTTCCTAAATTGTCCAAAAACGAGGGCATTTTGCAAAAACGTCCAAAAAAAGTCCTATTTTGCAAATTTTTTCTAAAAGAAATATATCTAAAAGGAAATAAAGCTAATGTGGATAAATCCTCTTGGGCTTGATAGATCTTGATGTAATTGGATAGAATTCCACATATCTTCTCTTGCAAGCAATTCTATTTTCTCGGCACAGCTCGATCTCGGACTCGGACTGACGCTGGATTGTACTCGACTTCGACTAGAGTTAGTCGACATCGAGTAGGTCTTCTCCTCCTGTGTTGTACTCGAGCTCGGGCACCTTCTGGACTCGACATGTGTACTCGACTTCGAGTAGGTGTACTCGACATCGAGTAGCTCTTGGTCCTTGAGTGGCTCTGCTCGACTTTGTGTGGAATTCTGGCTCGGGATGTACTCGACTTCGACTAGAAGTGGTCGACGTCGAGTAGAATTGTCAGCTCTTAGCATTCTGCTCTGTTCTTCAAACGCACTTTTCCGAGTCCTCGTTTGTCGGATTGACGCAAATGAGTATGCGTTGGAAAGCTCTTTTCAAGGGCTACAACTCTCATGAAGACATCAGAACTTGATTCAGAATGATGAATGGTGAAAAGTGGGCTTTTCTCCAGCTATACCATCTTTAGTTCTTCATGACTTTCCTTTAAGTTCCAAAGTGCGCCCGATTTCTGCGAAATATAAAAAAAACTTGTGTAGACCTCCATATATTGCAAATAAACATAAAATACACAGAATCTGTACTATTTTAACCCAAATGTATGAAATGCATGCAGAAATCGATATAAAAGTTAAGGTAAAACATGGTAAATTAGGCTCACAACAGCGACCGTAGCATGTGTGCCGCGGCCGCAGCAAGGATCGACGCTGCGGGTTGGAGAAAGCCGCTGATGCCACGGCCGCAGCATATGCTGCGACCGCAGCATGGGTCGCTAGCGCGACGCCGTTTCGTTTAAAAAACCCTAGTTTTATGTTTTGTGTTTTGTGGCCGATTTGGATCGATTATAAGGCCGAATTTATGTTATTTTGAGACTCCTTCTATTCTATTCTTACGTTCATCAGACACTTTAGAGATTTTGAGCGATGTCTTCCATGAGGAACTAAACTCATCTATTCTGCCTGCAATTTGAAGCTTTATTTGGATTGATTGTGAGTTTCTAATTCTCGTTCTTGTTTCCTATATTTGAATGCTTCAACTTCTTTGTGCTTGATTGTTTATTGTTTTGTTCTATCTTGTCCGGCCAACTTGTTATATCATTTCAATCGCTAAGGTTTTGTAGATTCCTGGTTGTGAACCTTAACCTAAGTGGCAAACTTGTTCCTTTAGGGCTGGTTGAACTAATTAAATAAGTAGGAAGTTGGATGTCTTGTTAAATCCCTCTTTAGGGACTGCAAATACCTTGGTTAATCTCTGGTCTTAAAGATATCAATTGGGTTAAATCCTTGTTTAGGGACTGTTTGATTGATAAGGGTTGCTAGGACTAGTTGGACTAGTAACTATATTAGGTCGGGACAAGGGCATTCATAGGAAACTTAATAGGACGAGAAGAAGTTACAAGGACCGCTTCAATCAAATAAAGTGGAAAATTGTAGGTAGAATTGCTTCTCCTAATTGTCCGAATTACAATTATTTACTTTTGTTTGCTTCAATCCGCTTTGATAAAAGGCAGAACTTTCACATTTAAAAACCCCTAATTTGGTTACTTTGGTTGACACTTGAATCAAACTTGAATTATAACTTTCCCTGTGGATCGACCTCTTGCTTATTGCTATACTAGCTATAGGTTTGAGTTTTCTTTGGCGGATCAACGACAGGTTTTCCCTCTGTCAAATTTGGCGCCATTGCCGGGGAATTTTTATTAATTCTTGTGTGTTTTAGTGTTGATCTTGGTGTGGACTGTCTTATATGGTCCATACTCATGCTACTAATTCTTCTTTGTTGCCGTTTGATTCAGAGATTGAAAGGACCCTTGCCTCTTTAAGGCGAGAAACTCGTGATCGCTTTCGCGAAATCCATTTTGATCAAGGAGAAACTACAACAGAGATGGCTAACGAAGCAAACCGCACTCTTAAGGAGCTTTCTGCTCATGATCTGGCACAGCAACCCCTGGCAATCCAATTTCCTGCGCTAGCGGAAGGAGTCAACTTTGAGCTGAAATCTGGGGTAGTTCATCTTCTACCCAAGTTCCATGGGTTGAGTGGGGAGGACCCCCACAAGCATCTGTCTGAGTTCCATACGGTGGTTGTTGGGATGAAACCTGAGAACGTTACTGAGGATCAAATCAAGCTGAGAGCTTTTCCCTTCTCTTTGAAGGATGAGGCGAATGAGTGGTTCTTCTATCTACCACCTGGATCTATTTCTACTTGGGTTGAGATGAAGAGAGTCTTCCTAGAGATGTACTTCCCTGCAACAAAGCTTAATGCCTTAAAAAGGTCAATCAGCAGCATTGAGCAGTACGCGACGGAGTCAATACATGAGTACTTTGAGTGCTTCAAGAAACTCTGCGCCAGCTGCCCATGCCATGGGTACTCTCAAAAGGATCTGGTTCTTTTTCTATTCAATGGGCTGACTGATATAGAGCGCAAAACAGTGAATTCTGCTTGTGGAGGAAACATGCTGAATAAGACACCTGTCGCAGCTTGGGATGTGTTTAAGGAGCTATCTGAGGGCTCTAGACAGTTCAACAAAAACACTCGTGCTAGGGGTGTACTCTCTGTTGATGCTCATGTGGCTGCACTTCAGACCGACATGGCAGAGGTGAAGGAGATGATCAAACAATTGGTAGCTGATAGAACTCCTCAACAGTTGAAAGCGTGTGGACTTTGCAATCAAGTCACTCACCCTATGGACATGTGCCCGCTCCTGCAAGATCCTAAAAAAAACGAAGCAAGAGAAGGCCACTGCACTGGCGGCGGCCGTCGCACATCAAAGTCGTGGCTTTGCCCCACTGCACCGGCTGCAGCATCCATGTCGCGGCCGCCGCCTATCAAGCCCGTGATCCCTTATCTGTGTCCAGATTTTAAAAAAATAATAAAAAATAAAATAAAAACAAAACTAGGAGTCACGGGATCCTTTACCTTCTTCAAACCCTACCCTACCCATCCTAACATCTGCCGCCATTCTCTAGATCTAGAACCCCCACCATTGTCCTCTCTCTTCTTCAACCTTCAAGACCACCATAGCCACTCCCCACTCTCTCTCCTTCCTCTTCATTCTTCTCCCTCCTCAGCCACTCCCACCGAGCACCCAACCCAGATCTACAACCTTCCACCTGAATCACGCCCACCGACCACCATGAACCACCCTGCTACGCCGAAGCTTCAACCACCGAGTCCGCGTGCTGCGCCCGCCGCACTATTGTTGCGCCCACAGCCAGGTTCGATCCTTGTTGGGTAGTTTTGGAGTTTTGTGTGTTTCTATTAATCAATTATTTGTTGTTTGGTTTTGTGAGGATTGAAGTTGGAATTTTTGATTGAGGTGTGAGATTTGTGTTTGGTTCTTGGATTTGGGTTGATTTGGAAGCTTTGAGACTTGTTGGTTTTCTTGAGAAATATTTGAGTTGGTGGTTTGATTGGGATTTGTTGGTGTGCTTGAGGTATTGTTGGAGGTTTGTTGCTGAATTTTGAATATTTTGGGGTTGATTTTGTACTGTTGAAATCTGGTAAGAATGGTGCACCGAATGAGATCTATGTCAAAGGAATAGAAGAAGGCATATGAGAGCTTCGATTCGAAGCGATTTGTACAAACAAAGTTCTTTCATATTCCTACCTTACAGACACTAGGCATGTTGGGCGTTACACGTCAGATGCTCACTCATGGCGGTTTGGGGGCATTTATAGACTACAGTGCCCCCACATATCTTGAGCTGGCGTGGGAGTTTCTAGTCACGTTTGAGCGTGTGGACGATTCGAGGATTAGGTTCAACTTGATGGACCAGAGCCACACTTGCACGTATGCCCAGCTGAGACAGGTCTTTGGGATCACTCGGGCGCCCACCCAAGATTGGTATCTCATGACGTCAGAACAGCAGTGCCATGATTTCTGGTATGCGGCTACTGGCTCTAAATTTGATGGACAAAGCGGCGAATACAACTATAAGTTCGTCCATCCATGCCTTCGTCTGGTTCACAAAGTCTTGGCCATATCTTTCAGCGGCCAAGGCGATGTGAACAAAGTGCCCGCTGGCTATCTGTCCTGGTTACGGAGCCTTGCTCCCCAGTCCCATGGTACGCCGGAATGGGTTGAGATCTTTGTTGATAGCTGCCTGAAGATCCAAGGAAAGAAAAAAGGGAGGATTGGTCTGGGAGGCATGATTAGCCTCATAGCCCACCGCTTTCTGGAGCCTACACAGTGCGGTGCACCCATGTCAGGTGGGTACACTTATACAGAGGAGCAGCTTAGGAGGGCTTATTTGATTGAGAGCTCTGATGCACCGGGCTACATCTGGAAGTCGGGGAAGCATGGAGAGCACCGACTGAGGCTTCCTAGGGCCTTACCTTATGGTCCTTCCAACGCCTCCCTCTACATCGCGGCTGATCAGAATGTGGATGATGATGAGGATACTGATGATGAGTGTTGTAGGAGGAAATCGAGATTACAAATAGAATGTAAATAAAATAAAGCAAACCGATTCAGTTCCCAACAAATAATGTTCAAGACTCCCTCCCGATGTAGTAGAAGGAAGTCAAGATTGATACACAAGGAAGCAGGTCAGCGATCCTAGGCAACAGGTGAATCTCACGAACGGTGATCGACCACAGGAGTACTCGACCTCGACTAGGTGGTAGTCGATAGGGGTTAGTACAGTCGATTTCGAGCAACAGAGGACGTTGGGTGGTGGTCGACGTCGACAAGCCCTAGTCGACGTCGAGTAGATCTGGTCGTAGTCGAGTAACCTGTCGAGTACTGCAGAAACAGAAGCAACATCGATCTTGCTCGATCGAAGGTCAGTAGTCGACGTCGACTAGGGTCTAGTCGAAGTCGAGTAGAAACAGTAACTAAACGAATGCAAATCTTGAATTTAAACAATGTATGAAAAAGACTTCCAAGATTGGGGTTTGCAACAACGATAACCAAACATGCATAAGGCAAGATAAATAACGATAATTATGCAAATCGCATCAAAGGATTAAGCTTTCGCCTTTTCCAACAATTAGACAACTCTCTCAAGAAACCCTAATTGTATCTACCAATTTTATGTTTATAATCCAAGTTGTTAACATGGATCTCTATTAAATAGGTAATAAACATATAAAAGGTAGTGGATGCTCAAAACACAATAAAGATCAAATCTTTACCTCAAACACGCTTGGCTATCGTCGAGCTCGCCCCGACCCTAGAAGTGGGTGGACTGCTCCCTCTTCATTGCAATTGCAGACATCATTGATGGAAAAGAAACTTGCATTAATAAACTAAACAGAGCTTACAACCGATCGAAGCCAGCTTGCTCTCGCTCTTTCACTCCTCTCGGCCTCCACTCTCTCTCTCTCTCTATTCTACTCATTCTCTCCCTAAGATTGAATGAATAAAAATCAGCCCTATAGGCTCTATTTATAATGCTAAATCCTTGCTATCCAAGGAAAGGAAACTCTATCTAATTTCTAAAGATAAAACTTAAATAAAAGGGATCATTTATCTAAAAGGAAAACTATCTAAATATCTTCAAGTGGATAAAATCCTTCTTCCCATAGATAGATCTTGATAGAACATGATGGATCCATCCTTGCTTCGTGCCCAAGTTGTCCACATGTGCTCGGAATAGCCCAACAGACTCACGGCCCAAAATTGTGTAGTCGACTTCGAGTAAAGCCTGGTCGACATCGAGTAGCTTGTACTCGACTTCGAGTAATCTTCACAGCTTCTCGATCTGGTTCTCTTCCTCGAGCTCGTGTGCGGTTCAGTCCTGGTCGACATCGAGTAAGGTACTCGACATCGAGTACATGTTGAACTCGAGTTGTCTTCTTCTTCCGTCCTCGATCAAGTCTGCTTTAGCTGTAGTCGACTTCGAGTAAGGCCTGGTCGAAGTCGAGTAGAATCTCGTCCTATGGTTTTGTCCCGGAATGACTCCAAATTCTGCAATATTAAACCAAAACTTGTGTAGACCTCTATTTTTGACAAATAAGCATATACTACACAAATTATGTATTAATCTATCCTAAATGCTTGAAATGCATGCAGAAATCGATATAAAAGTAGATATAAAACATGGCACAAAACATGGACATCAAATCACCTCATACTTAAGCTTGCTTGTCCCCAAGCAATAACTTGGATGGTCATTCAGGGGAAGAATTCAAAACTCTCAACATCATAGATTCATTTTTATATAACCCCGCAATCAATTACCATCATCGAAAAGGTAGTAATGTCACAAATCCAGGCATGTGCAATAAAAAAGCAACAACTATTCACAAAAGGAGGGTTATGCAAAAACAATTCATGTGAGAAAGTAATAATAATCAAGAGGACTTTAATTTAAGCTCATGGTGAAGAAAAGGGTAAAAGGTACAGTGGTGGGCTATTTTTGGGCAATGTGGTGCTAAATCCGGGGAGAACTTTCTCAAACTTGCTTTCTTGCTTTGATGCACCTTCTCCCATCATAATTTCCACATCACTCATCCTCCAATGAATCATTCTTTGCTTTTTTTTAACTATAATGCTTTTACCTCTCTAACCTCAGCACTGCCTTATCGTGAGTCGCAAACATGGGTGTCATGAATGGCCCCGGATACTTAGTGCCTTGGACTCCTCACCTGTGTGTCCCATCTCACTGAACTATTATCTCGGTGAGGAGGGTCGATCTACCTTTATCTCCTGAGGTGATCGGATTTTCTTTCACTCATTAAATTTTCCATATTTTTTCAATTTCCTGCCAAACTCCAAATATGATAACAACACAAACACTATATAATAATCTCCATAATGTAGCTCCATTCTCAACATAATCCCCGGATAGGGAATAAGGTAATATTTAGAACACATGGAGCAAATTATAAAATAAGGCTTAATATGGCTTTTGTGATCCATAAGTATAGGTATGGCTCGGAATATAACAATGAGCATTATATGGAAATATAAAGTCCTCCATCCTCTTATCATGCAACACGTCAAAAGCAACATCAATTTTTACCTCCTTTCATGGTTTTCAATAAAAAAAAAATATGCACTTCATTGTGACTTCCCTTTATTAGGTAATTTCATGCTATATCTCTAATGAATCCAATTTTGCATCATCGAGTTCAATAAAGCTTCCATGACACTATTTCCTTAGACGATTCACAAGATTTGGGAGATGTCTCATAAAACAAACTTTGGGTTTAGCAATTAAGCACAAAAATTTAAAATTCATCCAAAATTCACCACGTGAAACCAAAAACAAGAATATAACATAAATAAATAGTATTAAGTTCTTCCCCCACCCCATACTTAGAATATACAGTGTCCCCATTGTATAAAACAATATAAAAAACAGAGGTAAAAGAAGAAACTCACCGAATAACGCGCCGAGTACAGATCCTGCGTCGAGTGAAAGTCTAAAGTCGAGGAAGCCTAACCGGTGGTCGACGTCGAGTGGCCTACTCGACGTCGAGTAGAACTGTGTGCTCGATCCTCTTCGTGGTCGATCTCGACTGGCCTAGTCGATTTCGATTGTTCTGTCAGGGACTTCTTCTTCCTCTCTTTGCGATCCTTTATGCTTCTCGACCTAAAAATCGTTAGTTTTTTCACGAAGACAAGACTTTCCACATGAAGTGTTCAAAACCAAAAACAAAAAACAAACAAAACCAAAACCAAAAGTTTCAAAGTCCCAAAATTCAAAAGTTTTATCTACATGCTCTATATTTTAGAGTCGCTAGGCCGACTTCTCCGGTTGCTCTTTAAGAACCCTCAATGTAGGGCCCTCTTGTGCTTGGCCCTTCTCCTGAATCATTTAGGTCCTGATGGTAGTATGCAAGCTCTGCTGTTAAGTTGTTGGTTGCATAGTTTCCCTTGCCTTCCTTCTTTTTCTTTCTAGACCTTATTTTGTGCAGGTTAGCTCTCCACGGGGCCTTATCTCCTCTAAAATCATTCATATTTTTATTAATGGACTGATGAGGAGTAGAAATAATACCTGAACTTACCTTTTCGTGCCTGAAACAGAAATCTTTGGGCTCTGGGGAAGTCGACGTCGAGTAGGTGTTGTCAACGTCGAGTACAGGGACCCCATACATAGGCTCTTTGGAAGTCAGGTGCTCAACAGAAGAAGTCGACTTCGAGTGTGCGTGGTCGATGTCGAGTACGATGGTCGACGTCGAGTAGACCTCGTCGACGTCGAGTAGCTTTCTGGTGTTTTCCTCCATTGTTTGCTTGATCCCATGGTTGCTGATGCTCTTCACCTCCAGCCATGGAACTTCCTCTTTTGCAGGGCCAAAAGAGAAATTTAAAACTTCATTACCTATTGTGAAGGTGAGCAATCGCTGCTTTACGCTGATTTTAGCATCTGCAGTAGCTAGGAATAGTCTACCAAGAATAATAGGGCTGGTAGGATCTTCAGTACAATCTATAATAAGGAAATCAGCGGGAATATAGAACTTACCAACCTGGATAGGGACATTATCGACCATACCTGTAGGGATTACCACTGTATTGTTTGCCATGTATAGCTTGGCATCCACAGGCTCTATGGACCCTATCTTCACCTTTTTCCAGATTGATAAGGGCATGATACTCACGCTTGCTACTAAATCACACAAGGCCTCATATTTATATTGTCCAAATCCCACAATAATAGAAAACTTACCAGGGTCAGGTCTCTTCTCAGGGAAGTCCATCCTTTTGCATTCGCTAGCGATTTTCTGAGATAGATCGCTTGTTGCTAAGGATTTCCTTGAGGAACTTGACATATGCAGGCATTACTTGAAGAACTTTTGTAAAAGGAACTGAAACATTTAAATCTTGAAACATCTTAACAAAACATTTAAACCTACCTGCAGTGGGATCTTTCAGCACCTTAGAAGGGAAAGGCAATGTCTTTTTCTGCTTTGGAGCCAGAACAGGTGTCGGAGGTGCTGCTGAGTCCTCGACGTTGACTGGGATGTCCTCGACGTCGACTGGGATGTCCTCGACGTCGACTAGGTTGTCCTCAACTTCGACTACAGGAGTCGACTTCGAGTTCTGTTGTCGCGCAGAAGATTCCTCGATTTCCTGTGGCTGGTCGACTTCAGGTGAATCTACTCGACGTCGAGTAGACTGGTCGACGTCGACTACGTTCTGCTCGATGTCGAGTGGAATCTCAGCTTCGTCTTTCTCCTTTTTGACCTCTGGCTCGCGCAGTTGATGGCCACTCCTCAATTTTACAACAACGACGTGTCCGATTTGCCCCTTAGGATTTGGGTCTGTATGCCCAGGGAGCTTTCCGGCTGGTTGTGGAATCTGCGCCGCAAGTTGACCCATTTGGGTCTCTATGTTCTTCTTCCAGATATCAATCTCCCCAAATCGTGCATTGAGGCCATGGAGTTGAGTTTGGATGGCGTTGTTGGATTGCCGCTGTTGTGTTTGGTTTTTCCTCATCTCATCGAGGATCATCTGTAGATCCTCCTTCCATTGGTCCCTTTCCGGATGTTCTGGAGCTCTATATGGTGGGGGGTTCCCAGGGGCACCTTGGTTCCAGTGTGGTTGATGGAACCTTTGGTCCCCCATATAGCGATTGGAACCCCCTGCGTAAGCTACTTCCTCATGAGTCTCTGCTAGCCTGACTTGCTCCGTATGAGGGCACTCAGGGGTAGTGTGCCGCTGTGAACCACATTCAATGCAAGGTTGGTTAACAGATAAAAATTTAACTTGTTTTAGGAGCTTATGGTTTTGATCTCTGTAGTACTGCTCCTTAACATCCGGATCAATCTCCTTAGGAGGCTCGTAGAGGGGCATGGATGGGGCTAGCCTTGCATAGGCATTCTCGTCATAGTTTGTCGGAGCCCCATACTTATTGTCAAAGTTGGTGAGCTTTTCGAGGGTAGCACATGCGTCAGCTGGTGGCATCGTCAGATACTCATATTGAGTATATTGGTTTATCCTATCCTTAGTGGCCAGATCAAGAGAATTGTAGAAGATCTCCTAAATGACATATGGTGGCTGCCCATGTGTAGGGCAGGATCGCAGTAGATCCTTGTATCGGTCCCATGCTTTTGCTAGCGGCTCCCCAGACTTTTGCTTGAAAGCTGTAATCTTCTGGCGGAGGAGCGCTGTCTTGGCAGGAGGAAAGAATTTATTAAGAAATGCCTGCCTTACCTCAGCCCATGTTGTGAGGGATCGTGGAGTCAGTCCTTCAAGCCACTTCAATGCAGGACCGGCAAGAGGCCATCGAAAAGCATTCATCTTGACATATTCCAGAGTAGTACCTTTAGCAAGAGTATGACACATATCAGGAAATCGGTAATATGTTCAAGAGGGCATTCATTAAACCTTCCGTAAAAAGCATTATTTTTAATTTCAATAAGGAAGGCAGTGCGAATTTCAAAGTTGTTTTCAGGGATTAGAATAACCGATTCAAGCACGACAAGAGTCGGGTGCATGTAATCCTCAGCAGTGGTAGGATATTGGGCAAGCTCAGCTTCTGCCTGCCTCCTTAGTTCGGCTTCCTGCGCAGTGCGTGCTCTCCCAGCGATGATAGCAGCATTTTTGGCTTCTATTTCCGCTTGAAGCCTCTCTATCAGCTGGGCTTGTGTTTCTGCGGCCGCCATGGCTCTTTTCAATTTAGCGTGGACGTGTATGAGGCGTTCCAGATCGTCTAAGGCGTCAAACTCAGGTTGTTGACCAGAACGACGCATACACTGCAAAAAGCAAACTCAAAAGAAACGTGAGATCTAACTACCTAAGGCGCGAATGATTGCTTCCCCGGCAACGGCGCCAATTTGTTGTAGGAGGAAATCGAGATTGCAAATAGAATGTAAATAAAATAAAGCAAACCGATTCAGTTCCCAGCAAATAATGTTCAAGACTCCCTCCCGATGTAGTAGCAGGAAGTCAGGATCGATCCACAAGGAAGCAGGTCAGCGATCCTAGGCAGCAGGTGAATCTCACGAACGGTGATCGACCACAGGAGTACTCAACCTCGACTAGGTGGTAGTCGACAAGGGTCAGTACAGTCGATTTCGAGCAACAGAAGACGCTGCGTGGTGGTCGACATCGACAAGCCCTACTTGATGTCGAGTAGATCTGGTCATAGTCGAGTAACCTGTCGAGTACTGCAGAAACAGAAGCAACATCGATCTTGCTCGATTGAAGGTCAATAGTCGACGTCGACTAGGGTCTAGTCGAAGTCGAGCAGAAACAGTAACTAAACGAATGCAAATCTTGAATTTAAACAATGTATGAAAAAGACTTCCAAGATTGGGGTTTGCAACAACGATAACCAAACATGCATAAGGCAAGATAAATAACGATAATTATGCAAATCACATCAAAGGATTAAGCTTTCGCCTTTACACCATTTGGACTTAGGCAGGCTTCTCAAGGCCTTCCGAATTTTCTCCTCGTTCGTGAAGACTTTGCCCAGGGAGTCCAGATTGTTCAAAATTTGAGTGAACCGTGTGAACATCTCTTTCACCGTCTCGTTGGAGGTCATCTTGAATAGCTCATATTGCCTGAGGAAGATGCTAATTTTGGTCTCCTTTACTTGATAGTTCCTTCATAAGTGACCACTAATTTATCCCATATGTCCTTGACACTCTACAAGAAAAAACACAATTAAATTCGTTAGCATCAAGTCCGCAATAAAGTAAATTCATGGCTTTGTAGTTCTTAGCCACGCTCTCCAAGTCGGCTTGATTGAATTCATTTTCTTCTTTGGGAACTACGACTCCGGCCACATTCTTCTTAGTTGGAACCCTTGGACCTTGCCTAAAATGTTCCATAGCTCCAAGTCCTGATCAATAATAAACATTTTCATTAGCGATCTCCAATGCACAAAATTGTTACCACAAAAGAGTGGTGGTAGTAAGGCCGATCTTCCTTGTGCAAATTCTCCATCACCTATGGTAGACATGATAAAACTCACAAGATGGTTAGATCAAACAGTGAGCCAAGCTCTGATACCAATTGAAGAGTCGTAATAGGTGATATAAAACAAAGTAATAAACAATACTCTAGAAGGGGGGGGGGGGGATGAATAGAGTATGATAAATTTTCACAAACTTTCTGTAAACAGAACTTTAAGGCCTTGAAATGAATCCCAAGGATTTGAATCAGAACTCAAGGTCTTGAAATGATTCCAGAAACCTGTTCAGCTGTACGAAAATAAAACTTATCAAAGTATAGTGCGGAAATTAAATATGAAAGTAAAACTTAAAGAACACAAGAATTGTCAATGAGGTTCGGCACAACTTGGCCTACGTCCCCGCCTAGGGTTCTCCAACCCGTAGGATTCAAAAACACTATTATTTGACTTCTTATGGATCCTAGATACAACATAGAATATCTTTCCTTCTTCTAAACACTCAAAGCCTCACTTGCTTCTATCTAGTCAACTCAGATCCCTTAGAGACCTAGATACAATTTAGAAGAACAACCCTTCTCTCAACTTCTAGCCTCACCTGCTGCTATCTAGTCAACCCAAAACACTCGTGATATAATAGCCTAGTGAATACGTTTGATTAGATGTATACTCTTAGTATAACTCTTTAGACTTTTACAATGAAGCTATAGAAACTCTCAACCTCTCAAAAAATAAAGCAAGAACAACGATGGAGAAGGAGAGAATCAAAGACGGATGATTGCAATGGAGAACGCTTTGCTTGTAGAATGAATGCTTGAGTCGTCTTTTTCTTCTCCGCTTGCATCGTCTCTTTTTATAGGCGGCACGGGCTGAAGTTTTTGAACATTTGAATCCCTTTATTCTTGCTTGATTTACAACCATAAAAAATTAGGAAATAATCCCACAAAATGAGTTCTTTTGGTTGCGCGGAATCTTTACCATATCTTCAATTTGAATTAAAAAAATCATCCTTCTATAGATGATTTTCTAGCCACAAAATCTTCTAGAATCTGCATAAAAAATCTCAGCAACCTTCTTAAATATTTAATATAAAATCCGCACATAAAAATCTTTAACAAATAAATATATAAAATATTCGACGTATCCAATTCGTCCAATTTGCCCTTGCTGTTAAGACCTTGAAACCAAGGTCTTGTTTTGTCTTTCATTAACCTTTCTCAAAGACCTGTAAATTAGCTCTCAAGATCTTACAATCAAGGTGGAGTCTTCATCAAGGTCCTCGTTCCACTCTATATCACAAAGAGAATCGCATAGTTGAGCATCCACATCTGCATAAGAAAAAGAAGAAGAGGGTAGCACATCACTTTGCACATATATTATTCATCATTTCCTCTCCAAATATCATTTGGTCGTTTCCATTGACATCAACTGTGGGGCTATCAAAGACATCAAAATTGACCAGCTCTTCCAAGGACTTGGAGAGAATAAGATCGCCTAGATGCACATCATGAACACAATTTTCTTGCACATCATAAAAATCACTACTATTAGTCGTCTTTGGAGAGATGAGTATGTCAACAACTTATTGCTTATATCCATCCTTGTTCCTCGATCTCCAAAGAGCCTGTACTCGAATGATTCAGCTTTCATCCAATGGAAACAATCACTTAATGAGCAGTCTCCAACAATTTTTTCCTACACAAATAATATGATCAGTATATAAGAAAAAGAACAATTCATTGAATTAGCTTTTGTAGAGACAATATTCCCAAGATTTTGCAAGTGCTAAGAGCATAGTAAAAGCTAGGGTCGGCATGGTACGGTAACCACCACAAAATGGCGATTTTCACGTACCAACCACCAACTGGTGGTATGCTAATTTTCATACCACATACCAATTAACCACAAATCGTTGTTACCGCATATGTTGGTAACCATAATTGTGGTTACCATTGTTACCTTACCATGGTTACCAAGCTAAAGTTTAGTATCTATTTTTTTTAAATTTCGACGATTTTCGGACGATAGCCATCAAGATATCTACATCGCAAAAATATGATTACCAAAAGAAATATGGTTACCATATATTATGTAGTTTAAACATTCCAGGGTTCAAGCAAAACAAACCAAGTTCAAACATTATGAATGTTACTGCAAGTCCTTCAATCAACCAAAACAATCCAAGTTTTTTTACCAAACAAACAAACAAGTTCAACCATTATGAATGTTCATTATTACTAATGTTTCTGCAAGTTCAAACGAACAAAGTTCAAACATTCATAATGACATAATGTCACTAAAATATATACTTTATTAGCTTGAAATAAACTATTTTTTATATTATTAAGTTAGTAATTTGAAGTATCAGAATATTAAACCTGAAGCATCTCCATTCTATATTAAATCATCA
Source organism: Persicaria maculosa (assembly GCA_963922045.1). Taxonomy (NCBI): domain Eukaryota; kingdom Viridiplantae; phylum Streptophyta; class Magnoliopsida; order Caryophyllales; family Polygonaceae; genus Persicaria; species Persicaria maculosa. The sequence continues at coordinate 33,082,463 of OY998259.1, read as the reverse complement.
AAAGCCTTCCGTTCATATGACAGACACGTGCTATGTCAAGTTGTCAACTACTTAATTCCCCATTAAATGAACCAATACAAAACACATATGTTGCAAGTTAATTCATATCATATCATTCCGCCACATCACCCACTCTCTTTCTCTACACAACCCCTACTATCAAGGGTGGAGGGAGGGGGTTCACCCACTCTCTTTCTCTACACAACCCCTACTATCAAGGGTGGAGGGAGGGGCATAAGGTGGCTTGAGCCCCCCCCCCCCTCCCGGGTGATGTGGCCTAAACCAACACAAGAATAGTGTAGCCTGAACCAACCTCGCAAGAATACGAGATCAATTGCAGTATACGGATATCGATCACGGGGATTATATATGTATCAATTGTTATCTATAACTAATAAGCTAAGCCAAGAAAGGGGGATTTGATTTTAAACTAAACTAAGAAAATCAAGCAAAGATTATGAAGAAAATATATATGAGAAGTAATTCCAGAGTTAAAGATTCCCACGACAATGCCACAAAGAATTCAATCCCGATATTCACTCGAACTTCGTCTTCTTAATATGTCAAATTGAAGGTAAATTATCTAAAGTCATCACTACTCAGTTGTCGCATGTTGTAGCAATTGTGTCTAAATTAACAAAATCTAGACCCTTTAAGTTCTTTATAGATCTTAGGAGAAAATCAATTAAACATTCGCTGTCGCGTTCCGCCTAACCGATTCAAACCTAAGAATCTACGATAATTTATTAATCCTCAAGAGTCCTCAACAATCGTTTAAATGTCACAATAACAATTGTTGATTCCTCAAGTTCAATCCTAGAGTTCCGATGAAACCAATCCTCCTTTCGGGTTCATGAATTTAATCTATTTATCCAATTTCAATTCGCAGCGGTAGCATCTTGAATCTCAAAAGGATTCTAATCGATTTACATCAATTAGGTTAAGAAACTAGGATCAAATCAATTTATAGAATTCAGACTAAGTTTAAGCAAACATCGAAATCAAACAATTCGCGACATTGTCGGGTTCACCCTAACCCTAGAACGGAAAATTTAACTAAGCATAATATAGAAAATAATGGAATAAATTAAAGACATGCTAAAAATTAGATTCAAACTAGAAATCTTTACCTTCAATCTAAAGTGCAATACCGAAAACAAGTAAGAAAAGCAAAATATAAACTAAAACCTAAAGCTAAACAAACCCAATTGGCCGAAGCCTAGGCCGGCGGCGTTCAAATGCCAAAGAAGAAGAAGCCCCCCCCCCCCCCCCCCCCGGTTGTGTTCTTTCACACGAGTATATATATAAAGAAATTGTAATGAAATTACAATTTCAGCCCATGAAATTAAATATATAAAATCCAAACCAACACTCAATTATAATTGCACACCATCATCCAACTTTAGCAATTTTTGCACTTTAGCTTCCAGGGTCGGATCCAATGATTCTCGCTGCTCCGTATTGACTCTTGAATTTTCATAATATTAGCCTCAAAATGCCTGAAATCAATAATAACTCAGTGTAGACTCCGAAAATTCAAAATAAACTAAATAAAGCGTAAAATATGGTAAATATGCATGAAAATGATCTAAACTAATATGCAAATGCAACCCTAAAATATGACTAAATTAGATGTCATCAAATCACCCCATGCTTGAACCTTCCGACCACAACCGCAAGAGCAAGAGCAAGAGGAGGTAGTAGCGGCGGAGGAGTGTCAATTTCCCTCAACCCGTTCGATGCGATCCCATGGCCGGAGACGACGGAGGTGAAGATCACGAACCGGCTGGAGTCGAGAGTGCCTTTCGAAGTGTACTGCAAGGGCAAGAGCGACGTCGGGATGCAACAAGTTGGATACGACTCCACCTATGCTTTCACCTTCACCGAATCGATCACCGCGATGTTCCTCAAGAACACGGTCTACTCTTGCGAGTTCAAGTGGAACAATGAGCTCCACAAGTTCGACCTCTTCGAGCAGCGAAGGGATTCGACTGCTTGCGGGACTCAATGCGACTGGGAGGTTAAGGAGAAAGGGCCCTGCCTTGTTCACCCTAACAAGTGCTACTCTTGGACCTAAGCCAACTAACTAACTAGGCTTCATTATATATATTTATATGTTAAAGAGCTAGCACATTAATCATGGTCATCCCCTTGATTAATGTACGTGTATTACTACCAATATATAATAAAGCTCTATATATCCTAATTATGCTATGTTTAAGTTTACATACATGCATAAAGGCAACGGTATATGTATGCCTGTGATATTTCATATATGATGATATATGAACTATGTGATATGATATGATAACTACAGCTTTTAGCTGATATCTTAGATAATATTGTGATTGTGTTGTGTTTATTTTATTATGTTACATTCCTTTAATTTCGGATTTCTATAATTATTAGTGATTCTATCCATCGATCTATCTATCTATATTTATGAAATAGGTCACAACACTAATTAGTTTGAGTGTGATAGGATTTTTTCGCTGGACATTTTCAGGCCACGAACATCCGTCACATGAGTATCGTCGATTGGTTTGACACCATCCCTAGACTCTTCGGGAGAAGGATGTCATGAGGCTCGTCGCCTAAATACTCTTGGGCGACAAAACCATGTTCGTCGCCTAGAGATATTGTTAGACATCATTGGCTTTCGAAGCCCATCCATTAGCATTCAATTGACGAACACTTACATTTAGGCGGCGAATCACTTTCCTCGCTCTTGTGGTCTGAGAATTTGAAAACAGTAGTCATGAAAGAAAATAAAATATAATTTTTTTTTAATTTCTTTATTATTTAAAAAATACCTCAAATATTTTTGTGTTACGGTGTTACACTAGGTGCAACACAAAAATATTTGAGGTATTTTTCAATAATAAAAACATTTATATTTACATTGTACATGCTCAATAATACATTTGTATATTTTTTCTTTCAAAACGATATTTTAATAAGTATTATAATTGATATTCTAAAATAATGACTATTTTAATTTTAATATTTTTAAAATATCAATTTATATTAAAAATTTATATGTGTGTGTGTTATTTGACATGTACAATGTAAATATACTTTTTCTATCATTAGAAAATGCCCCAAATTTTTGTGTTACGCTCATTGTCACACTATGTTGTAGGAGATCCATTTTTACGACGTAGCTATGTTATGCCTATTTTTCAAAATGTTTTCCAAATTTACGACGTAGCTATCTTAACGTCAGAGATCTTTTCTCTAAAGGATTGCTATGACTAGTTGGTAATGAGAAAACTATCATGTGTGGGCTGACATTTTGGTAAATGCACAATATCAAGAGTGCTTTAGGATTGACCGTTACCCTAATTTAAAATTCTTTGATTTAATCACAAATATGAATTCTTGGGATATTGATAAATTAAACACTTTATTTCCCTCTCATATTGTTCATATGATTATAAATATCCATATCCCAATAACTGATATTCCTGACAAGTTAATTTTGGATTTATAGTAATAACGGAGATTTTACTATTAAATCCACATCTTCTCTCTTTAATACAAGGAATACAACAAAACTCTCAGCGAACTGGATTTGAAAACTTAATATGACTCCGAATATTAAAAATTTTATTGGGGCAGTTACTATACATGCCATATTTTTTGGCCATATTAGGAAATTGTCCCCAACCCTCTCCATATTAGCAAAATGTCCACCAATTTTCTGACACTGCTGAAACGAATTTGCTGAAATTGTGCCACAGTTTTTTTTTGAGGAAATTTGATGAAATGAACCTTTAACCATTTTTATTTAGGTAGTTAGCCCCCTTAATTTTTTTATTAGACACAACCAACCCATCTAATTTTTTTTTTAGCTGAAGGACTTCCCATCTTCTTCCTCCCATCTTCTTCCTCCCATCTTATTTCCTTCCTCCCATCTTCTTCCTCGGAGCTCACCGGATCTGGAGCCAACCAAACCGGAGCCGCCCTCGGAGCTCACCGGATCTGGAGCCGACGAAGCTGGAGCCGCCATCGGAGCTCACCGGATCTGGATTTTTTGACCCCCCTCCCATGGCGGCTGGGTTTGTAGCGAGGCTCGGTGGCGGCGGATCCGGGCTTTTGGTGGCCGGATCTGTGGTGTGGGTGGCCGGAGGAACTCGGATCTGGGGTGGTAGCGGTCGGCGAGGGCTGCTGGGACTCGGATCTGCCGGACGCGTGGGTGGCCGCGCATCTCTGCAACTTTCCAACGGGGAAGAAGAAGGGTTTGTGTTGTGATTCCTAATAAATCACGAAACCGGCTCGAACTTTTTAAAAATTACAGATTGGCCCTATATTTTATATAAATACATAAAGCGGCCTAAAACTTTCAGGGATGCATATTTTGCCCCTGTGAAGTATTCACATATCCTGAAGGTAATATGTAACCCCCGAAGTGGTTGACCCTATATTTTATTGATTCCGCATTATATTACTTACATTGATGCATTTTTTTTAGTTGATGACATGTTATAATAGGTGTTTTTACGTATACAACCAATATTAATGTCGTAGTTTCAAAGACTTTGTATTTTTATATGTGCAATAAGGTGACAATATTTTGATTCCACGTTTTAAGCTCTTATGTCATCAATTATATAAAATTGTCACCATAAATAATTGTGATTAATGAAGCGTAATAACAAATGTCATCCATGAATAAAAATTTAATGAATATGTCACCACAAGTGATTGCATCAATGGAGTGTAATCACAAACGTGTCATCAGTGAATGAAAGTATAATCGATGAAAATAAATCGATATACAATTGATTAAATTAAAAACATGTGGCATCAATCGATTTGATTAAAAAAAATGGCATCAAATAATTACATTATAAAAATGACATCAAAATACCATTTTGAAAAATTTGTATCACATTAAAGAAAAAAAATGTCATCAAAATACTACTTTGAAAAAATATCATCAAAAAATATGGCATCACGGTAAAAAAATATCATCAAAAAATTGACATAAAAAAAGTGGCATCTGACGTTAACAGTAAAAAAAAATGGCATCAATGATCAACGTAACATTACTGTAAACAAAAAATGTCATCAATGTTTAAAAAAAGTGACATTAAAAAAGTGTCATCCAATCATTTCATTAGAAAAGTGGCATCAAAGTGAAAATAAAATATCGTAAAATTTTGGCATCAAAACAGTAAAATATGGCATCACTAATTATAAAAAAAAAAAAAGTTGGCATCAAAATGGGTTGGTCAACGTTGACCGGTCAATGGTCAAACGGTTGACTATTGACCAATCCACTCTATTGGGAATGGCTCTAGGGTAAAACTAATTAAATTGATTTAGGGCCTAAGTGCCCAATTGAATATTCAAAAAAGGTCAAGTACCAAAATCACCCGTTTTTTTTTTGAGTTTTTTTTTTGGAGTTTTTTTTGAGTTTTTTTGTCGGTGAAACTGCCGAAACTGCTGAAACCCATGTCCCACCCTCTGTTTCAGCAGTTTTTTTTCGCTTTTTTTTTCGTTTTTTTTCGCGTTTTCAGAGTTGCTGAAACTCATGTGCCACCCTCTGTTTCAGCAGTTTTTTTTTTCTTTTCGCGCTACTATTTTTTTTTCATGTTGCTGAAACCCCGATTTTAGCACTGTTGTTGATGCCGAAACCCCCCTCATGTTTCAACAGTTTTTTTTCGCGTTGCTGAAAATGTTTTTTTTTTCCGCGTTGTTGAAACCCCGATTTCAACACTGTTGTTGATACTGAAACCCCGGTTTCAGCAACGTTATTGATGCTAAAACCACGGTTTCAACAACGTTGTTGATGCTGAAACCCCGATTTCAGCAACGTTGTTGATGCTGAAATTATTGCTGAAACCGTGTTACGGGATATAAAATTTAGGCTATGCGGGATTCGAACCCACGTATTTGCACATAGGACATCGCTCTACCATTGAGCTAAGAGGCTTTTAAAGGAGATTTAAAGCAAGTTCAACAACAACAATTTCAGCAAATTCTAGTTTTAAAGCAAGTTCAGCAACAACAATTTCAACAAAAAGAAAGACCAAACTAAAAGTCCTCACCAAAAGAGTAAAAATATTCATCTCCAAATTTCCTTCCACAACGTTGTTGTTGAAACCCGCTGAAACCGGGGTTTCAACAAAGTTGTTTATGGTTGATTCACCTATTAAAGCAAAACCACGACATCAGCAATTACTTGAATGTGTATATCCAAATTCCTTACCACAAGAAGACTCACCTATTAAAGCAAAACCACGACATCAACGGCTCCGTTTGGATTCCAAATGTTTAACTTATAAAGCTTTACTTTTCTTTTTTTTAAACGGTGTTGTTTGGTTAGGTGAGATCTTCATTCCCCCAAATCTCCCATCTCTCCAAATTTCTCTCTCTCCTTGTCTCTCATCTCCTAATCTGCAGAACCTATTCACCATTTTTTACCCCTTTCATCTCCTCCAGTCCTCCCTCACTCCCTCCCAATCTCCCATCTCCCCCAAATTTCAGTATCAGTGACGGGATAAACGCAGCAAACAACAATCCAAGTGCGTCCGATTTACAAACTTGGAAGAAGGCGAGGCTGTGATTTGACGGGAGGAGGAAGAACGAGAGGCGATTTGGTGGCCAGAGATGGAGGGTAACACACACAATCGCCTGTCGGCTGTCGGTCTTCGTCACCCGTAGGACTCGCCTCTGTTGCCTTCACCGATTTGCCAACGCCAAATCGCCCAAAGTCGTCACCTGAGAGGGAGGCGGTGTTCGGTGCAGGAACTGCCCACTGGGCAGCAATTGGTGCTCGGAGGAGCAATAGCGGGAGGTTTCGGTGCGAATTGAAGGTCTAGCGAGACGAGGAAGGGGTAAGAGTAGGAGATGACGGTGATGGAGGTGGCGACTGATCGGTGGTGGCCAGCGGGGGAGAGAGGATGATGAGGAAGTGGGGAGGATGAAGATAAGCAACAGGAAATTAGGAAAAGGGGGAACAAAGAGATTAGAGATGGGCACCTTGAGATCTTTGTTTTGCCTTTGTTTTAGCAAAATACAAAATTTTTGGGTCAATCCAAACAATACCTAACAATAGTGGTAAAAATTCATTATAAGAGATGCTTTATAAGTTGAACATTTGGAATCCAAACGGAGCCAATATCTATACTTGAAAGCATATATTGTGGTGAGCACGGTTAATTTAAGAAGTGGATTGCGGAGTAAATTAACAGAAACTGATATCTGCTTCCAAAAGAGCTAAGAAGAAGAAGTAGAAAGTTGAATTGTTGAACTTGAACGGAAGAAGAAACTCACAGCAAACAAGATATGGCTGCTGAAAATCTGAAGTGAGGCGAGGCCGCTTCAGAGGAGAGGTGAGGCGAGGCGAGGCCGATTCAGAGTCGAGGCGAGATCGATGGTGGATTGGTGGATCCATAGGCCGATTCAGAGGCAAGGCGAGATCGATGGTGGATCCATAGGCCAATTCAGAGGCGAGGCGGGCGCGACACCGCCGGTGACCTTAGCGACACGGAGGGGCGCGAGCTCGGCCTTGAAATCCTTCAATTGAGCGAGCAAGTCCACCTTAATTCGTATTCTGCCTCAACTCGTGAACCTTGATCCTTGCTATTCCCAAATTACACCAATTCATAAACAAAATCAAAGGTAAGCAGGCAATTGAAATTGAATCTGCAGGTCAGATCGTCTTCCTCCGCGATCGGCGATCGTTGCTCCCATGGAAACATGCTGAAACTCGCGCAGAGCAGGCTAGGTCATCTTCCTCTGCGGATTCAAGTCCGATTGGTGGATCTCTTCCTCGGGGATGAGAATATGCCAGGTCGTCTTCGTCTAAACGGAGAGCGAGCAGGAAGGACTCCTCGACGCCGTTGACGAAGGTGACGGTAATCTGCGGCGGCTGGGAGTCGGTGCGGCGGCTGACGGCAATCTGCGACAGATCTCCTGTGCTCAGCGGCTGGGAGTCCAGTGCTCGGCTGGGAGTCAGTTTCGGAGGGAGGAAGCGATAGATCTCATCCTCGTCGAGCACAGGAGATAGGGCGGCGATCGGCGATCTCGTCCTCTTTGGATTCAGAGCGTGGGAGAGGAGGCTCATGGCTGTCGACAACCAACAAAGCCGAAGATCGCCGAAGGGGAGATCTGAGGGAGGAGGAGAGAGATCTGAGGGAGGAGAGAGATCGTCCATCGCCAATTTCAGCAACTCTCGTCCATCGCCGACTTCGAGATCTGCACAACGTGTCCATTGATTCGGCGATTTCATGACAGAACCTGGAGATCGGATTTCAGCAACTCTCGCCGTCGAATCGGATGAGACCTAGAAAGGAGCCGCCATGGTCGCTCGGAGGTTGAGATCTTCAATCGGTGGCTCACTGGCTCGCAGGCCAGATCGTCTTCCTCCGCGATCGGCGATCGTTGCTCCCATGGATGAGCAGGAGAGCGAGAGCACGACGGAGAGGCAGGCTCGGTGGCCGGCGGAGCGAGGATCGGAGGCTTCCTCCGCTCCTCTCATCGGGATCTAGGTTGAAGGAGAGCGAGCCCTAGGGTTGTGCATAACCGGGTATCCGACACGACACGACACGATAAGGGGGAAAGTGCCGATCCGAACACGACACGATAACTACCGGGTATCCGACACGATAACACGACACGACACGATTAGTACAAAAACCACCTGTTTTTTTTTCCTAATGTAGCCGTACAAGGGCTCTATTTTACTGTAATTTAAGCACGGCTGGGATTCGAACATGGGTCCACAGGTTTCCCAATAAATGGAGGTAGAGGCGCTACCAACTGGGCAACTGGTGTTTTGTGTTACCTCAGGACAATTGTAATATTTGTATTATAACCATATATTAATATTTAAAAAAAAAAATTCTTATCGTGTCGTGTCGGATACCCGATAAGGGGAAAATGCCGATCCGAACACGACACGATTATAGTTGTGTTTTACCGTTTCGTGTCATAATCGTGTCGTATCAATATCGTTTCGTGTTTTTTCGTATCGTTTTGTTGCGGTTTCGTGTAGTGTCAACCGTGTCGTATATTTCTGCACAGCCCTAGCGAGCCCTGGGGAGAAGCATCGGGATCTAGGTTGAAGGAGAGCGAGCCCTTGGGAGAAGCGGCTGCCAGATCTGTTAAGAGAGAGGTGTCTACAACATATTAGGTTATATATTGAAGGGCAATTTTGTCCATAAAATTTTTGGTGGACAAAACCCCAATTTGCCGGACTTGGGAGACATTCACTAAATTAGGGAGAAAATTTGCGCCTTCAGCGCAAATTTTCTCAAATTTATTTGGAAAATTATTTTAGATATCTTACCTACTACTGTTCGTCTAAATAGATATATAAATAGAGTTCCTTCCACTTGTTCTCTTTGTAATTCTGATATAGAAGATACAAATCTTTTGTTGTTTAATTGTCAGATTACCAGATCCGTCATTCAAAATCTGGGTGTTAAATTGGAAAAATGTTATGTTATACCAAATTTAACAAGTGATGTCTCAGAAAATATTCTAAATACTAGGGCTCTTAATATAGATATTACATACCTGTGTCATTTATGACATTCAATTTGGGAGTTGCGAAATAGAATTATTTTTCGCAACAGCTCTGACAAGGGTATTATTAATGTGTTAACTTATGCTATTGATAAGATTTCATGCTGGAGTAAACAACAAGTGAAAACCAAATCACCAAAACGTATTAGACCCCCTGATAAAGTGATTTGGAAATGTCCCTAAAAAAATGTCGTTAAGATTAATGTAGATGCTTCGGTCAAGATTGGTAGTCATCCTCAGATTGGGTGCATTCTTAGGAATAATTATGGTCATGTTATTCGGATACATAAATGCAATGTTAGGATGAGCTCTGTCATCCTAGCTGAAGCTTTTGCAGTATATGCAGGTATAAGACTGGCAGTGGAGCTTGGGATATGGAGAGCCATAGTTGAAAGTGACTACTCAATCGTTATCAATGTCATTAATCAAAGGAACAACATACCATGGGAGGTGGTGCAAATAGTTCAAGAAATTCGTTCATTTAGCGAAAGTTTTGAGATCATCACATTCCAGTATTGCTATAGAGAGGTGAATTTTGCATCCGATTTTAATTTCTAGCAAAATCTCAACTGAGTTATAATGTTATTTTAAGTTCTTATTGTGAGTTCTAGAACATCATTATGTTAGATGATCATGGGTGTCGGTAGTACATCCAACTTTTTGTCTACTGTAAAAAAAATATTTTCCAATTTTTTTAAAAAAATTTAACTAATTTGAAAAAAAAATCTATTTTAAGGGCGATTTGTGTAATTTAGCCTTTTCTAGCTTTCTCTCCAAGTCATGAGAATCGCCCAGAAGTCCAGAACCACCCAGAAACATAAACCCCACCCCACCCGCCTGTTAAAACTGCCACCCGTCCGCCACCACTCCCAAATTTCGATCAAACACAGTCCGACATCGGCAAACCCTAAAAAATGTTCTTCTTCTTCGTCGGAGGCTTACAGCAGCAAGTGCGCCAGGTCCTGAAGAGCGGCGCAGGACAGTGCATCAACTGCGGCTCCAAAGCCGATCTCGTTGAGTACGACAAGGTTCTCAAGCTCTTCTTCGTCCCCGTTTGGCGCTGGCCTGGAAAAGAGCCTCTCTTGCACTGCAGCGATTGTAGATTCTTCTTCCCCCAGTCTTTCTCCTCCGCCCGGGCGGAGGTGCCGGATCTTCTTCGTTGCCAGGCCTGTGCTCGCTCCGTTGGCTCTGATTTCAGGTTCTGCCCTTACTGCGGTGCTTCTCTCATGTGATCTGTTTCAGAGACCTCGGATTAGGTTATTTTCTGTTGGTTCTTCTGTACTTGTCGGTGTCATTATGAATAATATGACAGTGATTTTGTGATTTCTCTTCGCTTTTGCTGGCATTGATGAGCCCTAATTTGGAGCGTTCCCGAATTTCTGTCATTTCTTCGGCGAACTTTAACTAATTTACAGAAATCTTCAATGGCGGTAATGACATTTCAAGCTTATATCTTGAAATTAGCCACATTGGATAAAAAAAATGTTTCGAAAAACATGAAAACGGTCAGTCGATCACTACTACGCAAACTAAAACAGTATCTCAAATGCTACTTTATCCGCCGTCAAACACGCTTATCTCCAGGAAAAGTACTGCTTATACTTGAAGAACATGGTTGATGTTTGTACCCGCAACACTAGTTTCTCTCATACTCTCAGTGTCAAACTGTCAATGTATTAAAGCTGATGATTCCAATCCTTACCGCACTTTTGGCGTGATTCATGATACACTAAAGATGATTTGGGGAAACTGCATTAACTATTGATCATTTGTATGAAATTTCGCTATTAATAGCTGTCACTTTACCAAGATAAACTTCAAGGAGATTGATTCCTTTCTTGTGCTTTTTCACAGGCCATGGCCTAGTACCCAGTAAGCTAATTAAAGGCCTAAAACCCATCACTGATTTGCAGAGAGAGAGATAAAAGTAATTAAAAGATGATGGGAAATCAGCATAGAAGCAATGTGGCTGTGTTTTTCATGGCATCGCTGATGTTTTGGTTCGTCGCTTTGGTATTAGAAATCGGATTCAACCAGAGAAAAGATCTGCTTGGTGTGTTGGGTGGTTACTGTCTCTTCCAGTCTGCTAATTGGGTCCTTAGAAAGTCGCTTGCTTGTGAACACCTCTTCGTTAACATCGCTGTCTCTCTGCTTCATTCAACCATTACCTCTTTTGCAGGTTTCTTCGCTGTCAACAATCCAGTTGTTCAGGTTTTACAAGTAATGAGTAACTTCTTATGCTTTGTGCAGTGATATTCATTTTCATCAGGAAATGGAATGCAGCACAGACTTGTAGCGAGATGTTTTCGCACAGGCAGCTGGTCGGGTCTGCATGGCCTGGGGCTTACACGGCTTTGTCCCTATCTTGTGGTTACTTTGCTTATGATCAGTGGAATATATTGCAGTACCGGCTTTACAGCGGCTGTTTTCCGTCCATTCTAGTTCATCATTTCATAATTGTCTTGTGCTTCACACTCGCACTGTATCGGAATGTTGCTATCAACTACCTTATTCTCACCCTGATATGTGAGGTGCAATTTTTTTTCATATGTATTCTCTCAATCCCTTTCCTAACTCTTTCTCTGGTCCAAATACATTTCTACTGAGTTTATTTGCATCTTGTCATTTTTGTACAGCTGCATTCCATCTTTCTAAATGCAAGGAAACTAAGAAGGATGATCGGCATTCGTAAGGCCATGACTAATGTCGTCAAGGCGGAGTGGGCTCTCAATTGGGTGACCTTTACTTTTGCAAGGCTGATCCCTCATATACTGATCACCATCAAACTATTAAGGGATGCATCAAAGTTCAACAAAGGGATTGAACTTCCACTGGCACTCTTTGGTTTGCTAGGATTGAATTTGCTGAATGCATGTCTGGGTTTTGATCTCTTTGCGGCTTTCAAGAGGGAAGCAAATCCACCACTGGGCAGTCATTGACAGAAACACAGAATAGAGGAGTTACTTAGGTCCTCAGGGAAACTTTTCTATACAGCATAAGAGCTGAATGCATGTGATGTGTTCTTTTAATTTACCCCCTTGTTTTTCTTCAAACCCACTGAACATATGCATCTTAAATAGTAAATACATACTTTAGTTGCGGGCTGTGTAAATTTACATTCTGCAAGCCTCTAAAATTGAGCCTTCTATGGATATGCCAGAAACTGTATAATGATAAAATCTCATCATTCAGTAAGAAAGCACAAACTAATTCGATAGTTACAATCAAAATTTTCTCCTGTTCTCAGCTTCTCCTCATAGGAAACAGTTTCTCATACCCATTTCCACTTGATGTTGAATAGTTACAGAGAACAGAAGATGAAGAATCAATCATGTCCCTTTCTGTATATTTCGAGAATGTATGCAATCTTTCTTGGGAGTCTTGTGAGTGATCATCAAATTTCTTTCGGGCTGGCAGATACACATTGTTTGGATGGAGCTTCCACATCTCACTACTACTACCCTTTGTGATTAGGGAGGCAGATCTTGAAAACCCTGGGATACTAGCAGTGTCAATCAGGAAGTCCTCGAGTGTCGCCAGAGACTTTAGTTGGGTGCCAAGAGATGCTATCGTCTTTTGGCACTCTGCTAATTTCCCAGCCGCACTTGCTAGCTCCTCCTGGTTAAAAAAAAAAAGAAGAAATTGCCACTAAGAAATAGCATTATGCATTTTCTATAACAAGAGACATTCATGTTGATCTTTTACCTGATTAAGCTTCTGCTCACTATTGGCAGACGCGTTTTGCTGAAGTTCAAGTTCCTGCTCCTTTTGCTTGACTTCCATTTTGAGTTCTTCACATTGGGCGGAGAGTTCAGCTGAGATAACCTGCTCCTTGTCAATCTGTGCGTGCAAGGAGTCAATCTGAGCAGACATGCTTCCAACCTCCTCTCTGGCACTAGCAAGCTCTGACGAGAGGCGTTCTTTTGAGGCCTCAGCTCTGTCTAGCTTCTCTTGTAGCTTCTCCAGCTTCATTGCAGCTTCCTTAAGCTGGGTTTGCGTTTCCTCTAGATGCTGTTGACTCTGAGCTAAAGCGGCTTCCTTTTCCTCAAGCTCACCATCATAGGCCACATTTTGCTTCTCCAGCTTCAGCTCAGTCTCCTTGAGCTTAACCTGCAATTCATCCACACACTTCTGGCTTTCAGATAAAATCATTTCCTTTTCATCCAATTCAATTCTAGATGCTGCATTTTGGTTCTCCAGCTTCATCATGACTTCCTTCATCTCAACATGTAGTTCATCGAAACGCTTTTGGCTTTCAGCTAAAGCCTTCTCCTTTTCCTCCAATTCACTGTTAGAGGCTGCATCCCGCTGAACCTCAAGCTCTTCATTCTTCTTCTCTATGTCATTTTCCAGCTCTTGACATCTGGAGGATAGTTTCTCACAGGAGACCCTTTGCCTATCAATTTCTGCTTGTAATGACTCAATTTTCGACATCATTGCTTGGGCTTCCAGTTTCAAGTCATTGGCATACGACTCAAATTCCATCTTCAATTCATTCGCTTCTTGCAGCTCTGCTTCTAGCTCTTCCAAAATCATCCTGTTTTCAATCAGTTCAACTTGCAAATTTTCAAAGCACATTTTGTTTTGAGCTGAAGCCATTTCAAGCTTAACTTTCTCTTCTTCCAGTGTTCGTACCTTGTCTTCTAGCTCAGCTGCCCTACATGTAATTACCTTGAGCTCCTCTCTCAACTGGCTCTCTATAACTTTGGATGGATATTTAGGTGATTCAAACATAGCAGGACAGTCTTGTTGTGAATGACCATTATCTGGCATTGCAGCTAGCCTCTCCATTTCAAGGAAATCATCCATGAGATCAATCTTTACGGTGGAGGATGGAAGACTTCTACCAAGAGACCCATCATTCTTGAACTGATCAAGCTCGGCCATGAGAGCAGTAGCCCATGAATCTGATCGTGCAGGCTCACTTGTGTCACTGGACTCAGAGCCATACATCTTCCGTTGGTCAACTCCTAAAGAGTTCAAATCCTGGCAACCATCATCAGCTGAACCATTTGTGATTGAATCAATAGAACGTGAGGAAGTTGAAGGTGACTTCTGATTCTGCCCTTTATTCAAGACAGGTGATTTAAGAGAGAGGGCTTTAAGCTTACGACACTCACTCTCAAGCTTAGCCACTGTTTTGATACTTTCCAAGTGCTGCTTGCTAGCTGCTTCTGCGGCCTTGGTGCTTAGATCTCTCTCAATGGTCCTAATTTCCAGCTCCTCGGATTGAGATATAAGCTCATTCTTTAGAGTTTGGTTTTCTCTTTCTAAGAATTCAAGCTTCAAAAGGATTCCAGGATCAATGATCGCAGGAGAACTTGCATGGGTCTGAAGCTCGAGAATCTGGCTTTCAAGCTTGGACTTGGACACCTCGTACTCTTTATCTTTCTCAGCCAAAGCTTCACTAACCTTCCTCTCATGTTCGTCCTTTGCCAGTCTCAGCTGCCGGACACATTCCTTGAGAGCCTCATCAAGATGGCCCAACCGAGCTTCAAGATTAGAGTTCTGCTGAACTGCGGTATCCAGCTGTTGCTTTACAGAAACCACTTCATCTTCAGCCTTTTCCCATCCTAAAAATTGCAGAATTCAATTATGATTTGATTGTTACAAATGTAATCATTTTCATTTCTTGCATATGAATTTACCTGCAACGGCTTCCTCAGCAACTTTTGCATGCTGCTTGGCCAGCTCGTCTTTGAGACTGACATTGATGAGAGCAGCTGATAACTTGTCTTTCAAAAGCCGCACAGTTTCACGCTCTTCTTTTCCATTTAACTTCGTTGCTTCTACTGGCTGAGCTCCATGATTTGCCATTGAATTACTCTCTGGGAAACCTTCGAAATCAGCTTCTGAAAACTTCTTCAGCAAACTACTGTCACTTGTAGAATTCTTTTCATCTTCAAACTCGTCACCTGTTTCTCTTGAGGCAACTTCAGGAGACTGAATGCTCTGGTTTGGAGAGCCTTCTGCAATTGCCTGGTATAGTTGTCGCACAAGCGAGTTAAAATCAAAGGTGTCTGAGATAACTCAGTAACTTTGAGAACACAAAGATGAGAACAAGAGACGTAAACTTCTCATAACTAAAGAGCACGCTTCATTGATGATAAATATCAGCTACCACATTAATTATCACAAATTTGCTTATCTACACCAGTTCAACATCATATTTCAAAACTCACTTCAATAGATTTTGATGTTTCAAGTTCACAATTACAGTCTCTGAAACGTGGTTGACGAACAATTATCACACGGGATAATCAAGCCTAGGAACTCACTAAGAGGCTAGGGCTGAAAATGCAAGCAGATAAGAAAAGGTAAAAGCATCCAAACAGAATGAAAAGGAAGCAAAGCAAAGGTAAAGAGTTAGCAACCTTTTCTTCTGAGCAAATCTCAGATTGTGAAGACATTGAGCCTGAACTTTCACTTTCAGCTTCACCTAGGCTCCTATCAAAAGAAGACCTCCTCTTCCAAACCCATTGCTTTTTCACCATTACCCTAAAACCAGAGATCTTGATGGTCAATATCAATTGCACCACATCAGTGTATCCATTAGCAAATTATGAAATGTATCCTGTAAAAAGCGTGGCACTTGTTGAGACATTTGTCAGATAAATAATATTGCGGTTACAAGGTGGGCAAAAAACCCCTAAAACAGGCCAAGTTAATCACATCAGTCATCACCCCAATATATTTACAACAAATCAGCTTATAATGCAAAATTGGTCCAACCCAGAATAAAAAAGGTTCAAGCTTTCCAAATGCCACCGGAGGACAAAACAATTGGAAGAAAAAAAATGGCAACCCAGTGCTTAAAAATTGAAATCAGAAGATCCCATTCCCATCTCATAAGAATCAATAGAACAGTGGGAAACCAAAGAACAGCCATGAATTTGGGAGCAACCAGATCAAGCAGATAAAGATCCCACGTGTGAATAACAACCCATTGTTGCAAGAGCACCAAAACCCTATCTTTTTTCACTTCAGTAGGATTCAATGCACAGACAAGCTTCCAACTAACTTCTTATGTTTCCCCCTTTTCTCCTTTCTTGAAAACACATTTATCCAGTCCCAATTTTGAGAACTAGCAAAAAAGATACAGTATTTAAAAAGGGAAAAAAGGAGGAGGAAAAAACATTGAATACCTTTGACTGTAAACAGGCACCGAGCGACCCAGGAGATCAGAGAGATGTATGAATGAGGAAGAACCAAGGAGGGAGAGGTGAAGGGTTTGGTCTGTCTACTGAGCTATTTTGAATGACTATTAAAGAAAGATTAGACAGGCAAGGAAGAAATGGTCTGCAAGAGAAGCTGTGTAGTGTCAGTAGTTGTGAATTTAAACTCAAACCCAGATTGCAGCAAGAATACTCTGTAGGAGATATACATGAATAAATAAATTACTTACATAAATGATAAATCAAATTTCAAAAAAAGGTAGTTGGAAAAAGTGCATTTCAAATTGGCAAAAAAAGGAGGGTGGGGTGGGGTGTGAGGAGGGTGGAGTGAGCATGTGACCTGTGATGTTGAATTATGGACTCATTGCCTCTTGTTGGAGTAATTTGGACCCGTATTTTCATTTCCAATTAATGAGTTATTGACCATCCACACTGATTTTGTTTTAAATATACACATTTGCATAAGATGTGTAAAAATACACCTACTTTTTGATAATTTGCTCTATTGATAACATGTGCATTTTTTACACATTACTCAAATACAATTCATTTTAAACAAAAAAAAAAAGAAAATAAAATCATAAAAAAACAAACCAATGAAATTGTCTTGCTTTTTGTAAAAGTTTATGCACATGGGGAGGTAGTATGCTCAAATTTGCACAACACATTCTCAAATGTGTACATTTGCACACACCTAAAACAACCAATGGAGCTCAAAATTGTCTAAAAAGTACACATTTACATATTTGCACACAACCATTGTAGATGGTCTTACGGAGTAGTACAAGTTCTTGGTTCAAATTAGAGTGCTCCTCTTGTTCCCACCCTCGGCCCACCAATTTTTCCCCTTAATTAGTGTAGGTTAAGGACAAGGATGTGCTTGCGTTGGAATTATTTTTTAAAGGAGTGGAGATAGTTTTTAGAGATAGAGATGGAGATTATTTTTAGGGAAGAGCGGAATTGAGATTATTTGTGAAAAATAATCATGTACATGTTTTGGTGTTTGGTTAAATGAAGATGGGTTTTTATGAAATAAGGAAAAAAAAAAACAAATAAGCCAGTGCCTTTCCCATTTCACTCATTACTATTTACCTTATTCTTGTTGATTGAATTGGTCCCCCAAATCGCCACGAACCTCTCCCACTCTGACTCTATTACCGACAACCTCGTCCACACCTTCTCCACTATCGACGTTCGCCTCATCTGCGAAAAAGGTCTCCCAGAAGATGATCTTCCGCGTCTCTGCCCCGCCCCCGCCCCCTTCGACGACACCCTCCCCTCCCTCGACTGTCGCATCTCATGTCTCTCCGCCTCCGACCACTCCATCTGGACCGATTCTGGTGAGTCCGTTGACTTCCTCGATGCTCTCAACAAGCTCCGCTCCATCCTCGAATGCACTCCCATGGCGGACGGCAAGTCAACTCCTGGCCATTACACATATCTTAGGCTGGGGGCAAAAAAGGTGATCCGGGGTGAAAATTTTTCCCCACCCCCAATTCGAAGATGGGAGAATCACACCATTTCCCATCCTCGCCACCTCATTCACCCCCACCACCGCAACCTCTTCCACCCCCTTCTAAACATGCCGACTCGAATCCAGAAAAAAAAAAATTGCAACCACTTCCATCCCCGCCATCCCGTCCCAAACATGCCCTAATTCTTACTCTGTACTGTAGTATACTTGTATGTCTAATGAAATGTCATTTCGATCTGTTTTAAAGGTTCCAAATCGAATATATAGTTTGTACTAGAATATATTTATGTAAGCTTTTATTATATGTGTAATATGTTTGTAATGATTGTATATTATATTAGGCTATGATTGTAAAGGTGGAATTGGGCTAGGTTTTAGCTGGGTTTTGGGTGTTAGCTCTTTGAGCTGACAAATCGAGCTTTGGACCGCCCAAACTTGATGAGCCCAATACATTTGTAGCCCACCTTCTTGTGTGAGAAAGCTACTCGGACTCCCTGTAAACCCTAAGTTGAAGTGATGCGTTTCGACTAGGGTTGTGCTGCGATGTAAACCCTAAGTTGAAGTGATGCGTTTCGACTAGGGTTGTGCTACGATCTCGCACACACACACGCGCGCGCACGCGCGCACACACACATCCCTTCACCTGCTTTCTTGTTTACTATTGCAACTCCACCGTTGTTTAGTAAGTCCGAGAGAGAGAGAGAGAGAGAGAGAGAGAGAGAGAGAGAGAGAGAGAGAGAGCGAACTTCTTCCTGGCTCCGGTGGTCTTCTCCAATGCTTCCTTAGTGAAAGGATATGTTGGTGTTTAACATGTCCTTCAGCAAACATCTTCTTCGTCTTGTTCTCTTCTCTGCATCAGTGTTTTACTTTTGTTCTGTATTTGCATGTTCTTCTTGCTTCTGTTTTCGTTGTATTCTTGTATGCCCTTGAGCTTTGTTGTGAGCCTAATTTGCCATGTTTTACCTTAACTTTTATATCGATTTCTGCATGCATTTCATACATTTGGGTTAAAATAGTACATATTCTGTGTAGTTTATGTTTATTTGCAATATATGGAGGTCTACACAAGTTTTTGTTATATTTCCCAGAAATCGGGTGCACTTTGGAGCTTAAAGGAAAGTCATTAAGAAGCTAAGGATGGTGCAGCTGGAGAAAAGCCCACTTTTCACCATTCATCATTCTGAATCAAGTTCTGATATCTTCATGAGAGTTGTAGCCCTCGAACAGAGCTTTCCAATGCATACTCATTTGCGTCAATCCGACAAACGAGGACTCGGGAAAGTGCGTTTGAAGAACAGAGCAGAATGCTGAGAGCTGACAATTCTACTCGACGTCGACCACTTCCAGTCGAAGTCAGAGTACATCCCGAGCCAGAATTCCAAACGAAGTCGAGCAGAGCCACTCGAGGAGCTAAGAGCTACTCGACGTCGAGTACACCTACTCGAAGTCGAGTACACATGTCGAGTCCAGAAGGTGCCCGAGCTCGAGTGCAACCCAGGAGGAAAAGTTCCAGTCGACGTCGACTAACTCTAGTCGAAGTCGAGTACAATCCAGACGAGTCTGAGTCCGAGATCGAGTTGTGCCGAGAAGATAGAATTGCTTGCAGGAGAAGATATGTGGAATTCTATCCATCCACATCAAGATCTATCAAGTTAAGAAGGATTTATCCATAATAGTCCTAGTTTCCTTTTAGATATATTTCTTTTATTTCCAAGTTTTATCTTAATATTATAGATAGATAGATAGTTTTAGATATAGATAGAATTGTTCTTTCCTTGAATAGCGGGGTTTGAGCACTATAAATAAAGCCTTAGGGGCTGAGTTTTATTCATTCAATTTCATACACAATTCATAGCATAAAGAGAGAGAAAGAGAGATCTTGTGGCGAGTGGAGCAAGAGAGTTAAGAGACAATTTGACTTTGATCGGTTGTAAGCTTTCTTATTTAGTTTATTTAATACAATTTATTTTCTAGAAATCTTTGATGAGTTTATTTATGATGAAGAGCGAGTAGTCACCCAACTTCTAGGGCCGGGGTGAGCCCGAAGGTAGCCATGTAAGGTAATGCGGAAAAGGTACAATCTTTTGATGCAATTCGTCTTCTATCCCTATGAGCATGATTCTTTTGCGAAAGTTGAAGGTGATCCTTGTTTGTGTTATTGAAGCGAAAGTGATCTTAATACAACTTGGATTAATTATGTGAAAAAGGGTTAGTAACAATTAGTGTTTATGCGAAAGCCTCTATATTCCTATTTATTAATAACGAAAGTTATTTGATGAAAAACATGATCTTTTATGCCTTTATGTGCTATTTTACATGGTTATCGTTGTGGTGTTGAAACCTTGATTCTGGAAGTCTTTTAGTTTATTGAATTTCCCACAATTTTCGTGTTGCTTCTGTTTTATTTCTGTCATTGCAAAGGTCACGTTTTAACACTGCAAATCACTCGACATTGCCTGAATTCTACTCGACGTCGAGTAGGTCTAGTCGACGTCGAGTACACTGTGTTACTCGACTTGCTTGTTTTTGCTTTGTTTGCGTTTATGTTTGCTTCTGTTGCAGTTTCTGATCAACTGTGTGGTCGACGTCGAGGACACTAGTCGACGTCGAGGACTCTTCTGGTCGAATTCGAGAGAATTTTGGAACTGAAAAGGCGGGCGCTGACATGCTTCCTCGTGGATCGATCCTGACTGCCTTCTACTACAACGGGATGAAGTCTTGTATTTATTTGCTGAGACAGGGAGTCAGTTTGCTTTATATTTTATTTATATTTCATACTTGACACATCCTCCTGCAACAACAAATTGGCGCCGTTGCCGGGGAAGCCATCAATCGCGCCCTTTTTAATTCTTTTTCTTTTCTTTATATTTGTTTTTGCTTTTTAGTTCCTTTTTACTTGCTTTTTCTTTTTGTCTTTGCTTTTTAGGTGTATGCGAAGAACTGATCGCACGCCTATCGATCCGCTTCTAGAACTAGAGCGATACTTCCACCTTCAACAAAGGTTCAGGAGGATGTCGTAAATTAACGATGAGAATGCAGTCCCGCTTACACCTGCACAGGAGCTTGAGCAACTCCGCCACCAAATTGAGGCACTCACCACCAGAGAAGCAGAACACACTCGATGAGAGGCGGAATATGCACAGAATCAACAACGGTGGGAAGCAATGGTAGATCGCGAGGTCAACGCGATAAGGGAACTTGAGGAGCGGATTGGGCATGTCCCAGCCAACGCAAAGGAATATCTGCATCCTACTCTGGAAGTTCCAGAATCAGCGATCATTCTTCCCGCTATTAACTTTGAAATTCGTCCTTCTTTTTTACTGAAATTTGAAGGAGTCAATTTAGGGGAAGAATAAATGAATGTCTTTTAGAGCATGTCACCACTTTTATAGACTTATGCGAAGCTATAGCTGATGGTGCTAATATTGAATACTTAAAACTAAAGGCTTTTCGTTGGTCCCTTGCAGGAATAGCCCAACAGTGGCTGGAAGGATTGTCTGCACAATCAATTCGCACTTGGAACGAACTACAGGACCTGTTCCTTAACAAGTTCTTTCCTCCTGCAAAGACAACTGCCCCTAGACAACAAATCACGGCTTTCAGACAAAAGCCAGGAGAACCATTAGCACAAATCTGGGAGCGCTACAAGAGGCTTCTGAAATCCTGTCCTACGCATGGACAGCCGCCCTATGTCATCTAGGAGATCATCTTCAATTGCCTGGATGCGCCTACTAAGAATCGGATTAACTACTAAATCAACTATGAGTATCTTGGATACACTCCACGCCGAGCATGGGAGGTATTTGAGACACTGGCCAACTACAACAACACATATGGGACTTCTGCGGTCGCTTCCGACGAAAGGTATGAAAGGCCTGCCCCATCTATGCCGTTGTATGTGCCACCTAAGGAGGTTGATCCAGATGTCAGGGACCAGTTCCACAATGATCAGGTACGTCGCCTTACCAAAGAAGTTAAATTCCTCTCTAAAGATAAACCTTGTTTAGAATGTGGGTCTGTAAGGCACAACACTACTGCGTGGCCACACGTCGATCAAGTATATCAAGCAGAGTCCCACAACGAGGTAAGGTATGCAGGGGGACACTACTCAGGGCCTCATCAGAACCAGAACTGGAGCTACTATCACCAGCCCCAGCATCAGAATCCCCCTCCATACAGAGCTTCTGGTCACCATGATAGAGAAGGTAAGAAAGATGACCTGCAGATCATTCTTGAGGAGATGCAAAGGAATCATTCAGACACCAAACAATCTATCAATTCCATCCACACTCAGCTGCATGGTGTCAATTTTAGGCTTGGGGAAATCGATATCTGGCAAAAATCAATGGAGACTCAGATGGGTCAATTAGCTTCGTCACTCCCCAAGCAATCAGGTACGCTTCCTGTATCCTCTGAACCTAACCCTAAAGGAAAATCTACAGGACAGGTGGCTGCCCTGAACCTAAGGAGTGGGCGACAAATGCAAATGCCCGAGCCTAACACAGAGGGAGAAGCTACTGAGGAGTACTTGACATCGAGTAAACCAGTCGACGTCGACCAGCATCTACTCGACGTCGAGGACCCCCTACTCGATGTCGACCAAAATGTTGCGCCCAACCCGAAGTCGACTACAGTACTCGATGTCGACCAGCCCGTACTCGACGTCGACCAACCTGTGCTCGACGTCGATAAGACCTCAGCACCTCCGGCAAAGAAGAAGCTGTCTTTCCCGACAAAATCTCCAAAGGATCCAGCAGAGAAGAAGTTCCAGCGTTTCATCAAGATGCTGCAAAGGCTCAATGTCACAGTACCCTTCACAGAAGCTCTTAATGAGATGCCATCTTATGTAAAGTTCCTTAAGGAGATCTTGAGCAAAAAGCGGTAGTCAATGGCGGAGATCGCAGAAGAGTGCAGCCAGATGGACGTACTTGAGAAGAGGCCAAATACAGGTAAGTTTGCTATAACCATTGGATTTTGTCAATACAAATTTAATGCTTTATGTGACTTGGGAGCCAGTGTGAGTATAATGTCTTTATCAATCTGGTCCAAGATTAAGATAGGTGCTCTAGAGCCTGTGGATGCTAAATCATACATGGCAAACAACACGGTGGTCATCCCAACAGGCATGGTGGACAATGTACCAGTGCAAGTAGGCAAGTTCTTTGTTCCTGTTGATTTTCTAGTAATTGATATGGCAGAGGACCCTACTTGTCCAATCATTCTAGGAAGGCCCTTCTTGGCGATGGTGGATGCCAATATAAGTGTAAGGAAGGGAGTGCTCACTTTCAACATCAGCGATGAGGTAATTGAGTATTCCTTTAATAAAACTGAAAGGCATACAGGTCCCATGGAAGAGGTCAAATCTATCTCAGCTAGGTACATAACTTGCGGAGAACCTAAGGTAAGAAATATGACCCCCGAGGAGTTGGAGAAGCGAGCTATGGAAGCCCAGGTGGAGGAGATCATGGCAATTATGAACGAGGAGACAGACGATCTACTCGACGTCGACCAAGGTAAGTCGATGTCGACTAATTTTTATTCAGAATCATTGCCATGTACCAAGTATGAGGTCGATGTCGACCAGAAGTACTCGACGTCGAGTACTCTAGTCGACGTCGACCAGATCCTGAGCCCTCCATCGACTACGCCAGCATCGAGTAAGCCACCCGAGGCCGAGAAGTACTCGACGTCGAGTAGGCTACTCGACGTCGACCAACCGCCTTCCTCCTCGACTCCCTCCTCCTCGACGAGCAGTCCACCAGACGCAGGAATGTACTCGACGTCGAGTACTTCTACTCGACGTCGAGTAGAACCTGAAGTCCCGAAAGCTGATTTCGCAACGGTAAGCCAAGGTATGGACATCTCTTCTTCTATTTCAATTAAAGATTTATCTATACATGGGAGAGGTTTGCCTTGGTATGTGCGATTGTGCAGGGTTTCCGATGACGATCCTAAGGACTATGAAGTGTGAGACATGGTCTATGTCTCCAAATCAAAGGATCATTGGTTTCCCAACAAATTCACCAAGAAGAAGATGGGACCCTTCACTGTGAACAAGATCCATTCAGGAGGACTACAGCTGATGGGCAAAAATGGAGTCTTGTTTGAAGCCCATGCTACATGGGCCCTGCAAATGCCTCCTTGAGCTTAACGGAGAAAGTCGGCCTAGCGACTATGAAGTCTAGAGCTTGTAAATAAGACTTTGAATTTTTGAGATTTTTGGACATTGTTGTTTTTGGTTTTTGGTTTTGGACACTGTTTTTTAAAGTTTTTCTATTGTGGATATTTTCCGTCTAACGAATCTTGCAGGTAAGAGAAGCTGCAGACTTACTCGAAGTTGAGTAAGCGTACTCGAAGTCGACCACACCTACTCGAAGTCGACCAGATCTTCCTCGATGTCGACTACCTCTGCAGCAACAATGTCACTCGATTCCCGACGATCAGTACACCTGTCTAGTGAGTTCTCTTTCTTTACCCTTGTTTTTATACAGTGAGGAGTCTGTAATGTTTAAGTATGGGGTGGGGAAAGGGCTTACTTTGTGCATATTTGATATATTTGACATTATTTGTGCATTATTTCTTGAATTGCTTATACATTGCTATTTTGGAATTCATCATTGATTTATGTGCTTATATGCATGTTTTCCAAAGTTTGAAAAATCACCCCCATTGAAAATTTTGATAAGTGTCAGGGAAGTTTTAATGAACTCGACGATGCAAAATTAGATTCATTAGAGATATAGCATGAAATTGCCTAATAAAGGGAAGTCACAATGAAGTGCATTACTTTCTTGAACACCATGAAAGGAGGTAAAATTTGATATTGCTTTTGACATGTTGCATGATAAGAGGATGGAGGACTTTATATTTCCATACAATGCTCATATTGTTATAATCCTAGCCTTACCTATATTTATGCATCACAAAAGCCATATTGAGCCTTATTGCATATTTGCTCCACATGATCTAAATATTGCCCATTCTTTACCTTATTTCCATCCGGGGATTATGTTGAGAATGATGTCATATCATGGAGTTGAATATATGGTGTTGTGTTATTATTATTGGAGTTTGCCAGGAAAGTTTGAATATATGGAAAATTTAATGAGTGAAAGAAAATCAAATCACCTCAGGAGATAAAGGTAGATCGACCCTGCTCACTAAGATAATAGTTCCGCAGGATGGGACACCAAGGTGAGGAGTCCGAAGCACTAAGTATCCGGGGCCATTCATGACACCCATGTTTGCGACTCGCGAGAAGGCATTGCTGAGGTTAGAGAGGTAAAAGCATTATAGTGAAAAAAGAAAAGAATGATTTATGAGAGGATGAGTGATGTAGAAATTATGATGGGAGAAAGCGCATCAAAGCAAGAAAGCAAAGTTTGAAGAAATTCTCCCCGGATTTAGCACCACATTGCCCAAAAATAGCCCACCACTTTACCTTTTACCTTTTTTTCACCATGAGCTTAAATTAAAGTCCTCTTGATTATTAATGCTTTGTCACGAATGAATGTTTTGCATAACCCTCCTTTTGTGAGTAGATGTTGCTTTTTTTATTGCACATGCATTGATTTGTGACATTAGTACCTTTTCGAGGATGGTAATTGATTGTAGGGACATATGACAATGAATCTAGTAAATTGAGAGTTTTATTTCTTCCCCTGTATGACAATTAAAAGTATTGCTTGAGGACAAGCAAGCTTAAGTATGGGGTGTTTGTTGTGAGCCTAATTTGCCATGTTTTACCTTAACTTTTATATCGATTTCTGCATGCATTTCATACATTTGGATTAAAATAGTACAAATTCTGTGAAGTTTATGCTTATTTGCAATATATGGAGGTCTACACAAGGTTTTGTTATATTTCGCAGAAATCGGGCGCACTTTGGAGCTTAAAGGAAAGTCATGAAGAAGCTAAGGATGGTGCAGCTGGAGAAAAGCCACCACTTTTCACCATTCATCATTCTGAATCAAGTTCTGATGTCTTCATGAGAGTTGTAGCCCTCAAAAAGAGCTTTCCAACGCATACTCATTTGCGTCAATCCGACAAACGAGGACTCGGGAAAGTGCGTTTGAAGAACAGAGCAGAATGCTGAGAGCTGACAATTCTACTCGACGTCGACCACTTCTAGTCGAAGTCGAGTATATCCCTAGCCAGAATTCCACACGAAGTCGAGCAGAGCCACTCGAGGAGCCCAGAGCTACTCGACGTCGAGTACACCTACTCGAAGTCGAGTACACATGTCGAGTCCAAAAGGTGCCCGAGCTCGAGTGCAACCCAGGAGGAAAAGTTCCAGTCGACGTCGACTAACTCTAGTCGAAGTCGAGTACAATCCAGACGAGTCCGAGTTCGAGATCGAGTTGTGCCGAGAAGATAGAATTTCTTGCAAGAGAAGATATGTGGAATTCTATCCATCCACATCAAGATCTATCAAGTCAAGAAGGATTTATCCATAATTGTCCTAGTTTCCTTTTAGATATATTTCTTTTATTTCTAAATTTTATCTTAATATTATAGATAGGTAGTTTTAGATATAGATAGAATTGTTTTTTCCTTGAATAGCGGGGTTTGAGCATTATAAATAAAGCCTTAGGGGCTGAGTTTTATTCATTCAATTTCATACACAATTCATAGCATAAAGAGAGAGAGAAAGAGAGAGCTTGTGGCGAGTGGAGCAAGATAGTTGAGAGACAATTTGGCTTCGATCGGTTGTAAGCTTTCTTATTTAGTTTATTTAATGCAATTTATTTTCTAGAAATCTTTGATGAGTTTATTTATGATGAAGAGCGAGTAGTTACCCAACTTCTAGGGTCGGGGTGAGTCCGACGGTAGCCATGTAAGGTAATGCGGAAAAGGTACAATCTTTTGATGCAATTCGTCTTCTATCCCTATGAGCATGATTCTTTTGCGAAAGTTGAAGGTGATCCTTGTTTGTGTTATTGAAGCAAAAGTGATCTTAATACAACTTGGATTAATTATGTGAAAAAGGGTTAGTAACAATTAGTGTTTATGCGAAAGTCTCTATATTCCTATTTGTTAATAACGAAAGTTATTTGATGAAAAACATGATCTTTTATGCCTTTATGTGTTATTTTACATGGTTATCGTTGTGGTGTTGAAACCCTGATTCTGGAAGTCTTTTAGTTTATTGAATTTCCCACAATTTTCGTGTTGCTTCTGTTTTATTTCTTTCATTGCAAAGGTCACGTTTTTACACTGCAAATCACTCAACATTGCCTGAATTCTACTCGACGTCGAGTAGGTCTAGTCGACGTCGAGTACACTGTGTTACTCGACTTGCTTGTTTTTGCTTCGTTTGCGTTTCTGTTTGCTTCTGTTGTAGTTTCTGATCGACTGTGCAGTCGACGTTGAGGACACTGGTCGACGTCGAGGACTCTTCTGGTCGAATTCGAGAGGATTTTGGAACTGAAAAGGCGGGCGCTGACACGCTTCCTCGTGGATCGATCCTGACTGCCTTCTACTACAACGGGAGGAAGTCTTGTATTTATTTGCTGAGATAGGGAGTCAATTTGCTTTATATTTTATTTATATTTCATACATGACACATCCTCCTGCAACAACAAGCTTCTAAGTTAGTGGATTTAGGGATCGATACTTGAGGCCCTGGGGACATAGGTCATTTGTCCAAACCTCATAAAAACTCGTGTGTTCTTGTGCTTGGTTTTACGCTTTCATCTCCATTGTGTTCTTCTAAACTCGCTTTCTCTTTCAAACCGATCTCGTATTTCAAATTGGTATTAGAGTTAGCCAGGTTCTGTTACTAGAGCTTGAGTGTTCTTTTCCTATCTTTCTTGAACTTGAGTTTCTGGATCTATGATGTCTAGGTTCCATGTTCTTAAAAATCTTAGATATGAGCCCTATTTGCTTGGATATGGTGTTTCTTGAATATTTTGTGTATCAGAAACCTAGATCTAGCCTTGGTTGGTTCAGATCTAGAGTTTTCTTGAGAACTAGAGCCTTTGAAAGCTTCTGATTCTTTGACTCTATTGAGATCCTCTCTTTTAGTCTTTTGTCTGTTGTTTTTCCAACTAAGTTCTTCTTAGTTTGTTGTGATTACTTACTTCTTGTATTCTTTACTGCCTTTTGCAAACATGTATGAATCTACTGTTCATATTAAGACCTCTGATGGGGTTGTTGACTTTGCTATGTGTCAGTTGAAGAAGAAAGGTATTCTTATAAAGGAGAAATGTTGGATCATCGTGCTTGTAGCTTATCCTAACAATGTAGATGGTGAAAAGAAACTTGAAATGGATATGATGGCATATAGTGAGATTATGATTAGACTTTCTAATGAAGTTGTACGACATGTAATGGTAAGAAGACAGCTAAAGAGTTATAGGATACCTTAGATGAGTTATCTTTGGTGAAATCTTCCCAGTCGTATTAATCTGTTGTGTCGTTTATTCAATTTCAAGATGGATGTTTCTGCTTCCTTGAATGATAGCCTTGATAAATTTCTAAACATGACTCAAGATTTGACTAGACGTGGTGATAAGATTTCTGATATGCATCAATCTGTGTTCTTGTTGAACTCTTTGCCTTCTCATTTTGACACTTTAAAATATGTTATTCATTTTAGTCATAAAGATCTAGACAAGAAGGATATTATTGAGTCTATTATTTATAAAAATGATGTTACGAAGGTGTTTAAATCTAAATAGGAAGCTAAAACTAAGGCTTGGATGGCTAAAGCTAAATTTAAGAGGGATAAAAACAAATTTGAAAAGAAAAAGGATGATAACAAAGACATCCTGAAATCTGATAGACCTTCTTCTAGTAACAACAAGTATAAAGGTCCTAATAAGTCCGATAATAAAAATGTCAAGTGCTATTATTGTGATAAAACTGGACATTATGAGAAAGACTGTTACAAGAAAAATAAGTATGAGGCTAAAAAGGATTAAAAAAACGTTGCTTTGTTTGAATATGTTCCCTCTTGTAAGCATAAAATTTTACATGTACTGTGTCTGATGATGTTTGGATAGTTGACTCTGGTTGTACTGTGCATGCTACACCGGATAAGAAATGGTTTGATCACCTTGATTTGAAAAATGAAGGGGATGTGTTACTGGGTGACCATCATTCTGCTTCTATTAAAGGGGTGAGGTATGTGCCTTTGATCATGCATGATAATCATATTAGAATCATTCATAATGTTAGATGGGTTCTTGAGTTAAGAAGGAATTTACTTTCCGAGAGTGTATTTGATGATAGGAGATGTCATATTCATACTTATAATGGTTCTACAAGAATTTCTAAACATGGTAAAGTTCTTGTTTAAACTGTGAAAAGAAATGGTCTCTATAATGTTCTTGTTAAATCTGCTAATATGCATAATGCCTATTGCTTCCACTACTATTTCCGATGATGATACTATAATTTAGCATAAAAGGTTAGGACATATAGGAAATAATGGCTTGTTACAACTTTATAAAACTAGTTTTCTTAAGCTTGAACTTGCTACTTTGGCTATGTGTGATGATTGTCTGCTTGGTAAGCATACTAGGACTAAGTTTGATAAGTCTAATTTTGTTGCTGAGCATCCTTTGCAATATATATGTTCACTCTAATTTATGAGGCCCTGCCCAAGTTGATTCTTTTTTTGGCATGAAATACTTTATGTCTTTGAATGATCATAATAATATATTTGTGTGGATTTATTTGCTTAAGGTTAAAAGGGAAGCTTTTGTCACGTTTAAAATCTGGAAAGTGAGTGATGAAAAGGAATTTGACTATATGGTTAAGTGCTTAAGAACTGATAATGGGCTTGAATTTCGCAACTCTGATTTTGATGCTTATTGCGAAGAACAAGGAATTAAGAGACATTTGACTATTCCTGGCACCCCTTAGCAAAATGGTATTGTTGAGAGGATGCGTAAGACCTTGCTAGAGAAAAAATAGATGTATGTTAATTTCTTCTGGCATGAAACATTCTGTTTGGGGTGATGTTATCATGACTGTTGCATACTTGATTAATAGATCTCCCTCTTCTATTGTGGATTATAAAACCCTTATGAATTGTTGTATAAAAGAAAACTTGACCTGAGTTACTTGAGGCCTTTTGGTTGTGTTGTTTATTCTTGCAAGTCTGATGGAAAGTTATCTTCTAGGTCTGAGAAGAGTGTTTTCTTGGTGAACCCTGAGGGAGTTAAGGGCTATAAAATATTATTGGTTCAACCTAGTGGATATAAAGTCATTGTTACCAGAAATGTTGTGTTTGAACAGGCTGG
This sequence comes from Persicaria maculosa, assembly GCA_963922045.1. Taxonomy (NCBI): domain Eukaryota; kingdom Viridiplantae; phylum Streptophyta; class Magnoliopsida; order Caryophyllales; family Polygonaceae; genus Persicaria; species Persicaria maculosa. The sequence continues at coordinate 33,052,022 of OY998259.1, read as the reverse complement.
ATTTTATTTCAAGTCTAAGATAACCCCTGCGGCTCAACATGATCGACGAGTGGTGACCCGACCGTTGATTCTCGCCAAAGATAAACGTCCAATACTGAAAACTAGTATAACGAATAAGTACATGTGTCAATCCCACAGAGAACGTGTATTTAGTACGATTTACTATCAACTAGTCCCTCCATTCAATATTAATTGACGTTTTGGGTATAGACACAAATTTTAAGAAATTTAGTTTTGGGACTAAAATGCCCTCAATGCCTTCAACATTTTAAAAATTCATGATTACGGATGAGGAAGTGGAAAACTCAGCCTGATCAAGTCCATAAGATGGGGGTAGATTAGGAAATTTATCACAAAATTGTTTGAAATGTCACTTAATTTTGAACAGAAAATTTTGATTAGAACGACAATTAATACTAAATAGAGGGAGTATATAGAATAAAGAGAGAACAAAGCAACGCAAAGCAACAAAGCAAGTGATTGATGTTTGTGAACAAAGCAATGAAAGCAAATAGTGAATATGATGGTGAAGGTAGTTTTATCTTCTTATCTCAACAGTCAACATGGTTGGTTACCTCGTTCATCGGTTCTTCTTATTACCCTAGTGATTGATTTATGTATGCATAAAATGCGTCTTACTCATGCTATGGGGGTCAAGCAGCACTATATCCCAATCTCCTAGCATGTAGATTAGCATCTCTCTCATATCGTCGATTTGTCACCTGGTTGTCAACAGCTACCGCTTCCACTAAAAGAGATGATCCTCACCTGTCGATTCCCAACCCATTCCTCATGACGTATTTGCTACTATAGGTTCGACCCGCGATAGCGGAGGTACGTAGTCGGAAACCTAGCTAGATGCAACTCAGTCTAGGTGATCAATCAAGACAAAGCAACAACATAATAACAATATAAAACCAAAGGAAATAGAAATAATATTAATAGATAGAACCTGGATAACCAAACCAATGGCTTGACAAACAGATGAGTGGAAGATTAGCCTAGCATGGCCATCTTCATGCAAAACATAAAAGAAAATAGAAAACTTAGGGTTTCCGCTCCACGAGGGAGGCGGAACCCTAAAAGAGAGAAGAGAATGAGTTGTGAATTGTGTTTTAAATGCCTGAGAAGAGAGCCTTATTTATAGTGCTTAGAAACCCTAGGGTTTGGCCAAGTTAAGGTAGAAGCAAGCCCAATGGGCCGGATTCAACCTATGAAAAAATCTTCCAGAATCTCCATCGGCTGGTGTCGATCTCGTGTATATCGCGGGAGTCTTCAGCGGGCGCCGCTCCTGCCTTTCCAACTTTTTCAGCTTTGTCTTGTAATTCACTTTTCGGAGTCCTCATTTGTTTGATCGACGCATATTAATATGCGTTGGAAAGATATTTTCTAGGACTACAACTCTCATGAATATGTCAGAACTTGATTCGAAGTGATTGAAATAAAAAAAGGTGAGGTTTCTCCACTTTCTTCTTTTCGGCTCGCTCCTTAGCCTTCCAATTTAGCTTCTAATCCTTCCTTGGTTTGCCCTTTGCTCTTTGGGACATCTTTCTTAGCTCTTCCAAGCTCCATTTGATCCATGTTTCCTCCAACATTTGAAGCTCGGATCTATTTCTTGCAAATAAACACTGAAAATGCGTAGATTCCGAATTTCGAGACTAAACGACACAAGATGCGACTTATGCATAAATTATGTGAATATTCCACCTAAATTACTTAAGAATGACTCAAAATGCCTATGCAAATTGTGCCTTATCAATGATACAAGCATTTAAATGGTTCTGCGGCTACTACTAGCACTCCATTTTATGTGTCTAATGAAACTGATAACCCCCTTGACGATGCTTCTGATGATGATCAAGTTCAACCCCACGGGGGTCAGGTAAATGAGGAAGCTAGTGATGTTTTTGAGGATGAAGTTTGTTCTTCTTCTGCTTCTACATCTTTTGATTCTTCTACCCCTTCCGACTCTAAAGCCCTGGATTTGGCTTCTGACACTGAGGATGTTATCTTAGTTGACTTGGAAAGTTAGTCTTTGGCTGATTACTAGTTAACTAGAGATAGGGAGCCCGAACTTAGGAAGCCAAATCCTAAGTTTTCATAAACTAGTGGTTGAATTTGCTCTTGTGATTTCTGAAGTTATAATTCTTATACACTTGATTTTTATGAACAAGATGTTAAGTGCTCTCATTTTGATCTTTGGCTTGCTTCTACGAAAGAAAAATTGATTCTATACACGCTAATAAAACCTAGACCCGTCTTAAGAAACCCAAAAATAAATGGTTAATTGATTACAAGTGGGTCTACAGGATAAATCTGGTTCTATACCTAAGGATTCTCCTAGGTATAAAGACATATTGGTTGGCAAAGGTTTCACTTAGAAAAGGGTTTAAGATTATAATGAGATATTTGCCCCTGCTGTTAAATGTAAACTCTACGTTTCTTACTTGCTACTAATGTTGTTTGTGATCTTCAATTGAACAAATTAATGGATGTCAAAACAACTTTCTTGCATGGTGATTTGTATAAGACCATTTATATGAAACAACCAAAGGGATTTGTGGATGATAAGTATCTTGATCATGTATGCTTACTTAGAAAATATATATGGCTTAAAACAATCTCCTAGACAGTGGAACATTAAGTTTCACACTTGCATGTTGAAATTGGGCTATTATAGATATAAGTATGATACTTGCTTTTATATAAAAGGTGCTAGAACTTTTGAGCATGTGTATGTGTTGTTGTATGTTGATAATCTGCTGCTTGTGTGCAAAAATATGTCTAAAAATAAAAGAGTTGAAAAATGGACTTAAAGCCAACTTTGACATGAGGACCTTGGTGTAGCTAAGAAGATTCTTGGAATTGATCTGGTTAGGAATATGAAGAAAAATCAGATTATCTTATCTCAGTGTGATTATATCCAAAAGGTTTTGGAGAGATTTAATGTGATTTGTGCTAAGACTTCTTCTATGCCTCTTGGTGCTCATCTTGGTCTTACTAAAACGGTTGATCCTTTGTCTAAGAATGAAGCTTCATATATGAAAAAGGTTCCTTATGATGTTGTCGTGGGTTCAGTTATCTATGTCATGATCTATTTTAGACCTGACTTAGCTTTTGCAATCAGTGTGTTAATTAGGTTTATATCTAACCCCGGTGGAAAAGCATTGGGTTGCCATGAAATTTCTTTTGAGTTATCTTTGTGGTTCCAAAAATGTTGGTTTAGTTTATGGAAGACACTCAGCAATAAGCCTTCAAGGCCATGTAGATGCAGATTATGCAAGCAACAAGGACAATAGGAAGTCCACCACTTCCTACATGTTTACATAGGCAGAAAATTATATCTCATAGAAGTCACAACTACAACCCATTGTTTCTCTATCATACAAAAAGCCAGACTAGATTGCAGCAATTGAAGCTGCAAGGGAGGCAATTTGGATCCAAGCTAGGCATATACAAGGAAATTTTTGGAAAACCTTGCATCTCAACTATTAATACTGATTCTCAATCTGCTCTTTACTTATGTCGTGATCCAATGTATCGTGAAAGAACTAAGCATATAGATGTGAGATATCACTTTATTAGGGAGAAATTAAAGTTGATAATAATATTATAAGGGTTGTTAAAATAAGTGGTGATAAAAATCCTGCAGATTTTTGAACAAAAATTGCTGCTGTTGATAAACATTTGTTTTGTAGGAAGTTCATTCGTGTGGAGGATCCCAGTTAGCTTGGTGAGGCAAGGTACCAAAGGTCGACGATGGACTCGGCAACCCTGAATCCAATTGGCTAAACATTTGTTTTTTTTTATGTTCTTCCAAACTCGCTTCGTTTTTTAAACCGATCTCGTATTTCATACTTCATAGTTAAAGAATGAAACTCAATCAACTTGTTTCCATTCTTTAAAAAAATCAAATTGTTTTCCGTACACCAATTTATTTGTACATAGGATGTAAAAAATACATAAAATATTAATTTTTAAAATAATATTATATTAGTATGAAATTATTTTAAAAAATTAATAATAAAAAATTAAATTTCATATAGTTTTTACCTAGACCCGGATAAATGCGGACACGGGTCGGACTTGTGATGAGTTTTACCCAAAAAAATTGTCCGTTGTTATGAGCACGGGTCGGGCTAAGCCTTTAATTGGTAAATAAAGAGCGGCCATTCCGGGGTTCGAATCGGGGACCTATGAGTACTACCCACAAGTCCTTTCCGGTGAGCCATTTCGGAATGGTTTAAAACTTTGGTAGGGTAAACTTTTTATAGTGAATGGCCACACCGCTTCGCGGCCCCATACCCCAGAAATCCCTTGCGGGATTTTATGAGGAGGCTCAGTACCACTTTCGCAAAGTGCGATCCGCGGTCGCAACCTCACCTACCTGCACACGGACCACTTCACCACTTCGGCTTGGTCCTACGGATTAGTATACACCGCTTGGCCGTACGCGCTTGTGGGAATTAATATGGCTTAAATGCACCAAGTGAGATTCGAACCCGGGACCTCTCCTTTGGGATATCTCACCCTTACCGCTAGAGCAAGAGGTCATTGGTAAAACTTTGGTAGGGTAAACTTTTTATAGTGACTGGCCCCACCGCTTCGCGGCCCCATACCCCATAAACCCTTTGCAGGATTTTTTGAGGAGGCTCAGTACCACTTTTGCAAAGTGCGATCCGCGGTCGCAACCTCACCTACCTGCACACGGACCACTTCACCACTTCGGCTTGACCCTACTGATTAGTATACACCGCTTGGCCGTACGCGCTCGTGGGAATTAATAAACCCCAGAAACCCCTTGTGGGATTTTTTGAGGAGGCTCAGTACCACTTTCGCAAAGTGCGATCCGCGGTCGCAACCTCACCTACCTGCACACGGACCACTTCACCACTTCGGCTTGGCCCTACGGATTAGTATACACTGCTTGGCCGTACGCGTTTGTGGGAATTAATATGGCTTAAATGCACCAAGTGAGATTCGAACCCGGGACCTCTCCTTTAGGATACCTCATCCTTACCGCTAAAACAAGAGGTCATTGGTAAGGGTCCCTACTTCATGGGATTGACGCTATGTCCAAGTCCGTCCGATATACCGGATCGGGTGGCCTGCGAGCGCCCGCAAGTCTAATATGATATTTAACCCTCCAATTATAGCCTAACGTTGTATAATTAGCAAAATATATTGAAGCTATACATTTGAGATATTGAAATTCCTTTGTAATCCATGAACTATGTTATTAGCATGAGCAAATTTGGCTGCTGCAAATAGCTTGGAAATACAAATTACTTACTAATTAATTTAGGGTTAATTGGGCTAAATATCCTGACATTTATGGATAGTTGCGTTTAATATCCCGACCTTATAAGATTTCACGAAATATCCTAACATTTGGTGTTAGTTGCGCTCTCTACCCTAGATAGATTTCTTAAATTAAAAAATTACATAAATGATGGAAAAATTACACAAAATCACCCATATTCATAAAATATTTTTCAATAAACCCCCAATATATTTAAAATCCCCCCCGCCCCAAAAAAAACAAAAAAACCAAAAATCATTTCTAGTAGATAACATCTACTCCCATAATTATTATAATTATTAAAAATAATTAATTTTATTATTTTTTCCACATAATATGTGTTATAAAAAAAAATCTATGTTTATATACACCGATCTATAAATTTGGATTTGTACATATATTCTCTATATATTATTTTATATATATTTTCTTTTTGGTCCATATTATTATATATACACTAAAACTAATACATAACATCTTATGTGGAATCTTGTGATTGAATCTTAAGAAAATATTTCTCATCTGAATTCCACAGCATTAAAAAAGGATTCTATAAAAAATGCTAACTATACATATATGAAATATAATACTTTAAAAAAATAAAATAAAATATATTTTTTAAAAAGAAATAGTAAAATACGGAGTATATGATAACTATTTATAATTAATAAAGATATGATAAACATATATTTAAAATAGGAAAATTGGGTATATACTCATGGAAACTTGATTAATTGGGCATATAATATGGTACTTACATATTAATCTTACGTAAATTATAACTATGGCTTTATAAAATAAATTTTTAAGGAATATATGATATAATAAGAAACAAGTTTATTTTTAAATAATCGATCTTATTTTAATTTTTTAGAGCACGCATCGTTATATGTTTGGTAAAAAATTTCATTTTATTTTGATTAAAATAGGGATTATTGAAATTTTTTTATATAAATATGGGTGCATTTGTGTAATTTTTCCATTATTTGCGTAATTTTTTAACGTTTCGGCTATATACACCGCAAATTCGCACGTTTTAAGGACGTGTATGCACGTCGGATTTAACGTGCATGCACGTCCTTAACAACGTGCAAGGGCTGCATCGGACGTGCAGGCACGTTCTTTTTTTTTTTATAAAAAAAAACGTGCTTGCACGTCCATTTCGACGTGCATGCGCGTCATCTAAAATCAAAGGCGACGTGCCCCTTCGTCTACACTTCGTCCCAGATCCACAGAGAGAGAGAGCGGTGAGGGTTAGGGTTGCCGGCGACGAGAGCTCGAGCCACAGAGAAAGAGAGAGAGAGAGAGAGAGAGAGAGAGAGAATCAGAGCGAGAGATGGAGCCGGAGAGAGAGATGGAGGCGGAGGCGGTGGCGGTGATAGTGGAGGCGGCGCAGGCGGAGGCGGAGGTGGTAGCAATGGAGGTGGCGCAGGCGGAGGGTGGTGGTGGTGGAGCAGTGGCGGAGCCGGCGGTTCCGGTGGAGGAGGCGGTGGCGATGGAGGAAGTGGCGGAGGCGGCGGTTCCGGTGTAGGAGCCCCTATTACCGCCACAGAAGCGGCGTAATATGGAGGTGTCTCCTGTCCCGACCCCACCGGTATGTTATTTGAATTATTTACTGTATTTTATTTGATTTAGTTTTATAGTTTTATAATTTAGTTTGATAGCTTATAATATAGTTTTATAATATAATTTGATAGATTATAATTGATACTATATAGTTTTTATGATTTGTTATATGTTTATAGTTTATAGTTTCATGGATTGATAGTTTCATCATTTGTTATATAGTTTGATAGATTATAATTGATAGTATATAGTTTTTATGGTTTGATAGTATATAGTTTTTATGGTTTATAATATAATTTGATAGATTCAATTATAGTTTGCACAAAAAGTACAAACAGCATTAAAATACTATAAAATAAAATATATTAAAATATATTAAAATACATAGAAATACATTAAAATTCAAAGACAATAAAAAACTTTAAAAGTGATAAATAACTATTAAAATATATTAAAAGGCATTAAAACATATTAAAATACATCAAAAACCATTATAATAACATTAAAAGTCATTAAAATACATTAAAATAAAAAACATTAAAATATATTAAAATACATCAAAAGACAGTAGAATAACATTAAAAGTCATTAAAATACATTAAAATAAAAAACATTAAAATATATTGAAAACACATTAATAGCCAACTGGATCAAATGAATTAGAATATAGAAAGTAACAGGTTCTTAAAATTTCATAATAACAGGCAGGGACGCTCTTGAGGGGGGATGGTACCCTTCGGCCTATTAGGTTCGGCGACCGGGCAGCGGTCAGTCAGATTGCGGAGGAGACGGTACCCCATGATATTCACGATCAGACACATACAATAGATGATCTGATGATGTCTGCAGAGGGCTACCAGCTGTCGATGGGGACCCCCCCGGCCGACGTGGATGACAGCTTCAGGGGGGTCTGCCAGATTTCGATCCTTCTGGCGATCCGACGGAGGGGCAGCAGCCTTCTTTGGAGTCCGTCGATGTACTGAGCAACTGCATCACTAATGTAGTTGTGGGTCGACGGGCCGACAGGGGTAGACCGCCTGCTCGTCTACCCCCCACCATCCCCGAGGCATCTACTTCAGGCGTCCACGAGGGTTCTACTTCCGCCACCCAGGACGCTGAGGCTTCGACCTCCCCCACACCAGCGGCGATTTCTTTGGCTTTTGCGGATGACAGGATCTCTGACGTCGTAGAGGAGGCTGACGACGGACAGGAGGGGCGGGATGATGGTCAGGGGGGCCCATAGGAGGGGGGCAGGAGGGGCGGGTTGAGGGTCAGGGGGGCCCACAGGAGGGGGGGCAGCAGGAGCCCGCGCCCATCCCTGCGCAGGCTGCCGCACCGACTGTGCATGTCGATCCATTCTTACCACCGGGAGATCTGCTGGTGTCTTACAGGCATCACCGAGCGTACCGGGTGTGGAGGGAGCCGACTGTGGATAAACGGTTGTCCATTCTCCCTACACGGGCACGAAGCTCCGCCGGTTCACTAGGTTATGACGGTAACCCACGGTGTTCACAACCACGGGCTTCCCACGAGCTTGAAGGGTCACGCCATCGCCGGACAGATGACAGAGGGGGAAAAGAAGATGGCTAGGTGGATGAAGGAAATTGGTACTCCTCCAAAAGCCATTGGGTACGGATTGAGGCAGTTAGATGAGACAAGCGTCACGTCATCGCGTTCCCTCACCAACACGCTCAAAAGGATAGTCGCCGAAGAAAGGGTAGTCGGACGATGACCCAAGATACCCTGCATCGTCTGCGGGAAAGAGGGTACTACTACGAATTCAGATGACATCCGGATGACGACGAGGTCTTGAGCGACCTCTTCCTCGCGCATCCTGACGAGATATGGCTACTCCGAAGGTTCCATCACGTCATCGTATTGGACAGCACGTACAAAACAAATGCGTAAGTTACTTAATTACGATTACATTATTGCACATATAGCCAATTATAAAGTATTGTACATTTAACATATTTAAACTTGCAAATATGCCTTCATGTCGCACGAGAACGAAGACACATACACCTGGGTGTTGCGTCAGCTTCAGATCTTGCTTGGGACGGTTCAACCTCAAGCTATTATGACTGATCGAGAGCTAGGTCTCTTGGCGGCGCTAAATATTGTCTTCCCCAACGTCCAACATCTCCTTTGTTGGTTACTGATGTGAGCCTGAATTGCCATGTTTTATACTATCTTTTATATCGAGTTCTGCATTCATTTTATGCATTTGGGCTAGAATAGTACAGAATCTATGTAGTTTATGCTTATTTGCCAAATTATGGAATCTACACCAGTTTCTGTTTAAATTCACAGAAATCGAAGCAATTTACAGCAGTTCTGAGAAAGGAAAAAAGGCTCGAAGTCAACTACAGAAGTCCGAGGTCAAGAAGCAGCGGAACCAAGACAAATCGAGCTGGAAACAAGGAAAAACAGTTAGTCGATATCGACATGGCTAAGTCGATATCGAGTAACCACATATCGAGCTGGAGACCAGGAATCGATGAGCAAGGAAGCTGGGAGCTGAACATTTTACTCGATGTCGAGGAATTTACTTGATATCGAGGAAAAAGTAGTCGATTTTCACATCCTGGAGCCGAGATCGACGAAGAAGCTGAAGACGGACCAAGCCTTGGTCGATGTCGAAGAAATCTTCTCGATATCGAGTAAAAGTCAAGTCGACGTGCTGTCCTGGAGGCCGGAATCGAGTTGCTGAGTGGAAGACGAAGAAAGTGCTACTCGACATTGAGCAATTCTACTCGATATCGAGGAAATCCCCAGAACCCGACGTCGGGTAGTCCGGGATCTTGTTAAGTTTCTATCCCGAGTACAATGGTGATATTTTCGAGATGAAATTCTATCAAGAACTATCAAGTGCCATCAAGTCAAGAGAGAAGATATTTTATCCACATTAGATATAGTCCTAGTTGATTTATTTCTTTATTCCATTATTTTATCTTAAGTAATTAGATAGATAGATATAGATAGAGATAGGATATTCTTTCCTAATTAGAGAGGGAAAGAAGCCTATAAATAAAGCCTTAGGGGCTGATTTCTATTAATTAAATTTCAGAAGGAGAAGAGGTAGTAAGTAGAGAGAGAGAGAGAGAGAGTTTGTGGCAAGAGCAAGGTGGAAAGGCGAAAGCGGATTTGGTTTGTTCAGTTGTAAGCTTTCTTTTTAGTTTTATTTAATGCAAAGTTATTTCCTTTTATTATTGATGTATTTCTTGATAATGAAGAGCGAGTAGTCCACCCACTTTAAGGGTCGGGGTGAGCCCGACGGTAGCCATGTGAGGTGATGCGGTAAAGGTTTGATCTTTTTATGCAATTCATCTTCTATCCCTGCGAGCATGATTCTTTTGCCAAAGTTAAAGATGATCCTTGTTTGTGTTATTCTAGCGGAAGTGATCTTACTACAACTTGGGGTAATTATGTGAAAAGGGTTAGTAACAATTAGGATTTATGCGAAAGCCTCTATATTCCTATTTGTTAATAACGAAAGTTATTTGATAAAAAGCATGATCTTTTATGTCTTTATGTGTTATTTTACATGGTTATCGTTGTGGTGTTGAAACCCTGATCTTGGAAGTCTTTAGTTTATTGATTTATTTCATCGAAATCCGTGTCTCTGTTCGAAAAGATTGCAATTTAAGTTTCTGTTTTTTGTCGATCTCGAGAAGTTTTTTTGTCGACATCGAGGAGTTTCCTCGATATCGAGGAACGTTTGTCGACATCGAGTTACTTTTGCTGAGTTTCAGTCGATATTAAGCTTCTATTGTCGATTTGTTTACTCGATATCGAGGAACAGTAGTCGATATCGACTAGTTTATGTGCTTTCGTTTCTTTTCTGCTTTTATCTGTTGTTTCTGTCTGTCTGGTTTGATTTTCTGCTTGTGAGATTTGCTGCTACCTGAGATCCGCTGACGTGCTTCCTCGAGGATCGATCCTGACTTCCCGCTGCTACATCAGGAGGAGGTCTTGTAATCATTTACAGCTTAAGGAAGGAGATAATATTCGAAAAAGCTTCCTGAAATGTTAGTGAATATATATAATAATATTTGGAAGCATATAATAACATGAAATAATATTCGAACATAATATCATGGAGAACAGGTTTTGTGTTTCATCAACACTGCTGGAGCTTCAAGACCTTTTTGACGCAAACATACTGTCAAAGCATTTGAAACTTATTCTGATTTTCATCAAGGGAGGGAGTTATCAATCTCCCCCTTGATGAAAGACAAAACCTGTGCATCCCTGCAACTTAGTCAAACATATATAATATAAGCAGCATCGGACTAAGTACCTGCATGGGTTAGACGAATGTTGGATCATAATTTTAAAGCATGAAAAATATCCAACTGAAAACAAAACAAGGTCTTCCAAGACCTTCATAGCAGTTAAAAAAAGTTTTTAAAGTCTAAACCACAGTAGATCATCTCCCCCTTTTTGTCTTTCAACAAAGGGAGGAGGCAAAACAGTCACCAAAAGTTTTGAAACAGTGTCCAAAAACCAGCAATGTTTCAGATTTGGGGTTAGGGTAGGATGGGGTAAGGCTAAGCTTCATCGTCCGGAGCATCATCAGTGAGCAGCGACCTCAGATCTTGCAGCAGCTTGGTTACCCCGCTCATCTCCGTCATAAACTCCTTGTGCAGCTCCTTGATATCCAGGCGAACTTCCTCCAAGCCCAACTCCAGGTTGTCCATGCGTTCATCAACGGCTGAGGCAGTGGGAAGAGCTTTTGAAGGAGAGGCAAGACTCCAAGTCCCTTGGAGGGACCGAGTGATGCCTATCTTTTCAAGGCTCTTGGAGTCAAACTTACCCATATGACACTGTTGTTCTTCATTTTTGAAATTGATTCCAGAAGCTTTGAAGATATGGGTCAAAAGGGTGGCAAAGGGGAGGGGAGTTCCTTTTCTGGCTTTTCTACCGTGAGCCATGGATCCAAGGATAGTGTTGGCCAGATCAAGGTCAAGGCCATTTAAGATGCGGTATAGAAGGATCATGGCATTATCGGTAAGGAGAGAGCCAGAGTTTAGACGGGGTAAGAGGCAACGCACAATGATGTTAAAAATAATCTTTGCCTCTAGGGTAAGGGATGAGTGGGTGAGCTGCTTTGAAGTGCTGTTGGATGCTTCGGGTAGGAGATATTTGGATCGAGGAAGGGCTATGCATTGTTCTTTTGTGGGGTTCTCGGGAGAGGGTGGACAAGGTCTAGGCAGGCCAAGGAAATCAGCAAAGTCGATGGAGTTGAAAGAGATTCTAACCCCCTTGACGATGGATTCCAAAGACCAATCGTCGGCATTGTGTTTGGGTTTTAGGTTTATGTAGAACAGGCGGGTAAGTTGAGGATAGTAGGTAGCTTCAAGGTTGAGAAGGGTCCAGGCAGGGGATTGTTTGAGTAGAAAGATGCATGGTAAATTCAAAGCTTCAAAGAACGCAAGATCTAAAAAATCAGAACAGCAAATCTTACGAGTTAGAAACTCATCTACCCACTTTCCAGCCGTTTCAGCATCTTCAAACCATGAAGAGGGTAAGGATTGGTTTACTTGGATGTAGGCAGGGGGATCAACATTCTTCCTTCGAGCCTGTGTTGGAGCAGACCTCTTGGCAGACGCCTCAAGGCCTCTAAGAGTGCCCTTCCTGGTACGCTTGGGAGATGGAGGCTTGGCAGCTGCTGGGGCTTTACGCTTCTTTGGAGACGGGGGAGGAGGAGAAGGAGAAGGAGAGGCAACAGGTTCTGGCATCCTCGTCATCGCCGATCTCGTCTTCCTCTTCTTCTTCTTCCTCTGGTTCCTCCTCAGTGGGAACCTCCTTCTCAACCTCTTTTCGAATTCTCTCGGCCTCCTCCTCGGCCAGTTTCCTTGCCAGCTCGACCTCTTCCTCGGCCTTTTTCTTTCTTAGAGCTTCTTCTTCGGCTTCCTTGGCAGCATCACATTCCAGAATAGCGTCTAGATCCTCCTCTTCCTCCTCATCATCCACCTCCTCAGCGATGATTTTCTTTTTCCCTTTCTGCTTCGCACTAAGAGGCTTCTTCGCTGAGCGTTTTTTAGAGCCCTTGGTTACTGTAGTCGTGCTCTCAGCGATGGTGCTCTGGACAACAGCTGGGACTATTGCTTGTGGAGTGGGTTCAGGTTGAGGGGAAGTAGCAGTGGCCTGGCGTCCCTTGGGGGTGGCGCCAAGTCTTTTGGGTGTGGAGGCTTTCTTTGATTTGGGAGCCATGGAGATTTTCGGCTAGGGTTTCAGAACAATTGAGAGATTGAAGAAGAAGAAGAATTGGAAAGGTTTAGATAAGTTTGAAGTGGTGAGAGAATCGGGTACAGATTGGGGTTTAAGTAGAGTGAGGTGATGGAGTTGATTGGACGGGTTTAGAGTTCCAATGTGGATAATGATAACATTGCCAATTTGAAAAATATTTCAATTCAAAATTCAAATCTTCTCTTAACCATTTAAAATAGGAGGGAAATATTCGAAAATATTTTATTCCAAAAATAAAACATGTACTCGGATGGGGGAATAAATATGTAGCATATATAGAATTTTAAAATCCGTTAAAAATATACTTGATCAAATATCTAAAAAGATATTAACCAAATATATATGATCCGATATCTGTACTCTACCATTCAGTTCACAAACCTTGACATAATTCTCAAAGGTCTTGACACTGAGTAGAATTTATCTTTCGTAAAGGGAAAGCTCCCCCTACAAAAGTGCATCCTTGTTAAGCATCCCAATCTCACGTCTAATGAAGGTGAACCTGTCCTCTGCCAAAGGCTTAGTAAAAATGTCAGCCCATTGATAATCAGTTGAAATAAAAGAAATGGACACATCACCTTTTTCAACATGGTCTCTAATGAAATGATGCCTTACATCAATATGTTTTGTCCTTGAATGCTGAACAGGATTCTTCGTGATTGATATGGCACTTGTATTGTCACACCTAATGGGAATACCTCTGAGGTTGATGTCAAGATCTCTCATTTGCTGAGCTATCCAAAGGATTTGGGAGCAACAAGCTCCAGCTGCTATGTATTTGGCTTCGGTAGTGGATAGAGCAACTGAGTTTTGTTTCTTAGAGTGCCAACTGATCAAGGATGCTCCTAAGAATTGGCAACATCCTGATGTGCTCTTCCTATCCACCTTATAGCCTGCAAAATCTGCATCAGAATACCCGATTAATGTGAAATCTTTTTGCTTTGGGTACCACAAGCCAAGCTCCTTAGTGCCATTGAGATATCGAAAGATCCTCTTCACAGCTACGAGGTGAGATTCTTTAGGATCAGCTCGAAACCTAGCACACATGCAAACACTAAACATGATGTCAGGTCTACTAGCTGTGAGATATAGTAAAGATCCAATCATTCCTCGATACTCCTTTTGATTGACACTCTTCCCACTCTTGTCTTGATCTAGAGATAATGTTGAGCTCATGGGTGTCTTGGCTGCTTTGGATTGATCCATCTTGAATTTCTTCAAGAGATCCTTAGTGTAGTTGTTTTGGTTGACAAAGATCCCTTTCTTGGATTGATGAACTTGTAATCCCAAAAAGAAGTTGAGTTCACCCATCAAGCTCATCTCAAATTCACTGCACATAATGTCAGAAAATTCCTTGCACAAAGATGTGTTAGTAGCACCAAATAATATATCATCAACATAAACTTGAATAACCAAAATGTCCTTTCCTTTGGTCTTGATAAACAGAGTCTTGTCGATCAACCCCCTTTTAAAATCATTTTCTAAAAGATATTTTGACAAGCACTCATACCAAGCTCTTGGGGCTTGTTTCAAACCATAAAGCGCTTTGTCTAGTTTATAAACATGATTGGAAAATTCCGAACTTTCAAAACCTGGGGGTTGAGCCACATAAACTTCTTCTTCTAAGAAACCATTAAGAAAAACACACTTGACATCCATTTGATATAACTTTATGCTCATAAAAGATGCAAATGCTAATAAAATGCGAATGGCTTCAAGCCTGGCTACGAAGCAAAGGTCTCCTCGTAGTCAATACCTTCCTCTTGATTATAGCCTTGAGCAACAAGCCTTGCTTTGTTCCTCATGATCTTACCATTCTCATCTAGCTTGTTTCGAAATATCCATCGTGTGCCAATGACTAATTGATGCTTTGGCCTAGGCTTCAAGGTCCAGACTTTGTTCCTTTCAAATTCGTTAAGCTCAGTTTGCATAGCAATGATCCAGTCTGGCTCTTGAAGGGCCTCATCTACCTTCTTTGGTTCAATAAGAGAAACAAACGCATGAAAAGCACAAAAATCTTTAAGTTTAGAACGAGTTTGAACACTAGATGTAGGATCAAAAATGATATCCTTTAATGAGTGTGATGAGGAGTATTTGAATTTCCTTTTGCTAGTCTCAACTCCTTGATTCGTCACACCAGCAGGATTGATTTGTGGTACATCTGACTCCGTGGTCCTGTTAGGTTCAGTTACAGCAGTTTATGACGTTTAAACACTATTGGATTGGACACCAAGGGCTTTGGACGAATCTTCAGCACCTTGGGCCAATTCTTCAGTGTTGAGAATCTGTTCCTGCATGTTCCTCTTCTCTGTGTTCTTGGTAGCAGCATCATAACCTTCCTCGTTCTCTGCATGGATGTTAAGATCTATATCTGCAACACTTTCACTCAAAGAACCGTCATTGCATTCATCAAATATAACATGTATACTTTCTTCAACTAACTGGGTCCTTTTATTGAAGATTCTATAAGCTTTGCTACTTGTGGAGCAGCCAAGAAATATACCTTCATCACTACGCGCATCAAATTTCCCAAGGTTATCTTTTCCATTGTTATGAACAAAACAAGTACAGCCAAAGGGTTTAAAGTAAGATATAAGTGGTTTGCGGCCTTTGAAAAGTTCATAAGGAGTTTTCTTTAAGATGGAACGAATAAGACAACGATTCAAAATATAGTTAGCTGTGTTAACAGCTTCAGCCCAATAGGTTTTAGGCAATGCATTTTCTAAAAGCATAGTCTTGGCCATATCCTCTGGGGTGCGGTTCTTTCATTCCACAACCCCATTTTGTTGAGGTGTCCTAGGAGCAGAAAAGTTATGGGAGATGCCATATTTAGCACAAAATAAATCAAATTGAAGTTGATCAAACTCCCTACCATGATCACTTCGAATTGACACTATGGGCTCGTTTGTTAAAGTTTGCAACTCCTTACAAAGTTTTGAAAACTCAAATAAGGCCTCTGATTTTTCTTTTAAAAATGCAACCCAAGTATATCTAGAAAAACCATCAACAACGACAAGCATGTACTTTTTACCATTGGGAGATTTGACTCGCATAGGACCACATAAATCCATATGTAAAAGTTCAAGGGGTCTAGAAGAACTTACAACCTTTTTGGGTTTGAAAGAGCTACGTGTTTGTTTACCTCGTGTGCATGCATTGCACATATCAATACCTTTGAAGTCCATCTCAGGTAGTCCTCTTACAAGCCCTTTGGACACAAGCTTCTGTAGTGTATGTGGACTCACATGACCGAGTCTCCTGTGCCAGAGCTTTGGATCATCCGTCAAAGCCTTTAGACAGGTTAAGCTTCCTTGTGCCACTTGATCAGCATTCACAGCGTATATATTGTTGTAACGATATGCAGCCAGTATAACTTCACCTGTATCTTCTCTGCACACTAGACATCTTTTCTTGTTAAATCTGACATTATTGCCACTATCACATAATTGAGAAACACTAAGCAAATTATACTTTAAACCATTCACAAGATAGACATTTTTAATACTATGGTTGGAATCACTCCCAACACTACCAATACCAACGATGTCACACTTTCCTTTGTCACCAAGAGTGATTGTTCCTGTGGATTGCTCCTTTAGATCATAAAAGAGAGAACTCTTCCCACTCATATGCCTTGAGCATCCACTATCAATAATCCATTTTTGCTCTTTCACCTTGGTGATCTCCTGCAAAACAAACATCAACCTTTGTGGCTAGACCAATAAGCAAATTTGGATCCATTATTGGGGTAAACCATATTTGGTAAAATAGTGCCTTTGGGGATCCAAACTTGTGTTATCCGTTCTTTCCTCAAATGAACAGGAAATGTATTGCGAATGATATATGGATCCTTTCTTCTATAGGGACAGGTCTCTTTTACATGTCCCTTTCTAGCACAGTGGTGACATATAGGAGAGGTTCTGCTTCCTTTTGCCTTCACAAAAGTGGTGATGTGTTGCTTCTTTAAAAACCTCGGATTGTAACCAATACCACTTTTGTTTAGAGAACTTTGTTGCTCTCCCAACATCCTATCAAGAGTGCCTTTGGATTTGGTCAAACTTATGAGGGCTGTCTGTTGGTCTTGAATCTTTTCAGGGAGATCTTCTCGTTCTCTAAGTCATGATGTTCACTTCTTAGAGAGAAGAGATCTTGCTTGAGTTCAAATTTCTCTGAGTCAAGAGTCGTGACTTTAATGTCAAGACCTGAATAAGAAGCTTCAAGACTTTTGACCCTCATAGACAGATCCTCAATAGTTGTTCCCTGGTCCACATTTTTCTTGATAAGAATGTTGGTCTGGGCAATAAGTTTCTCTTCATTGGCAATCATATTAGAAAGGAATTCTGATAATACCTCTTTTGGACTTGCCATAAGTTCTCTTACACTTACCTCAAGCTTCTCATCGTGAGATTCATCTCCTGAGGCCATAAGACAGTCGTTGGCCTTCTCATCATCTAAGTCAGAGTCAAAATCACTCGAAGTTGCCACTATGGCTTTCTTTTTCCATCTATCACCCTTCTTGGACTGGCTCTTCGTCTTTTGAGGGCAGTCTTTTACAAGATGATCTATTTCACCACATTCAAAACAAGACAAAGGTTTAGTCTTCTTATCAAATTTGTTGTATTGAGACTTACCTCGAAATTTAGAAGACTCTGATCCATCCTTGTTGTTGAATTGTTTCTTCATTTTGAGGATCCGAGCAAGGCTTCTTGTGATAAGAGCAAAAGGATCATCCTCATCGTCATCCTCTTCTTCGGAATCAGATCCATCTTTGGCCTCATCCTTCTTAGACTTGAGCGCCAAGTTCTTAGTGCTTGCTGGAAGTTCTCCATCGTCTTCATTAAGGATCATCTCATGCGTGATCAGTTTCCCAAGCAGGTCATCAAGGGGCAGAGTGGTGAGGTCTTGGGCTTCCTCTATGGCTGTTACTTTAGGACCCCACTTTTCTTTTGGGAGGCACCTCAATATCTTCCTCACTTTCTCAACATTCGTAAAGCTCTTGCCAAGAGAGTCAAGGTTGTTGGTGATTTCTGTGAATCGTGTGAACATGGCATTGATAGACTCATCAGACTTCATTTTGAAAAGCTCATACTTTCGAAGGAAGATACTGATCTTGGTGTCTTTCACTTGGCTGGTTCCCCCATAGGTGACGACCAGCTTGTCCCAAATCTCTTTAGCTGACCTACAAGATGAAATACAGTTAAACTCATCAGTGCTAAGACCACAATAAAGTAAGTTGATAGCCCTGTAGTTTTTGGAGACGAGTTCAAGATCTGCTTGGATGTATTCAGACTCCTTCTTTGCAATTTTGGTTCCATTTGGTCCGTCTTTCTCTGGAATCTTCGGACCATTCTCTATAATGTTCCAGAGTTCCAGATCTTGATCTATAATGAACATCTTCATCAATGATCTCCAGTGGACAAAGTTGTTTCCTACAAAGAGTGGTGGTCTGCTGGTAGACCTTCCCTGTGCAAATCCTCCGCTTGCTTCACCAGACATGATCGAAAACTCACAAGATTGTTAGATCAAAAGCAGTGAGTAAAGCTCTGATACCAATTGAAGGTTCGATAATGTAAAACAAAGTAATGTAAAGATACTTTAGAAGGGGTATTGAATAGAGTATGCCGGTTTTTCGGGGATAGTCTCAAGACTTTTGAAGCTCGTGCAAAACCCTTCGAGATTAGACTAACTCTTTTCTCTGAAAACCTGAATCATAAAGTTAAACAATTCGAACCAAGTGCGGAAATAAGGTAAAGCAGTAAATAAAGGACTCGATGAATTGTTTACGAGGTTCGGCACGAACTTGGCCTACATCCCCGCCTAGGGTTCTTCCACAACCCTAGGATTCAACCGGCTTTTATTGATTCACGAGACTTAGGATCCTAATAGCTCACCAAGAAGCCTCTCTCCTATACAATTGCAATCTAGTCAACTCACGTTCCCTTGGAATCCTAGACCAATCTAGAAGAGCCCCACCTCTCTATGCTATCTAGTACAATCCTCTTACACTTAGTGAATCAATCGCCTAGTGTCCACTTCCTGAGTTACAAACTCTCGAGTATAACACTATCACGAAATATATCCTATAAGCTCACTGTGTAACTCTCAAATGCTTTGAAATGAAATAACAGACTCTTACGGACTAGTAGAGAGCACACGAAGAAGACAGATCTCGCTTGAGGGCTTGAGTGTATGAATGCTTGTGTTCAACGAATGTGTAGCTGTCTTCTTCTTCCTTTTCTTTATATTGAGACAAATCGGCGCCTAAGGATCTTCACCAACGGCTAGAGAGGATCATGGCTTGAGCTGGATTCTTCACAATCTTCTATCTTTGGAAACTTCTGAAGCCATGATCTTCCGATTTGAATCTTCTCGATTTACAGCTTAAGGAAGGAGATAATATTCGAAAAAGCTTCCTGAAATGTTAGTGAATATATATGATAATATTTGGAAGCATATAATAACATAAAATAATATTCGAACATAATATCATGGAGAACGGGTTTTGTGTTTCATCAACACTGCTGAAGCTTCAAGACCTTTTTGACGCAAACATACTGTCAAAGTCTTTGAAACTTATTCTGATTTTCATCAAGGGAGGGAGTTATCATGGTAGATCCAAGGAGGAGACATGAGTTGATAACGCATTATATGAGAATGTCTAGTTGATCGAAGAAGCTTACATGAAGATCTCAAGAGGTCCTGAGAAGAAGAAGCGAATCTAAACGATGAACAAGTCTGCAGAAGTTGTTGCCAGACATGCTGAACTTGTTTTTCACTTTTTGGAGGCCCCGGTTGTCCGATTGACTATTATGACCATGCGTTGGAAAGCTCTTTCAAGGAGCTACAACTTTCATGTTGACAAGAAGAGCAAATTCGAGGCGGGTTTTCCGTGAAAGGCCCCTGGCTGCGGCCGCAGCACACTTGCGGCGCCCGCAGCCAATCAATTTGCAGCAGGATACGAAGAAACAGTATGATGCGGCCGCAGCATATATGCTGCGCCCGCAGCATTGGTCATGAGCGCGAATGCGCGGTGTTTTAAATATTAAAAAAAACCTAGATCCCTTTATTTATTTCATGGCCGACTTTGGATGATATTTAAGGCCACTTTAACTTATTTTTCCATTACTTCTCTATTATTCATTCATCAGACACTTTAGAGATTTTGAGAGATGTCTTCCATAAGGAACTAAACTCATCTATTCTGCCTGCAATTTGAAGCTTTATTTGGATTGATTGTGAGTTTCTAATTCTCGTTCCTTGTTTCCTATATTTGAATGCTTCAACTTCCTTGTGCTTGATTGCCTATTGTTTTATTCTATCTAGCTAGAATCAATTCAATTGCTAAGGTTTTGTAGATTCCTGATTGTGAACCTTAACCTAAGTGACAAACTTGTTCCTTTAAGGCTGATTGAACTAATTGAACAAGTAGGAAGTTGGATGTGTTGTTAAATCACTCTTTAGGGACTGCAAATACCTTGGCTAATCTCTGAACTTAAAGCTATCAATTGGGTTAAATCCTTCTTTAGGGACTGTTCGATTGATAAGGGTTTCTAGGACTGATTGGACTAGTAACTATATTAGGTCGGGACAAGGGCATTCATAGAAAACTTAATAGGACGAGAAGAAGTTACAAGGATCGTTTCAAACCAAATAAAGTGGAAAATTGTAGGTAGAATTGCTTCTCCTAATTGTCTGAATTACAATTATTTACTCTTGCTTTCATCAATCCGCTTTGATAAAAGGCGGAACTTTCACACTCAAAACCCCCCTCTTTGGTTACTTGATTGGCATCTAAATCACACTTGAATAGCGAATTTCTCTGTGGGATCGACCTCTTACTTGTTGCTATACTAGCTATAGGTTTGAGTTTTCTTTGGCGGATCAACGACAGGTTTTCCCTGCGTCAAATTTGGCGCCGTTGCCGGGGACATTTATTGATTCTTGTGTGATTTTAGTGCTGATTTTTGGTGTGGACCATCTTATATGGTCCATACCCTTGCTACTAATTCTTCTCTGTAGAAAACATTGCAGAGATGGCTAACGACGCAAACCGCACTTGATACGTTTGGATTCCCCGATCCTTCGCCTGTGGGCTTCAGATCAAGAACCACGCCGTATATTTGCTAAGATCTTGCAATGCTCTTCCGATATCTCCTGATTGACAATTGAATTAAACTAATTAAACCACAATCTTAATTTAATAAATTGCAACTAACTAACCTAACTAAACTTATACGTAAACGAATTAAGTAATACTAACTAAAGCAATAACTTTTATAATTTAAGAAAATTAAACAACTAACAGCTATCGACTAACTAATTAGAACGCAGCAATTAACTAAACTAAGTTAAACTAATTAAACAATAGCGATAGAATAACGAAATCAAGAAGCGAGGTCTTGAGGGCGCGAGCGCGGAAGTCCGGTAAGCCCGTCACGATCGCTGGAGGAAGGGCGGCGCACACAGGAGTACTCTCCTCAGGGTGTGCGGACGCGGAACTGGACCGGGAGCTGCGAGGGCAAGCTTGCGCGAGATCGAGACAGCGACGACGCGAGACGCTGCGCACACGAACGAGGTCGTCGGCGGGAATCGCGCGATCGACGGAGCCGGGGTGCGCGGGTAGCGCTGGGGATCCTGGGCTGTGCGGAGCGAGGACGTCGGGGACTGCGGAGCGAGGGCACGGCGCTGCGATGCAGGGGCGCCGCGCTCGCTGGAGCGGATTTCCTCGCCGATGAAACCAACGGCTGGCCTCCTTCTTGCGACAGCTTCTCGGCGATGGTTTGGCCTGTGCTTGATGTCGATGAACAGTAAGGGTTGGGTGTTTTGTGTTGGCCGACAGATCTCAAGGAATAAAGAGGGAAAGTGTTTTTGGGATTGATAATCGAAGAACCCTAATTCCGTTAAGGGTTTCTTCAATTCTATTTCAATCTGATTAAATTCAAAAGACATAACATGAATTTATAGTAAACTAATGAAGGAATCTAACCAATCCTTCCTTGCAAAGGAAAGGGGTTTGGATAGATTAATTCTATCTAATGATAAGTGAAATAACCTAAAGATAAATAAATCCTAAGAAGATAGAAATATAATAACTTGGTGGGAAAGTAATATATCTAGAAGAGATATAATTAATTTCCACCTTATTTATCTAATTTGCATAAAATAACAAATTAATTAACTAGATTAAGTTTGGCCCATGCACAAGTGTGACTCGGCCCAATCCTCTCGACACAACCAAAGGCCCACTCGGTCGAGTGATGTTTTGGTGATGCCGAGTTCAGTGACTTTATGGCGGGTGCAGACGAGTCTTCATGAGCTTCGAGTGTGGACGCAAGCTCACTTCTTGTGCTGGCGGTGTAACCTTGAGCCAAGTGATCCAGGGTGGCCTGAACCCTTGCTCTAACGTTCCATGGTGACGGACAAGAAAGGCCTTAGTTGCATTTTGAATCTTCTTGGCCTTTGAACGAGTGACAGGGCCATCAAATGGAACCTTCATGTTGTCCTCAATGTCACCAGGAGTCATCGATAATTGAGCGGCATCAGCACTCTTAAGGAGCTTTCCGCTCCTGATGTGGCACAGCAACCCCTGGCAATCCAATTCCCTGCGCTAGGGGAAGGAGTCAACTTTGAGCTGAAATCAGGGGTAGTTCATCTTATACCCAAGTTCCATGGTTTGCATATCATGCAAACCATGGAACTCTCTGAGATTTTAGTGCTGATTCTTGTGTGATTTTAGTGCTGATTTTTGGTGTGGACCATCTTATATGGTCCATACCCGTGCTACTAATTCTTCTCTATAGATAACATTGCAGAGATGGCTAACGACACAAACCGCACTCTTAAGGAGCTTTCCGCTCCTGATGTGGCACAGCAACCCCTGGCAATCCAATTCCCTGCGCTAGGGGAAGGAGTCAACTTTGAGCTGAAATCAGGGATAGTTCATCTTATACCCAAGTTCCATGGGTTGAGTGGAGAGGACCCCCACAAGCATCTGTCTGAGTTCCATACTATGGTTGTTGGAATGAAACCTGAGAACGTTACTGAGGATCAAATCAAGCTGAGAGCTTTTTCCTTCTCTTTGAAGGATGATGCGAGGGTGCATTCAACTCAACACTAGGTTCTTGCCAAGTTGAGTACATATCCATAGGATGGGATGGATCGTTGTAGGATTCACATGCTTTCAACTGCTGAGATGCTCTGTCAACTACTAGCTTCTTGATCATCTCTTTCATCTCTGCCATATCAGTCTGTAATGCAGCCACTGGGGCATCAATAGCAAGTACACCTCTAGCACGAGTGCTCTTGTTGAACTGCCTAGAGCCCTCAGAGAGCTCCTTAAACACTTCCCAAGTTGCAGCAGGCGTCTTATTCAGCATGTTTCCCCCACAACAAGAATTCTCTATGTTGTCGGAGTCGGAATCTACACGCTTTTATTGATTATTTCAGGTAATGGTGGATCCGAGGAGGAGACATGAGTTGATAACGCATTATATGAGAATGTCTAGTTGATCGAAGAACCTTACATGAAGATCTCAAGAGGTCCTGAGAAGAAGAAGCGAATCTAAACGAAGAACAAGTCTGCAGAACCAACCCGTTGCCATACGAGGAGTTAAGGGAAAGATTTGAGAGAGAAGAAGCACGTGCTGCTCGAAATGCTGCTCAACATCGTCCACAAGCGACCTCAGCTCGACGTGGACGTGATGATGTGTTCGGAGGGTTCAACTGGGGTCGAAACAACGTTGATCCCTTCATGCTCGGTCATATTGAGGGTGTGAGGGACACTATTGGAGATGGTCATTGTGGCTACCGTGCTTTGGCGTCATTGACATCACCGATTGGCGAGTCTGCTTTCCCGGAACTCAAAACGTTGTTATGCAATCACTTGGAGGATCACGCCGATGTCTACGCTCGTTGTTATATGGGAGGGTACCCATTCCAGCAGTTCGTTGACTACCAGAGATGGGCAGGACCCATGCATGGTGATAGGAGACGGTGGATAGAGCTACCCATCATGGGTTTAGTATTTGCAACGGTATATCAGATTCCTCTCGTCGTCCTAGCTTGGCATCATCCGTTCACATGTCTCCCCATGACATCGCTGACACCTGCTAACAACCCTCAATCAGCAACCCTTGGTTTAGCCTGCATCGGAAACCAAGACCATTTTGCCGCGGTACGACTTCAAACGTCTTATTTCATTAACTATTCTTGGTTTTCATCTATATGTCAATACTCTAACTCTAATTTTCCGTTATCATAGATCTGGTTGCGTTCTAACGCTCCTATTCCGCCGCCTACGCCAGAATGGGTCGCACATCATCAACCAAGCGTCGAAGGATGGGATGCTCCTTTTCAAGCTCGGTTTGACAGATTCCGAGCCTTACGTGTCGAGTCCGATCGCCTTTTACACTTTTCCTAGATTTTATTCCACCAGTTTATTAAAATTATGGATGTAAACCTTTTTTTTCCGTTCTTTGTAACATTATTCGCATATTATCCGAATGAAAACCTTAACAATTATTGCTTGCCATTTAATTAGACCCTAAATCCTTAAACTCCACTAGCTAAACCCTTCAATTTTTTCAATTAACGCTAAAAAACCCTTGGAAAACCCTAAACCCTAAACGCGAAACCCTAACTAGGGTTTGCATATCGAAAATAACGTGCAATATTTGTACGTCGTTAAGGACGTGCAAATATTGCACGTTGTTAAGGACGTGCAAATATTGCACATTAATTTCGACCTGCAAACCCTAGTTTACTACTCGACGTGCACAGTTACACACTTGCACGTTGTTAACGACGTGCATGCACGTCAATAAGGACGTGCAAATCCTTAACCACAATTTGCAGTGTATCTAACAAGACCCATTTTTTAATTTAAGAAATCTATCTAGGATTGAGAGCGCAACTAACACCAAAGGTCATAATATTTCGTGAAATCTTACAAGGTTGGGATATTAAGCGCAACTATCCACAAATGTCAGGATATTTAGTGCAATTAACCCATTAATTTATTAAAGCAAATGTTTATCCGTATTATGTAACACTAATAATTAAATAAGGGGGTTACTATCTGCACGGTCATTATATCGTAGTTTACACGGTAAGCGACTGCGCATTACGAGTGCGCGTTCGCACACTCGCAATGCGCAGTCGCCCTTTTTTTTTAATAAATTAGCGTATGCGCACTGCGCGTACGCGAATATATTTAGTTTTACCCCACGCATGGATATATACGAATCGAAATAAGATAGATAATCCAAAGATATGTACACGAGATATATGCAAATCAAAATAAGATAGATAATCGAAAGATAAACGTATATATCCTATATATTTAGAGATAGATATATTTGGAGATGAATGCGAATAGATTTTTTTTTTTTCAATAATAAAATGTGACGATCTCTATATATACAATGTGTGTTTAGGGCACAAATATCAACAATTTGACGCCTCTTGTGAAGCTAATATTTCGAATATCCTCAATTTCTCCATATTTCGTCACCAGTTGAAGATGATCTACCATTCAACCCATACGATTACAGCAATCCGCAAGAACTTCTAACTCATGTCGATGTAAGTCTAAGTACGATTGTACTAAAATCTCATGTATATGTCTTCCATGTTTCCAATATGTTTGAATATATACGTTTTATAGGTAGAATTAGAAATATGGTGTTAATAACTCATAGGTCTTGGAAGAACAAGCGAAACGGTAGGTGTCTTTCTCTTGGTTTGCGAGTACTATGGCTATCCTAGAGATGCGACCGATGTTGATAAGGATTTTCCACCATCATCACACCGAGAGAAACCATCGAAGAAAAATGGATGTCCATTTGAGCTCGAGGGTTGTGAGTACAAGACAGGTAAATGGAGAGTGTTTGTTATACGTGGTTCTCACAACCATAATCTT
Organism: Persicaria maculosa; assembly: GCA_963922045.1. NCBI lineage: Eukaryota > Viridiplantae > Streptophyta > Magnoliopsida > Caryophyllales > Polygonaceae > Persicaria > Persicaria maculosa. The sequence goes on along the minus strand of OY998259.1, from coordinate 33,025,980 downwards.
CCGGATAACTTGTACGGGCATACCTTTGCCGGAAGGTTGACTGATAAGCAGCATCATAAGGTACGACGCGGTGCAATGATTGGGTTAAAACCTCGACAGTTGTTGAGTATCCTTAAAGATGAAGATTCCCAATGTCTGACGAGTATCCGTCAAGTGTACAACTCTGTTCAGAAGATGAAGAGGGTGGAGGCGGAGGGTCGTGGAGATATACAACAAGCATTGCATTCACTCGAAGGAAAGTAGTACGATTTATTCGTATGTAGAGTGCACGAGTCTAATCAGCCAAGTGATTAAATGTTTTCTCACCCAGACTCACAAGATGGAGGTTATTTCCCTACGCCATAATGATGGATGCAACATACAAGACAAATGAGTACGTGTATCCTTTTTTTTATTGTACTAATAGATTTAAACTTTGTCTAATTTGTTGCTCATGATTTATTGACCATCTTCATTTCATGTAGGTATATGATGCCATTGCTGCAAATAGTTGGGTTCACTAGCACAAAAAAAGACATTTGCGATAGGATTTGCATTCATGACGAAGAAGACCACAGATCACTACAACTGGGTGATGCAGAGGCTCCGAGATCTCTATAAACATAGAATGCCAGATGTGATTGTCATAGATCGAGAGTTGGCAGTAATCAAAGCCATCAAGGAAGTGTTCCCAACTGTGAAGCATTTATTGTGAAGATGGCATGTAATGTCAAATATCGAAGTGAAGGCAAAGATCACACGATCAAAAGCTAAAGAAAATGAGTTTGTCCGTGATTGTTACGCCTTGCTAGAGTCGACATCAGAATTAAGCTACAAACGACGTCTTGAATCAATGAAGACCAAGTGGAAAATACGTTGGAACCTCATGGAATACCTTGAAACCACTTGGCTCAAGGACTTTAAGGAGGCACTTGTTAAAGCTTGGGTTGATTGCTATCCTCACTTTGGGACTAGAACAAATAACTGGTAAGTGTTTTGGATGTTTGTACTAGTGAATTATGTATGTCATGTTATTTTGGATAAATAGATGTTCAACCGCCAACCTATTGAAAACCATGCAGTTGTGAGTCGCAGCATGGGAAGCTAAAGGATATGTTGAACACGTCAATAGGGGTTTTGAAGACGTGGTCAAGTGCATCGACAGAATTATCAACGGGCAGATCAAGCAAATAAAGGGTTCCCTTAAGATGTCACGCATGAATGTTCTTAGGAGTGTTGCTAGTAACCCACTATTTGCTCCCCTCGTTATGAAGGAGTGATCCCAAACATCGAACGAAAAGCTCAACTTCAGGTAGGCTGTACCGGCAGGTCGGGTCTCAATAGTGGGTGGGATATGGTCCATGTGTATGTTTTGCACACGTCCGAACTATCTTAATACGCGGTCCGGCATGGATGGCTCATGGATATATGAAATGGAAAAACCCCCTCTATATCGTGAAACTTGAAAGACAACGTCGAAGTCAATGAACCTATCCTCGTACGGCATGAACCTTACGTCCTCGGCTCTCATCGTGTCCAACTGATTGGTAATGTTGTGTACCCTCTCCAGAGTACGTGATGGTGTCGCTCTATGTGTCCACCGACAAGCCCACCTATGATCAATTTGGCGGGGCCGCTCCTTAGCCATTGCAAGGGCTAATGCCGGAAAATGTGCTCAAATTCAAAACTTTATACATATAAAGGGAAAAAAATCAGTCTAATTGATTGAAAGCACGAGTTTTGTATGTAAACCTTATAAGAATACCTGAACCAATGCACCGCACCCACTCATGGTTCCCACCCATTCCCTGCTCGCGATGCCTAGGGCTTGATACAAGAGGGCAAGCATGGAAACACCCCATGAGTACTGCCCCGTCATAGCATGATCGTAGACTAAGTCAACTGCCCACAAGGGTATACGTGTAGTCGACTTATCATTGATAAAGATCGCCCCAGCCCCCAAGTACTATCAATAGATACCCGGTCGCAACAGATTGGGCATAAGGATCGCCATTAGGAATCATCGCCTTCATCATCTTCTCCAACTTTGCCTGACGGAAGCGCGCCCCTCGACTGCTCATGTCTTCAATGGATATGCCAAGTCTGGTGATGAGGAAAGACCGGCGTTGCACATCGGTCATAGGAGTACATGGGGCAACTCCGTCAATCTGTAGGTCAAGTATGATGGCTACATCATGGAGGGTGATAGTCATATCACCCCAGGGAAAATGGAACGTGTTCGTCTCGGAGTGCCATCGACAGATAAATGCTTGGATCAAAGAATGATCTACCCTGCCAAAATCGATGTCCTCCAGATCTGACAGGCCACTTAGTCTTGCAAGCCCAAACCAACACTCATAGGGGTAACAACACGAGGCAAGTTTCTGAGTAAGTGAATGTGGGTGTCGCGTCGAATGCATCGAATTACATTGTCCGCCTACAAGGGAAAAACAGATAATTCTTTATGTAATAATCAAATATTTAATTTAAGTAAGAACTTTCACAAGAAAATATAAATGAATACATACCTCACCCATTGAAATAAGTCTGCATCTGTGCGTCCTATACCACGTCAATGGTTGATTCTCTAGTGGTCGGCCGTCATTGGTAAATGGTGGTTGTAGTTGTGCCGCATCTATGTGTTGTGCCCCTTGTTGTGGTGCGTCCTGATGGACCGGTTGCTGATGAGAATGCTCTTGTTGCTCATAATATTCCTCATAGTCAGCACCAACATCCGTCGCCACATTGTGGTAGTCATACGCTCCGGAACCGAATGCCTCCTGATTATCGCCATCATCTGTGTTGGCGTCCTCAAATTCCTCTTCATCAGACGCATCTGACCCAACTGCGTCGTCCGACTGAATATCCTCGAGCCCTAATGTCCCGCTCGAGAAAGGAGACGGTGTACTCTCTGACGAGGAGCGTCTCATAGTAGGCCGACTCGGCTCAGGCGAGATTGAAGACCATGCTTGAGGAGCGTTCACCAGTTGAGATTGAAGACCTCATCCGTTAGGACGCTCTTGGGTGGTGGGTTAACTGTGGTTGACCACCCGCAAGTCTTTTCCTTGTATATTAAAAAAAAAAGATAAAAGAGAAGTTTCATACTACCTCCGAGGAAGGAGGAGCGAATTGGAGAGATCGAGGACCATCCGCGCCGTCGAGTCTAAAGGATGAGGAAGATGGGTTCAGAAGTACCAGATTCGACCGAGAGGGGGAAGAGAAGGATTGATGGGATGAAGATCCACAACAGCCCTCATAACCCCAACTAGAAAATCTAGAACAGAACAAAAGATGAGCGGGATGGGATCCAAATCGACATCGAGGGGGTTGAACCAGGACAAACCTGACGGGGGGAGGATGGAAGCGAGAGAACCTTCCATCCAGCCAAGGGTCGACGAGGTTGGAAAACGACCACCGGAGGGGAGATTGCGAACCTCTGACAAGTAGGGTCAAGAAGGGAATTCGGCCTCCGAAGAGGAGTTATTTGCCTCCGAAGAGGGGTTATTTGCCTCCAAAGATTGGTTCATAAGCTTGGCGATGGAAGGAGACACCGCCTAATGAGACGAGTCCCCCTCTCTACGTTTCTAGAAAGAGAGAGCTTTCTCACACAGTTCTTTTTTTTACTTTCATTTCATTCATTCATACAGGTGTCATTTTGCTACCCTTTTGTTGTTGTTGTTTTCGTCTTTGTTATTGTTGTTCATCTTTTTAACCTCTCGACTTTTGGGTTAATTTTTTACTCTGTAAATGATTAAAGTAAATAATAATACAATTAAGGGCTCGTTTGGTTTAACATAGGAAGAACAATTCCAGGGATTGAATTCATACGAATTGCACTACTCATGAATTGAAAAAATATATTTTGTTGGATTTGAGAGGAAAGGAATTAAAATAAGAAAATTGAAAGTTTCTAATTATAAAAGGTGAAATTGCAACTTATCTAGGGGAAAGTAGGTAAGTTAAATTTCTTTAAAATTGAGGAATTTAAATTCCTGGGTTTTCTTGTGACAAAAAATCCAAACAAACTCATATATTTTATCTACTTCCTAAACTTTTCTATTTCCTGGATTTTTCGGTTGCTAACCAAACGGAGACAAACTTGTCATTTTACATGCGATAAATGCTATAGTCCTGAATCATATTTCTATTTTTAGCTTTACATTTTCTACTTTATTCATATTGTATACTTTTTTAAAAAAAAAAAAAAAAAAAAAAGGGAGTGGACTTGGCATGTGAGTGCATAGTGATTAGATTTAGACCCTTGAAGGTTGCCCATGTTTGCTCATCCTCCCGTTTTTATTTTGCTCACTGCTCAGTCATCACTTCAAACCAGAGTTTGGATCACCTATAACCCTTTTGAGACATTAGATGTAACATAAAATTATATGTGTTATTTTTTAACGATAAAAAATTATATTTACATTGTATATATCAAATCTAAAAAGTTAATTCATGTCTTTTCTGTTTCCATAAAACAAGAAATATTAGTCATTTGATAAGCGAGAGTGTCAACCCTTAAATTAGTTATATAACAGTTTAATTGAATTAAACCGAATTAGTAAAAAAATATATATATTGGGCTTATTTGGTAGTATATCTTAATCAGGCACGGATATAGGGGTGGGCTAGGCTTTGCTGCGGCCCACCCCAATAATTTAGAACATATGATATTTGTAGTAAGATTGTATCACAAAGTGATTGTAGTCCAGTTGGTTGATGGTGCAACGCCAATATTTCTATATTGAAGGTCAACTGGGCTCGATTCCCCCTGCTACCCACGACCTTTTCATTTTTTTATTAGTCTTCAGTACGTAAATCAGTAGTTTTTTTTGAAGCAAGATAAGAATTCAGTTCTCCAGACAAGCCTAGAGAAACCGAGAGACCGGACAAACCGGTAGATGGACTAACCATCATGTACAACCAAATCAAAAACGGAAGGAAATGATAAAAAGGAAATAACTGAAGTAAATGACATAAATGAAAATGCGAAAATAAAATAAATGTGCCAGTAATCCTACGTCATAAAACAAAGTCATCATGACAAACAGACAATCAGCCAACGCTAACGGAGGACGCACACAGAGAACTCTAGGGATCTTAGCGAACATCTCAGATTATGGATTTCAAGGACCCATCAGAAGTCGATCGCAAATCCATGACATCTTCGGATACAGCAAATCAAACACTGTTCACACAAGACCTGCATTACAATAAGAACAACACAGCACACTAGACCACAAATCCAACCCCAAACCAAACCATTGCCCAATAAAAAAAGCCCCACCCGTCCAAAACCCTCAATGACGATAACAAGATCGTAAGAGACTACTAGGTGGTCAAAATAGAGGCGATAGAGACGGAAAAGAGCAAAGAAATAGAAACAACAATACAAAGGCAGGGGGAAGGAAGACAGAATTGAAAAGAAGACCCCAAAGAATAAGCAGTCGGCCACCAAACGAAACAACAGCGCAGCCGCAAGGCATGACAAGGGGCCGACTGTGAGAAGGTCAGAACCAAGCTTAGGCGGAGAAGAAAAGGCGACAGAAGGTCAAGGCTGAAAACCAAGGGCGGAGCAGAACCTGGACCGCCAGAGTTCCAAACAGCAAGGGGAGGAGGTCACGGTTGCCGACGGAGGTCAAGGAGGAAGGCTACGGAGGCAGGGCCAAAAGGGCAGTTGCGACAACGAAGGCCCACCCCAATGACAGGAGGAGGAGAAAGGCGGAAAAGGGTGAAGCTAGTGGGCGCGTACCGGAGCGGGTGAAGAAGGGTGGTGGAGGGCCAAGGTAGGAGGCGACGGTTGTATGAACTGGTGGGTTTTGGCCAAAGGTGCTGCTGGGCACAGGTGTTGTGGCATGAAGGCCGGCGGCAGCAAGCCAAAAGCTCTCAAAAGAGAGCTGTAGGGTTTTTCATAATTTCAGTGTAGTTGAATATCAAATCGGTAGGTTTCTTTTCATTAGTCTTCAGTAAATCAGTAGGTTTAAAATTTTGTCTTAAAAAATTTGTTCCCTGTATATTTAATTTTTTTTTTATCTTTATTAGTTTTTTAGGTGTGTATATATTTACATGTGATATTAATAACTTTTAAAATTTTGTTCAATATATAAGACGATTTTAGCCCACCTCAAATTTTATTTCTGGTTCCGTGCCTGACCATAATCTAATAATGTGATAATAAAAATATGAAATATTTCACTAGCTAAGCAGATATCCATATCTCAGTCTCACCAATGAGTGACCCATCCTATTTTTGACACGTCATTGAGAAAATATTTTTTTTTTATTTTCAACAGATGATGTGTTAATTTTAAGAGGAATTGGTACTCAATATACCAAGAAATCCAACCCTTTGCAAAAATGTCACACCCCATATAAAATATGGTAAATGTCAAAAAGTGAATTTTTTTTTTATTTTGCAAAACTAACGAGTTACCTTCACCTTGTATTGTGGGTTAATGGATTTGGGCAGGCTTTTGAAAATTTGGAGATTTTTGGGCGGGATTTATGAGAGAGAGAGAGAGAGAGAGAGAGAGAGAGAGAGAGAGAGAGTTTTCACATCTCTGCAATCGGGTGACTGAGAGAGATGAACGATTCCCTCCAAAAATCAAATTAGCCCGAGGGGTCAGATCTTACCAAAAACTTTGTGGATCTGAGAGATTTGACAAAGGAGAGGTGGGATCGGATAGAGTTGTCGCCAGATCTGAACCCAAATGTGATGGATTTGGGCGAAATCGATCGGCACCGTTGTGGAGCTCCTGCAATCTTTGTCTTCCTCTTCTCTTTCTCTCTCTCTCTTTCACTCTTTTTTTTTTGTGGAGATGGAGGGAGATTTGTGGAGGAAGGGTGGTAGAGATGGATGGAGGGGGTTCACTCCGGCCACGACGGCTCTTTGCCTCGCCGGACACCGAGGTGAAGGGATGGGTTGAACAGTGGGGCGAAAATCGTTGCTTCGCAAGTACGGTGAGCAGCAACACCGGATCTGGGCGCAATAGGCTTTAGACCTAGCATTGAACCCCCCGGATCTGGAAGTATAGGCCTTGAGGACGGTCAACCACTAGGTGGGAGCTCCGGTGAACCTCCGATTAGCCTCGTATCTGGGCATTGAGCTTGTGGACGAAACATCGGTTTTATTGGCTAGACAACAGTAGTTACTGGCTAGTAAACGTAAATCACATATATTCGGGTTTCATATCTCAGGCAACCAAAATGGACAACCACATACTGCAACTCATGTATATGCAAAATAACAAAAACCAACCTTCAGCAACTCAAAGAATGTCGTCTATCATAGCTATCCTTGTTGTGGGAAGTTCCTGAGGTAGACAAGATCCGGCAGGGGTTAGTCTTATATTGGCTAAGAGATCGTGGTCACTGGCTAGGCAACAGTAGTTATTGGCTAGTAAGCGTAAATCGCAACTTCTTTTTTTTGGCCAAGCGAAACCACTTTCTCCTTTCAAATTTCAACACGTGTCCCCCTCTTTTTTTTGGCTGCATGTAAAACCTGCTACCGGGTGAGCAGTTTTTGCAAAAATAACATTTTCCCACCCCTTTGCAAATTCTACCTCCCATGGCTATTTTTGCAAAGCTGGTTTTTTTTTTGGTATATCTATGCAAATTAGCTAAATTTTAATATGCGAAAAATACTACTACTATACCAAGCACGTTCAATGATATATACATATACTCAAATCGATACATAATGTTCTAGTGTTAGGATTGATTCTAAAAAAATCTCGTCAAAAAATATTAAAATAACATGTTGTCATATTTTAATTAATTGATAAAAAATATAAATCAAAACTATTTTACAATCATATTTGTCAAAAAATATTAATAGATAAATATTTGATAAGTGTTATTTTATTTGTGTGTGTATAATTTTTTAGACGAAAAATACTAATAGATAAATATATGGTAGTTTTCATTTTATTTATATCTATATTAATATTTGGTAGAATGAATTATTTATATTTAATATTTAGATTAATATGTTATTTAAAATCTCACACACTTTGATCGTTATTAGGTTAATTTTTTTTCATATTACAATTCATATTTATTGTTTCAGTCATATTTTTAACATGTTTCCTTTTATAGATAATAGATAATAGTTTTATACTATTGTGTTAACATATCCTAATTCATGAGACGGAACACAAAGTTTTGATCTACATGTCATACCCCCCTCTAGAGCATCCACAATGGCGGAGAACTAACCTCTCCATTTCACTTTTTCATTTGATTTGTGCAACCTAACTATTGTAAACAACCTTTCCATTTTTCGAGTGTCTCAATATATTGAAAACCTTTCCAAATCCGAAACTGATCAAATAAGGCCACATGTCCTTATAATAAATCATTTTTTCTTCTTTTTTATTTGGGGTGAGATGGAAAAAGTAATTTGAATAACCCGACTATTATGAAAAGTGAAAAATGAATTGAGGAAGGTTGAAAATAAAAGGAGAATTATTAGTAAATACCCTACTTTGATATTTGGTTTGCAAAAATACCTAGTTTTGAAAACAATTACATCAATATATGGAAATTTGCAAAAATACATTATTTTATTCTCAAAACTACCCACCACCCCAAAAAATCAGGAAAAAAAAAGTTCAATATTTTAGGTATTTTTTAATTTTCTGATATTTTTAAATTATATTAAATAATCAAATAATAATAAAAATATGAAATTAAAAAAAAAATTAACAATCCCCTTCATCCGGACTATAGACCCGACCCCCAAATCTCAATCTCACTCCAAACCCTAACCAAAACACACAACCCTTCCCTATCCGGCTCCGGCGGCCCCAACCCCAGGACTCCGGCGCTCACTCCGTCACTCGCGTCTCCGGCTCCGGCGCCTGCGCCTACACTTCCCCGGCCCTTACCCTCCACGACCGACCCAATCCCAATCGCTAACAAGAACAAACAAGCACAGCCCGACAGTCGCCGCCCTTACCCTCCGACGATGTGCGGGCATTCCGACGCAATCAGTCTCCGCCAATTTACCTGTAAATCCCTCTTCTTCTTATGCTCTGCTAAAATGGGGAATCTGGATTTCAGTAACTACTTTCATCTTTTATTGGCACTCTTATTCTAATTCAGTTTCGTTCTTGTAGAAAATTGAAGTGGTATTCGGGAATCCATGCTCCCGGAGCTTCTCAATTAGGTCCCAGGCAAGTTTGAATTTTGGGAATTTCGTTTCCAGTTATCGACTTACTATCCACATTGCTTTGTGTTTATGATTTTTGTTGAATTCATGGAGTATTTAGGCTTCGCCGAGACCTAAAAGCAATGGCGAGACCTAAAAGCAATGGTTTTGCTAATACAATCATGCTTTGTTCTGAAACTGATCTTTGTCCAGGAATCACAAACATAGCTCAAAATCCATCCTTGTCTGTTGGATTTTTTTCTGTTTTGAGTTCCCCTTATATTGCTAATTCTGGATCATGCCCTTGCTTTCTCACTAGCAGTAGCTGCAGATTGGTAGTTGTTTGACTAATGATATGCTTTTATATGTATATTACCACCAATAAACAATCCTCCCTCTTGCTTGGTCAATTTCTAGGGGTTTCCCCCCTTTTGCTTAAATTTTGTGGTTGTCCATCAGTATTTAGTTATTTGGATGGATTTTCTTTACGGTTTTTATTCATATTGATTGTTAATTTCTTCAATCTGAATTTGAATGCCAGAGATTACATATTTCTGGGTTAAGGCTACAAGAACTACTCAAGAACTTCTCAGTAACTTCTATGACTATTACAAGAGGAGGGAAGGCGACGAAAGCAAGTCCTTCGGGGGCAAAGGGTAAAAGGAAGAGGATCCTTGAGTTAGATGACTCAAATGGCACGGAAGATGTGGATACTAGTACAAGCAAGTTGAAACCTAAAACATCTACTCCTCAACCAGAAGTGCAAGTTAGTACAACTCATCTTTAATATAGTTCAAATCATTTCTCTAAGTTATTTAGTTAGTCTATAACTGAACTTCATCATGCAGGCGAAATTGGAATATAAGAGTGAAAGTATGTTTTATGGGAAAATAAACCAAAACTCTAGGCTTGCATATCTTCAGCTAATTGAGGACAAATTATCCCCTGGAATATGGCAGCTAGTTTTAGATGGGCCCTTTGGGAAAATTGTGAAGATGATAAAGTCAGTGAAGCTATCGTCTTAGCTGTTGCACCATGTGTTGTTTAGACAAATAGAGTGTAAAAAGAAATGGGAGACATGGTATGAAGTGGATGGGAAAATTTGTCGTTTTTCCCTTAAAGAATTTAGGCTACTTACTGGGTTGAATTGCCACGGATATGAGGACCTGGAAAAGGACAATCGTGCTATGATTTCATTGCTAAGAGGGACCAAAATCAGTATTGCAGAACTTTCGAATCTGTTCATAGACGCTGAAGAGAACACTACCCGAAAACTTAAGCTGGCCCTTTTGCTGATTTTGGAGGGTGTTATCCTAGGTGGCGACAAAAAGCGCTACGTCGACTCTGCACATGTGAAATTGCTTGATGATATGGATCGATTCAATAATTTCCCATGGGGTAGGATTGCTTATTTGGAGCTGCATGACAGTTTGAAGAATTCTCTAAGTAGACGACTTGCAACCAATGCAAAATCACAAGTCAGTTCTTCAGCTTGTCGAACAGGGTATACCTTGAAAGGTTTACCTCTCATTTTCCAGGTAAACGTGTGCATATAATAACGTTTTCTTTGAATGCTCTTGTAATTTGTTAATATTCATAGAAGTGGGTGTAAACTCACATGAATTTTCATTCTTACCTCATCAGTTAGGTTAATCATGGGATTGCACTCCCATTGGCTTCTTAGTTCTTATTGACTCTGAGTGTATGATAATTTGGTGTTGTCATGTCACTGTTGTATGCTCTTTTCAAATATAATATTGTTACGATGGGGACAAGATGTGGCTAGTTGGTGGTGTTGTGTTGTTGGGCATTTAGAGTAGAGGCAAAATACATGAAGTAATTAGTTAATGGTCATAGAAAAATGTATAAACTCACATGACTTTTATACGAACGCAGATTTGGGTATTTGAAGCGGTCCCAGACATTGGCTCCAAGTGTGCAGCTAGGCTTGATGAATGTGTCATTCCACGCTGTTTACGTTGGCACTCTGATGTTACACATGACCATGTTATGATTAGCACTTTGTTACAAAGGCACATGGAAGTCAAATCAATTCTTCTAGAGGAGGAAGGTGAAGAGAATATGTTAGACGAGTGCGACTTCTCTGATGAAGTAGTCGATGAGTACCTTGATGACCATGTGAAGAATCTGGAAGACAATCATAAAAGAAGTGTTGACAGGGAACAAATGATGGCACATGAACAATTCCCTATCAATCATGACATTGGTGCATCAAGCGAGATCCTATCAGCATTCAAGGCATTGGCTGACACTGTTTTGAGGCAAGGAAAAGAGATAGCTAATAAGGTAGATAAGCAAGGAAATGCATTGTCCACGAGGATGCAGAGGCTTAAAAGGGACTTCAGAAATCTAAAGAATTACTTGTCGAAGAGAAAAGATGGTGACTCTTCCAAGAAGGATGCGACGGATAGTAGAAAGGGTGAACCCGACAAGGAAAACAACAAGGTATGACATCTTCAAATTTATAATTAAGTTTATGAAATTGTAGATGTTCAATTTTTCAAGATTAAAAGTCATGTTTTATATGTTACTCACAAGGAGGAAGGTAGTTTTTTTACTTACATTGATTGCCAATTTAGCATGCATCTTCGGACTACGAATGGGATGACACCAATGAAGAGGTCGCCGATGGAAACCTATACACTACAGACAGCAGAAAAGAGGATGGAAAAGAGTTAGTTGTTGAGAAGCCAGTCCAGGTAACCTATGTAAATAGATGTTCGAAAGATGTTCGATAAAACTAATTTTCATGTGCTTTGATATTAGAGTGAAACTGACAATCATGTGTCCCCTGGATGTGATAATAAGGGATTACAATTGATTCAAGCAAGAGTAGAGCCCAGACAGAATGTCGTACAAGAAGCAGGAGAGAAGTATTATACTCGGTCCATCAAGAGTAAAAATCCAGGGGAAGAAGTCATTACACAGCCGATACCTCGAGCGAAAAAATATGGGAGGCTCCCTGATAATTACGAGGTGGGTGTAGTGACATGGAAGACGAAAAATACAAGTGTTCAAGGGGCTTCAGAATTACTGGATTGGCTTGTGTCAGAGAGGTTAGTGACTTATTTTTTGTTCTTATGTGATGGCGTGCAAAATATAGTTGCTTATATTTATGTCACCGGTTTGATGTGTCAGCCCCGATTGCCGACAAGGCCCGATTGGAATTGCCCTCAACAAAGGATTCTTTAAGGCCCTTATAAAACCACAAGAGTGGTTAACTTCTGAGGTAAAATATTTGTATTGTAAATCAAATTTAATCTTAAAAAGATTTTTCATCTATAACATTAAATGACTATCAATCGGGTATGTTTTAGCACATGGAACAAGTCCTGTACTTCCTACGTGAACTAGTCCATGGACAATCAGATAAGCACAAGGAGGTGGTAGTGCTAGACTCATGGTGGGTTGCCAACCTGGAGAAGGAGGAGATTATGTTGAAATATTGTGAAGGAGAACTACCACATCTTTATGGTAAGAGCTGGAACGACATCAAGTTCATTTTTATCCCATTCAACTTTGATGACAAACAATGGGTGGCTCTACAAATTGACCTCAACAAGTGGTGCATAAATGTGTACGATTCAAATGTTGCTCTTAACCGGGAGAACCAGGTGAAAACTCTTTTAACTCCGGTTATTGAAAAGCTTCCAATGGTGTTGGAAAGATATGAGCCTCTGGCAAACAAGTATGCACATTTTGGTAGATCTCCTTTGAGTGTCAATCGAGTGAAAGGTTTGGAAACAAACGAGCGTGTGTAAGTGCATCTACCAACCTTTTGATGTGTTTTTTTGAAGTTTTTCGACTTTTAATCCTTATTACTCATGGTGTCAATGAATTTGCAGGGGGGTTGTGGGGTGTACATGCTCAAATATATTGAACTTCTAATTGCTAGGAAGACGGAGTTGTTGGATGTTTCAGACAAGAATGTTGATTTGTTTAGGAACGAGTTGGCGCATATCATCTTCAACTGCAAGTGGAACAAGGGCTAACAATATTATGGCGCAAACTTAGTTGTTTCATTTAGCCTAATACGTTATCTATTATCTAGTGTTTTTGCTCGACATGAATAGGTTCATGTACGATGCTACAATTACTTTTGGATTTTTGTGGTGGTGTATTGGATACTTATGGTTATGTACTTATGTCTGTCTGTTCTTGGAGTAGTTTAGCTTAGTACTTATTGTGTACAGAAAATCAATCTCTCACCTATGATTGTTTTGGATTGTTCTTGTGTCATCTCAAACTTAGGGTAAATGGAAAACAATTCCTTCTCTTTCAAAGCCTCTTCAAATTATTGATCGGACTTGATGAGTTTTAAGAGCCAAGTTTGAGAATGTGAAGCTCGATGTAAATGGAGGCTCGCGTTGACTTTACTTTGTATTTTGTAACATGTACAAAATTTCTCATACATTACTATGCCTATGAACAAATAAGAGATGAGTTCAGAAAAGCCTATATGCATTGTGTGGGGGGTTTTACAGCTGAACTGTATGATAAAATCAGAAATCCTTGATGAGTTTTTCCCAATAACGACAGGATCAATAATTACACTGTCAGGATGTAAAACAAATAACGACATGGTAAACACGAACCATACAATAACAATCTCACGAAACAAAATGTCTACTGGAGTTTTTTTATAGAAAAAGCAGAATACCAATCCATGAACTAACTAAACAAAGTTTAAGGTAACCAAAAAATAACCAATTCAACCAACATAAACAAAGTTGAAGAGAACTAAAACATAAACAAAGTTGAAGAGAACTAAAACATAAACAAAGTCGAAGAGAAGCAAAACATAAAAAAAGTCGAAGAGAAGCAAAACATAAACAAAGTCCACCAATATGAGAGCTGTATGGAAACCATGTTGCTAGGACCCTGCCCTTGATGTACTGGGCCTAGTACAGTTGCGCTGATTATGACCCTTGGTTCCGCACCGACCACATTTTCGCATCTTCGACCAATACTTCTCCCAGGGTGCACGATATCTATTTACCTTGGGTCTCCCAACACGCTTTCTTACTAGGGGCGGTAGACATATAATGGATTCTATCGATGGAGGAACGGCCCACCGATCAACGGGTGGAACAGCATGCAATGTTTCCTTGTAAACTTCTTTCAAGTGGTCATTTCTGAACATGGGATGGACAAGTTCAACAACATTCACCCCTCTGTCCGCTGCTATGGCTATTGCGTGTGTGCAAGGAATCTGATCAATCTGGAACCTCTTGCAATCGCATGTCCGACTGTGCAGATTAAGAGCAAATCTCAACGTTCCATCCACCACCTCAGCTTCAAATTGACTTAGCCTGCGTACCGTCATTTTGACGGACCTCAAGTACCTCTTATCAAGCTTGGCCTGCACATCAGATGTAACCAGTGTATCCCATTTTTCTGCCTTTTCCCGTCGGTCACAAAACCAATGTGCAATGATTGCCTATCATCCCGTCAAACATGGCAACAATGGGCCAACCACGCTCCACTTTAAATCTCGAATTCATGGTTTCAGCATTATTTGAAGTCAGTATGTTGAACCTGTTGGCGCAGAAGTGTGCTCTTGCCCACTTGTCAAATCCTGCATTTCGTAGATAATCACCGACCTTCTCTGACTCCTTGCAAAGCTGTGCAAAC